>VYXD01003415.1:491372-516059 GCA_013397195.1 Hylia prasina
AGCTCCCCCCCCCCCCCGCCGGCCCCGCCAAAAAAACACCACCGGGGGTGGGGGGGGGAACCCCAAAAATCAAAACCAAACTTTCCTCGCCGCCGTCTCTCCCTCCCCCGAGGAGCACGAACCCAAACACACCGGGACACGCCCCCGCACCGCCCCTCGCACCGCCCATTGGACAGTGCCCCGCCGACCCTCGCGCTGATTGGTCTTTCTGCCTGCTCGTCTTCTCTTTCCGTTCCCCTTTCCGCCCCTTCACACTGCCCATTGGGAAGAGTTTCGGCGATCTCTCCGCCCATTAGCCAGGACGCACCTCAATCACAACGGAGCACCGCCTCTCGGCGCTTTTGATTGGGTTCTCGCCTCACTACAGACTCGCCTATTGGCTGCATTTGCTGGCTGTCACCGGTTAGCGTTTCCCCCCTTCACATCCCTCACTGCCTCCCGCCCCTTCTTCCTCTGCCGGTTGGCTGCGAGATTTGCCTCTTAAATGGGGCACTCTCGCCCGCTTCTACTTGTCCCACCCTTCCGCCCTACGCATTGGGCTGTTGGTCGCACCCTACGATTGTATTAGAGAAGGGATGTGCTCGTTACACCGTAACAGCGCGGAGACCCGCCCACCGAGCCGCGCTTCTCGGCGGCCTCTGGGACCCTCCTCAGCCGAGGCGAGGTTGCGTCAGCTTGTGCACTCATTTGCCGGCCGCACGGGTGGGGCGCCGTGACGGCCACAAACGATAGTGGATATGGCCGCGGCAATAGCCGCTCAGCGGCGCCGCGAGCCGACACCGATGCGTCACCGCCCGCCGTCCACAGCGACATCCCCGCTTCGCCCCGCCCCACACGTGCACGCGAGACAGCTATTGGGCAGAATTGGTGTCAATCGCACAGCCCGCGAAGCTCATTGGCCGGAGGCCGGCGCCTGCGCAGCCAACCGGCGGCCGCCCCCCGATGTCACCCGCCGGATGACACAGCAACCGTGGGCTGGGGGGAGGGGAAAGGCATGATCGTGCCTTTGATTGGTCAGCTTCACTGTCAATCTCCATAGAGGGTGGGCGGTGGGCGGGGTGATGGTGCGTGCCTGCTGCGGCCTGCGTGGCCCGGGCTGCTGCGCACGTGAAGGGGGCCCGCGACCGGGAAAACATGTCGAAAAGGGATTTGCGGTGACCACGTTGTCATTCTTAAATAAAATCGTTACAAATACACGCTGTTCTTCATTATTCGTGGAGTGGGCCGAGCCAGAAACAGGGCTGCGGGGGTGATCGGTGGGAGTCTGAGGCAGGAGTAGGCCCGGGAATGCTTTCCTGGGAGTTGGTGTGAAGGCCGGGATGAGCAGCGTTAGCCCTGGACTGCAGAGCAGGTGTGGGACAGCACTGCCAAATGGTAGTTTATAAATATGTGATTGGCTTTTTTGCAAATATTAGAATGACTATTATATGTGTTATGTTATAAAGTTATGCTATATTAATATAGTCTCTTTTAGTAGTGTGATAAACACAGTTTTTAGGCTATAGCATATGCTTCTTTGTAACTAGCTCAAGACAAAATGAAAGAGGCCGTTAAGAAATTCCTTACACCATCCTATCTGAAGAGAGAGAACAGCAAGGAAGCCAGACTCCAAAAAGGAAGAATTTATTGCCTCTGTTATCAAGGGATTGGCAACTTTGTGGAACCACAAGATTTATTTGCAAGATAGAATGGTAGAGGAGAAAAGTTGAACTTAAACGGAAACACCTAAAGTCAATGTTTAAATCATATATAAAATTTATGAATATGCATTAGCCTACTGTTTTTAAAGGAACGATCCTTTGTTAGCAAGTGTGCTTTGGAATGGAAACACCAGGCAGGCACCCAGACATCTGTAACTTTGCATTTTAAAATTGTATCTTATGGTCTTATCTTTTATTAAACTTTTAAAAATTTAAAAAGGTGAACTGTGTTTTTCACAGTAGAACAGGAAGGACAAAATGGAAGGTACATAGGCAGGTTGTGCATGGCACAAAGGATTAGCAGGGCAGAAGAGCAGAGCCAGAGGAGTATTGAAGTCTCCAAAACTGACAGAGAAAGCACTGAGGGGAATACGTGGATAACAGAAATATGTGAAGGATAAACTGGGAGCAAGATGTTCTCCTTGTACCTAATTTCTATGCTACTTCTCATTCTCCTTATTCTCCGGTATACTTGAAGGCTGCTGTTCCATTAGTGTCACTTCCTGACCTCGGCCAGGGCTGCAAGCCAATGCAATGTTTCAATTTCATCTCCTTGGGAGAATCGTGTTACAACCTGACCAGCCCAACCGTGCAGCAGCTGAACAGAGAACTCTAGAGATGTGATGTGCCTGTCACCTTAGCCAACAGGTCTGTGGGTGTTCGGTGAAAACATGCTCTTGTCTCGGAAGAGCCACAGACCCTTCACAGGTTAGTCACCAGCAGGAGGGACAGCTGCCAGCACAGCAAAGCCACGCGTGCTGGTGGCACAGGCAGCAGACAAGATCCCTGCAAACTCAGGCCACACAAGTCAGCAAAAAGGAGTGAACCTTTTGATGGCTTCTCCATTCAGTAGTGGTAATTGATTTTTACATTGATTGGTGGGAAAAGAGCCCCATTAATATGAATAATACTTCATACTGGATATGCACATACTCGTTACTGTTTATATTCTCTTGTTTTATATAAACATGGTGTTATGAATGAAGTAAATAACAAAGTTGAAATTTAGCAGCAATTTTAATTGAGCAGGTACAAAAAAATTTGGCAGTGATTAAGTCTGATTAAGGTTCTGATAAGGCATAAGCAAAACCGACCGGGGTACAGGGAGGGCTTCTCACCCTACCTCACGTACAAAACAGAGCAATTCCAACTAGACTTATATACTATATGCTAATACATATTCATCAATGTTTCCTGTCAATTTCCTCCTATATCTGACTCCAAAATCTATGTCACTTCATGGCACATGCTTCACTTGTTGCTAGGGGGTCTTCTGTCTTCTTTTGGTGGTCTTTCGGATGAAGGCTCACAGTCTTCCTTGTCCTCTGGATAACCTTACAGGTTGCGTGTGCATACTAAGCGTTATGTTATGTAAGTAAGCATTATGTTCCAAAAAGTAGCCCTGCATTTCATAGATAAAACCATAACTTCAAATCTTGTCCTTGAAACTGTCCCAACTTTGTTCATCTCAAGGCCAATCCTCCAATTATCCCAAGGTCATTCTGTTTTGGGATTTCGCTTATATCAAAACTACATCCTGCATTCTATTTTCTCATAAAACATCTACAAAAAGGGGGCCCCATCTACTCTGTAACTATTACTAATTCACATATACCTTTTCCTTTATCTTTTTTTATAACAATTCTTTTCTAAGATATTAATATAATTACAATCTTGTTAGCATGATTCATATCCGTTTATCACAACAGGCCAATTAGGTTATTTTCTTAGTTACATCTTTCCCCTGGAAGCTGCTTTTTAATCCATCCTTTTCCTAGAAGACTTCATTAAAGTTTCAGCAGGCACATGGCGTCAATATACAAGGAGAATAAAACACAAATATTTACAAAGATTTTGATGCTGTTTAAATACCGATTATCCTTATTTAAAAATATCCTAATAATTACTTTCAACAGAGACACCTGCTAAGTGTGATTAGGAAGAAATAGGAAATTTCCTATTTCCTTCAGTTGAGTGGTCAGAAGTTTTCTCAGCCATTCTTGTGCATCCCTCATGGAACTTTTCAGGGAACAAGCAAAACAGAGGAAGTAATACTTCATATGCCTGGGAGCAGTAAAAATCAGGATAGAAAAATGAATACAAAAGGCTCTGTATAAATCAATATGAATTAGTAATATAACTTTTGGATGCACTTTGCCTCTTTTCCTCATTTTTTATTCAATGTGTGGGAACTGTCTGTATCCTGTCTATTCACATATATTTTTCACATTGTAAGCAGAAATCACTAATAAACCAAGAGTACAGGTTGCACACTTTGGGAGAGAAAGATCTGTCCAAGATGCTGACCTTGGCTTTGCCATAAGTGAAAAAAGTAATAACATAATTTCCCCTCTAATTTTTCTTTCCCCTTATTGGTGTTCTTTAGTGAGTGTTCCTTCCTATGTTTTGCTCAGGGTTTTGGTGTGCATGTAGCAGGTGAAGGAGTATGACTTATATTGCATAAGCCTAGGGAACCAGATATTTTCATTTCAGAGGAGGAAACAACACCATTCTACATTGGTTGCTGTAGTTTCACACTACAAAACAAATTTGAACTGTAGAAAGCAAGCAGATTTTGTTGGTTTGTCTGAAGTTATAATGGATGACTCAGGAGTTCCCACCCAGGTTCACCTGTGGATTTGGAAGGAATCACGGCTCCCAGACAGTCCAGATAAAGTCCAAATTCTTAGGAACAAGATAGTTCTTCCTGTTTTTTTAATACCTCCCCGCTACCAACCTTATCCAAAAATGGGACCAAGTTGGACAGTGACAGTGCATTTTTTCATCCACTGGGTGTCAGTATTACATTACCACTGTGGTGTGTCTTTCCAGGCGCTGGGAAAGGTTGGATTTCTTTGGGGTGAAAGTCCTTCCTTTCTGACAGACAAGTGATGAGAAAAAACATTATAGTTTTGGGAAGTGGTCTCACTGCAGTATGAATGTGCCCTTTGGCTCCTGCAGAAATAGGCTGGGACCCTGCCTGCAGACACCCCAAGTATCAAACCACACAGACTGCAGCTAGAGAGACAGACAAGACTTCAGAGCTAGGGTCAATTCCACAGCCTTTTGACCCTTTTGATGTATTATGAAATACGTCACCTCTTCTTTTTTTAAAATTAAGCTTATTTGTTATAAATACGGCATCTGACAGGGATACAGTCTAGAAAAATCCTGCATGAAGGTACTTCTCTAAACAAAGAGTGCTGCCAGATTGGGACAATTCTGCATGCAGGAATGAGAGAGGACAAGAATTTAGAAACAGCTTTGATATTTGGAATTTGACACTGGCTTATTATTTCCAAAAGTGCCATGACATGATTTTTTATAGGCTTGCTAAGTTTTCAAATCAATGTACCTGAATGAACTCTGGATAGTGACCCACTGATATTTTTAGAAAAGGTCTTTCCTAACCCTGTTTTTTTTCTGCTTTGGATGCCCTAAGCAGCAGCTCTCTTGTGAACACAGAAAGGAACCTGCACAGTGATTAAGAGAAAGGTTACTTTTTGGAAAGCCACAGTCAAGTGTGTGCTGATGCTCTTTATGTCCTCTGTTTAAGTATTTTCATGTGAAATACAACATTTAACATGTGATACAATGCTGTACTTTATCTGTGTTTAAAATGCAGGCAGCACTGAAGAAGATTGCCATTGTTTAAAAGATAATTCATAGAAAAAGTAATAAAATAATCTATGTTCTCTTGTTTTATATAAACACAGACTGATTAGATTATTTTCTTAGTTACATCTTTCCCCAGGAAGCTGCTTTTTAATCCATCCTTTTCCTAGAAGACTTCACTGAAGTTTCAGCAGGCATATGGCATCAGTATATGAGGGGAATAAACCACAAATATTTACAAAGATTTTGATGCTGTTTAAATACCAATTATCCTTATTTAAAAATATTTATCCTAATAATTACTTTGAGCAGAGACACCTACTAAGGATTCAGCATTTCCTATTTCCTTCAGTTGAGTGGTCAGAAGTTTTCTCAGCCATTCTTGTGCATCCCTCATGGAACTTTTCAGGGAACAAGCGAAACAGAGGAAGTAATACTTCACATGCCTGGGAGTGGTAAAAATCAGGAGAGAAGAAAGGAATTTGTGTTTAAAATACAGAAGAGCAGATTTCAACGCAATTATTTTTTCCTTTCTAAGCCACCCATAACAGCAAAGAAGAAACACAAAAGAGCAATCTAAGGAAAAAGAAAGTAATGGATACTAGAATTAAGTTAAACAGCAGGAGGAAATTAGTGAGGTGTCAGATGTAATTTTCAAATTTGTATGTTGGTCATGTGATTAGTGCTAGCATTCCTTCTTTAGAAAAAAACTGTAAAAATATCTTTAATGACTATAAGTGCTCAGGACCTGAGCTTTAAGTCACAGTCAGACACCTCCACATTTCTAATGATTCTTAATATAGTAGGCTTATTTTGACATTACCTATTTTTATGTGTCATACCCAGGTAAGATATGTAGCTGCAATAGAAACAAGAGTAGTTTATGCATGTCTTGGGCAAAGTGCTTAGCAGAAGTTTCAATTTGTTGTGCTGTCATGCTCACATTATATCGTTGGAAGGAAAAGGGAGAAAGAATTTTTTCAGCCCACAGCTAAAGGGAAAAATATGTTATTATGATGGTAGTGGTTTTAAATAGAGAATAATTCATAATACTACTTCATTTTGTTTTTCCTGAAGGCAAAATTAAAACAGTGCTTCATTAACATTATTTGAAGCTATTTTAAATACAGCTATTTTCAGCAAAACAATGCTAACATGTGGAGGTCTTTTAAAGAAAAAAACCAGACAATTAGGAAAATGTTTTGAAAAATACTGTAGTCTTTTACGCAGTCTCTTTTTGCCATTTTTTTTTTCACTATGTTTAGTCCTGAAAGTGAACCACCATGCGTATAGAAGTTATCAGCTAGCTGTAATGCTGAGGCTAGAAGTAGTGCAGCTCTTCAGACAAGATTTTAATTAACTTTTATCATTCCCCTTCCACCAGCTTAGTTGGAGCTATGATATTCAATACCAGTAGCAGCCTGTGCAAAACTGTTTTGAGTCTCCTTTAGCTGAATCTAAATGGAAACTAAAGTAGAGGTAGGTGAAAGCAATTATAACATAATTTTTGCACCCATTTATGTCATCCAGCTCCATCCCAACAGAGAAATCAAGTTTTGAAGAAAAAAGAGGGCTGAGCACATTCCTGCTAGTTTCTTCCCTATGCTACAGGAGCTGTGATATATATACGCCCTTGCTTTTGCAAAAGGGAAATATCACACAGGAATGATCAATACTGATGCTGGGGAAAGCTCCCATCTGTCCTTCTGTTGCAAACTCTTACTAGGACAGCAAGACCATGGGATTATTTTTTGTTTCCTTAATTATTATATGAGTTGTATCTGTGTAGTAATTTAAGATGGCAGCTTTCCAAGGCTTTTCTGTGGTTCTAAATTGATTAAGTATGCTGTTTAATTTTTTAACTCGAGCTTTTTCCTCATATTTAAAAGGACTCCGGTTGTCCTTTATTATTAATGAGTTCAAAGCAAGCAGAATGGCTGCCATTTCTCCTTAGTCTGGAAGTGAAACTATCCGTAGTAGAAAAGCACAGTGCTGTCTGCACTTGTCAGCAGCACTGAAAGCAATACCAACAGCAAAGCGTCTGCCTTTCTTTGGTCTGGTGAGCTGGACACAGACAGTGAGCCAGAATAATGCTCTGCCAGAAAAGCAGATGAGGAAAAAAGGATGGCACCTGAGGAACAGGGGCAGACTGAAGCATTACTGTGGGGTGGGGCAGTGGACTGTGCAGAATGCAAGGCAGAAAACATGAGGGGGGAAAAATAAAGTTTCCTTTTCTAATACGTGCCTCCTCCAGGCAGCTCAGGTGAAAAAGAAAAAAAAAAAAACCACACCAAAAAACCCAACAAGAAACCCTCCAAACCACAGAAGTTACTATCAGTTTTGATTAGGAATTTAAAGATACAGTATGATGATTTGTACTCTCATACACTCGGGAATGTGATTGTATTATTCCCCCTTCATGGCTTCCTTCCCAAAGTTTCCAAAACTGGTGTTTCATGGTAAAGCATACAGTTACATTTTTATAAAAACCAAAACAACAAAAAAAGACAGCACTAACACTTGCAAAGGGGCCAGAGTCCACAGTGGCAGGACCCAAAGGCAGAAGGTGAGAATAATTCTGGAAGGGAGCATCATCAGTAATGCAGATAGGGGGGAAAAAAAAACTGCTGAAAGAAAAAATAAAATGAGATTGGTAGAAAAATATGCTTACAGAATGAAGGTGATGGTGGGAAAAATGTGGGGACCTTATATGGCAGGGAGTGGGAAGCTCTTAGAGAGGTTTCTTGGATCGTGGGCCAGCATTTTGTGCAGAAGGGCGTGTTCTGCCCTCAGGAGCTGCACTCTTCTCTTTACCTGATGGCCAGGGTGACCCTGGCCAAGGCCCTTCAGTGAGAGCTGTATGGGAAGGCAGAAGGGAGATGATGACAGCAGTGGGGTGTGAGTGCCAGGAGGAAGGGCTGTGAAGCAATTGGCCCAGGGTCACCCTGTGTGAGGTGGTGTGAACCCTGAGGAAGGCAGCAAGAGCTGTTCCCATGATTTTGCCTCCAGCAGCTCAGGAACAAAGAGCAGCCACGCTGGGTGAGCCAAGCTCTTTTTTCTTTACTGCTCAAATCTGATTACTTGCAAACCCCATGACTCACTGTCCCAGCTCTGCTCCTGCAACAGTTAGCAGCAAAGTCAACCCAGGTTTGTGAGTAAGGCTTTCTTGTGTCACCTCCTCAAGGGAAATCGGCCAGCAGCTTCCCTGTGGCCGCCACAGGATCAGTTGCTGGGAGTTCAAGGTGGGGCTGTGTGGGCAAAGCCCTCACACACACCTGGGAACAATTACAGGATCTCCTGGTACTGGGAGATGATATTTTTGGACACACTGATAAGTTGGGTGCAGGCATCACTGGAGGAAAAAAGATGCATTTGCTCAGGAGCTACCAACAGTATTTGGTCCACGGTCCTATTTTCTTTTTGTGTGAGGAAGGAAAGGTGATCAAAATTCCAGTGGATTTCACCAAGCACAAATGGCCCTTCTAAAAACACCAGGGCTTTTTTCCTAGTCCTGCCCTAAAGAAGCTTTTGGATTGGTAGAGAAAGGTCAACATTATATTGAGACTAGCTTTCATTTTTTCCTGAAAGAGAGTAAAATGCTCTTTTATGACTGCAGTTCTGGATTCAAAGACCTTGTGTCCGGGTTTATGGCAAATTTGGGAGGGGAGGAAACCTCCAAAGGGGTTTCCTCCAGAAAGCAAACCTAAAATGGCCCTTCCCCCCAGCCAGCCTGGAAAAACTTCTTCAGAGAAAAGTGGAAAAAGCTATTTATTTAACAAACAAAATCCCCACAAGCACAAAGAATGAATAACATGAAACAATAAAACCTCTCACCGCTCCGAAGAGAGATGGCAAAACTGAGAAAGTCTTTGCTGTGGGTGTAGCTCTCAGGTCACTCAGTCTTTTGTCAGTCCCAGTCCCTCCAGAGTCCCAGGCCTCAGTGGGCTGCAGGTGCCAGCCCTTNGCTCAAAAGAAAGTGCTCCCTCTCAAGGGCCCTCAGCAGCTCAGTTCTAGTCTGTTTCCCTCCTCTGCTTAGACCACACTTAATTTCTGCTGCTGTATTGCTTATTGTCACTGAGGATCTTATAGAGCCTAATCCAGGCCTGGTATCTGTTGTAACCTATGGTCCTGCTTGCACATGGTAGTGCTAATGCTCAAAGAGCAAGGCAAATACACATTTAAGCTTCTTTTCCAAGATATTCCAGACCAGAGAGGTGTTCAAGAAGACAGGGAGACTGGTTATTGAGGGAGCCCAACTCCTGCAGAAGACTTTCTGTTGCAGCAATTGCTTTTGCAGCAATATTCAATGCAAACACCCTACAGCACTTCCAAGGGTGTGCTCATGTTAACAACACTGCTGTGCATGGGTGAATTCCCAATTACTTATACCAAGAACTACTTACGTGGAAGATTTTGAAACAAGATGGAACCTGCCTGGAACAACACCTTCATTTTGGCTGCAGGGTGCAGCATCTGTAGCTGGCGCCAGGGCTTGTCTGTCACTCTCTTTGTTCTTGTGAGTTTGTCTCCTTGGATGCAGAGAGGAAGCTGTTGGTCATACTGGGTTGTCAGTAAATCCAGTTTAAATCCAGAGTAACCCCACTGGGTACAGGGAAATTAATATGGCTTTGCAGAAGCATAACTTTAGCTCTGTGGCTGAATCAACATCTTTAAAACTAGTATAGAAATTGGTGAGAAATCAGTAGAGATAATCCAAACTTTTCCTTCCAGAAAACTTTGATTTGTTGAAATGCTGCAGTCATAAATACAGAACAAAGGAAGCGAATACATTACAGGGTCATTATTGTAAAAGGGCAGTGGCAGGTGCTTTGATAAACTAGGAGACGGGTCATTATTTCAGTGCAATGCCTGTCAGAACATCTGCCTACTGTAGCTCTCCAAAAAGTTTTTTGTTTAACTTCCTTCCTATGAGATTCATTAGACTTTGAAGGAGAACATCAAACAAGTGGTAGCATAATTTACCAAGTCCTAGAAAAGTTATATTGGTGAATTGCCTTGCATTGTACTGAGGCAATGGATTAGATGACCTAGTAACCTTTCCTATTTCTAATGTCTATGATTATTGCTTTTATACCTCAGGATACTAAACGGAGACATTTTCTTCCTTTCAGTGGCAAAATGTCACTAATGGCCATGCTAAATCAGAGCGATTGATTCTTCTGCAGATGTGTTGTGCACTTAGCAGGGCAGCTATAGATGATCACACTTTGTTTCGATTTGCTATTCTCTGTTTCTGTAGTGCTAGTGCTCAGCACAAGGGGACTGTCAGCCAAGGGAAAGATTTTCTGCTAGGAGATTAAGGATAACTAAGGAAATGGTTGCATGACCTGTAAAGAGAAGATCATAAATATTGCAACAATAAAACCAATAGCTCCTTCAAAGTTTAAATAGCTTTTCTTTTCAAACACTTGAAGTAAGTACCCATTTCCCAAGGTTGTCTAGCACCTACATGTTAAGCTTTCACACAGTTTCACCCAATACATTGTAACTTCTCAGGGGTCTACCTTTTTCTTTTAAATAATCTTTCTTTGTAGAAGCACCTCCTCCAAAAAAGGTTTCATCCCAGCTACCTGGAATGTCCTTACCCTTTCCTCTAGTAGTGAAGCATCACAATAATGAAAAAGCCCCTGCTATGTTGTTTCTTAACCACAACACCCACCAAACAATGCAAGTAGGGTTCTGCCCTTTATAACCAAGCAGCAGCACTTACCTTTTCTTGCATCCTAGGGGGAACCTCAGACACAAGGGTCTGCCTCTATAAACCCTCAGCTAGAACATTTATATTCCTCACAATTTCAAGTGTGTACAACCTCAGACCTGTGCTGCTGCAACTCTACTGTCATAGACAACTGACATTCCTATTCCACACACGCTGATGGTACGAAAGACACAGCCTTTGTTTCTAATGCTTGGTGTAAGATCCAGCTCTGAAGTAAGCAGCTTGCTCTCCTGTGTGCTCAGTCTTTTTTCCCCATTCTCCATGCTGCCATGAGTCTGTAGCCAGCTCAGGAGAAACATAATCCAATGTGTTCCAGCAGCCAGATCTCACAGACATGTTCCTATTCCTTTGTTACCCCATGTTCTCACGTACATTGAGCTCATCCGTCTTATCCCTTGGGCTGGGAGTACTGCTCTGGGCATTTTTAAACAAAAGGGTCCCAGTAGCATCTTGATATTAGTGCTGCATCCTGTAATCAATTGGCTGTTGGTCTGATTGCAGACAGCAATATCCTTGCTCAAAAAGCTACTCCAGTCTGGGAAATCAAACAGCTGAAGAAACATGGGTGTTCATTCAACACACAGCAGGCATGTGCCAAATCCACCCCCAAGCACATGCAAAATGCTGATCAGTCCACAGCCCACTGGTGCAACATACTTTTCTTTCTTACACATTGGAAATTTGCAACTCAGAATCTCTTTTGCTTTAAATAAAGTAAAAAGACAAATGCCCCCCTGAATAGGGCCAATACTCACAAATGGAAATGTCCTTAACCTGACCACCCTGATCCTTTCCTGTGCTACGGGATGTAAATGCATTGAAATCAGCTCTCATTTTTTATGTTCTAGGTTTCAAGCTCTCTGTAATAGCCACAATCCTCATTATGCAAATGTTGTATTTTGCCTCTATGCTTTCTGCACAAATCCTTTTGGTTGTGTTTTTCTGGTTATGTGCAATTTCACACATCCAGTGAAATTGCAGCCTCTGTTAAAAAAATTTCCCAGTGCTTATAAAATCCTTGCTTTCAGCACTCTCTGTCATCTAAAAGTTGTTGCTTTCTACCCAAGGCAGGCAGGAGGCCTGTTATATACCTACAGTTCTCCTACCAATGACATTTCTAATGTTTTAGAAAAAGAAAGTAAAACCTGACAAGTCAGATGAAAGGCAGAAGTTGATACTGCGGAGAGATAGGCTGGAAAAGTAGAAAGGAGTAGAATTAGAAACATCTACAAAACTCAAGACATTAACACATTATGTAATCAGTTTAGCAGCTACTGTGCCCCTAAGTTCTTGTGCAGACACTTCCACTTACTCTCTTACTTCCTTATCTTGCTGAAAAGTACTGTGAATTTGCCTACATTTGGATGCTGAGTGCTATATGCCATGCTGTGGTTTTGTGTAACCCAACTCTGCAAGCACACATGCCCAGACTTGCGAGAAATTGAGAAATATGTGTTGTGCAAAGAGTTAGGTAAACCTGTGCCAGCCTTGCTACAGGCATAAAGACTTTACCATTTCATCTACATCCATAGGTTTCTCTTCCAACATAGTTCCTACAGTCACTGACTCCTAAGCCTTGCTAATTAACAAGGATTTCCAATTTTGCATTTCTTCAGCAGGCTCAGGACAGGGGACATAAGTTCTAGAGACAGAAAGAGGTCATTCAATCCTGGACTGCTCCCTGATGTTGCAAGAGCACAGACAAAAAATGTCAAGAAACAAGACTGTAATATTAAAGTAGCAGGGAAATGAGGGGAAGGACAATCTTATCTTTCTTTCTCTGAGAACCTCCCTAAAACAGATAAAGAAAAAGCAGAAAGTCATGGTGGTGCTATTGCTATAAAGAAAGTAGCTCAGGATCCACAGAGCCCTGAGATACCCCGTGAAACAAGCTTGGATTAGAAAGACTTCTCTTAAACAGTACAAATGCAATTGCTACATGGATTTAAAACTGAAAGATGAAAATTTTGTTTACTGCAAATACTTTTTATGTACCCTAATGCCCAAAAGTAAAATAGAGGGTGCACTTATTCTGAAACATGGTCACGAATTTTAAAACAGGCTTTCGTACATGCAAACAAAGGGAGCATGGGAAACAAGAGCTTGTGAGTTACTTAAATGTCGAGGATTACATTGTACCAGGTAAAACTGAAATGTAGCCCAGGGACTCAATTTCATAGATCAAATGTCATTGCTGATGGGTACAAATTATATAAGAAAGATGGAAAGGAAAACCAAGGTGGCACTTTGTCAGATGCATTTATAGCTATAGCAAGATACATTTCAGCTGCAAAGTAATAAAAAAATTTTTAAAAAAAGACAACATAAAAACCCCAAACAACTGGATATCTGCTGCACCTACTTCAGTAGCAAGAAAGCAGGAATGAATTAGTCTCTCTTAAGGTACTCAGAGCCACAAAACACTGTACTTGTGGAGAATTTAGCTGCCCACATTTCTTTTCAGAAATACTGCCAAACATTGACCAAAGAACTTCCCCAGTTACACAGAAACCAGGTGTCTCTAATCCAAACAGTACAAGTTCTTGATGAATAAACAAGAAAAATGACCCCAACCCAGGAACTGTAGCAGAGAAATTCCAAGTGACACCATGAAGACAGTATCTAAATGTAACACAGTAAAGAGTTTATTTGTTTGACTTAGAAAAGGTCTCCCACATAATTAACTGGACACATACATTAAATACACAAATGCATACGAAAAGAAACACAGAAGACACACATTCAGCCAAGTGGCTCTTTCTGAACCACCAATCATTGCAGGCCAGAAAGTGAGAGCCATGAGCCCCAGCTTTTTTACTTTGTCCAAAACCAGGACCACAGCTGTAGGTCCCATGGTGCTCCACACAGACCAGCCAAAGAGGGGAAGAGATCCAGAGGGCAGGTGTCCTCTTGGGATTGTACAGGGTCAGGACAAAGATGCCGAACAGAGCTAATCTGGGTCTTTTGAGTAGCAACAGACCAACAATTCCCATCTTTCCCATCCTCCTGGGAGGTTGGTGACTCGATTACAAGAGGGGCCGTCTTTGGCAAACAACAGCTTATTTGAAGACTGTTGTACCTTCAACCTCTGCTGGCAGACTTCCAACACAATTCCTAAGCATTGCTCTTTGCCCCTGTGACCCCCAGCACCATCAACCACATTTTATCTGGAGAGCAAGAGAGGTTCATTTTACAGGTTACAGTTAAAGCACTCATCAAGAACCACAATTAGCAAAAACTAGTCAAAATAAATATGGTCACCTCAACCATACTCACTTCTGTTGCCATAGGAGCAGGTAAATAGCCCAAGTTCAGCAGATTTTATCTTGAGGGAAGAACTAGTTCCACCAGAGCTGAAACCTCTGCTCCACATCAACAAGGCTGTGTGCATCCTCAGAGTTTAAGGATCAGGTTTTTATCATGCAAAAAAACAAGTTTGTTCTCTCAAATTAAGTAATTACGCAGTTTGTGATAAGCCTAAGGAATTCTACTAGCCCCTGGAGTCAAGGCATGAGACTGACTTGCAGAGAGAGAATTTGAAAGCAAGTGAACATTACCTTTCAGGAACTGGTATGGCAACAAAGAAGACAAGCAGATGAAAGACTTTCTCTGGAAAAGATATCCTGTTAGTTGACAGGGTAAAGAAAAGAGCTTTGACGTTCACCACAGGAAAGAGAAAGTAAAGCGCATTTATACCTAAACAGAGAAGGAAAGGAAAGGAAAGGCAAGTGAAAACAGACTCCTGGAGTATTCATATTCACCCAAGATGAAGCAACAAGGAGATAAAGGACTTCCTGGAAAACCTGACCATATATATCATCATGGTGCTAATTAGTTAATTAACCTATTGCACAATTAAAAAAATAAATATTTTAAAAGCCTGGGAGGACAAGGAAGCACCAGATGACACTGTTCTTATCAGAACAAAAAGTGGAACAACATCAGCCTAATAAATTTATATCTGATCTTTGCTAACAAAGTGAAATAAATACAAAGAGAAAAAAAGTCTCACAATGTGTGTAAACAAAGAATGGCAAAATCAAACCACTTTCCACAATCCTGCAAACGCAGTGAGTGTGCTTTAGGCACATAAGCTACAAACATAAAGCCAACAGGATAACTCAGCTATCAAGTCACTTCTACATCCAAGTGGTGGTATCATTTCCAACACCTCTTTTTTTCCCCATTACCAGGAACAATTTTATGAAACACTGCTCACAATATGAGCTGACAGACCCAGCTGTAAAACTACAGCTCGTTCCCAGAAGGCTATATAGAATATTATATAGAGTAGCAAGCATTCAACCCACGGAGTGAGGATGAATATGTTTAACAGAGGGCACAATAGCTTTAGCATCTAAGAACATTCTGCAGGGTAAATAAAACAGACCTACTTGCCATTAAGTTAAATATACTTCAAGGAAAGGCAATTAATCAATCAGTGAATCAACCAATTGCATTTTATCATCAATTACAGACAGCTGTTTGAGTGTAACAACCTCTACTGCAACCCACCATCTGAAAGAGTCTTTGAATCAGCTGCTTCTGTGTTGGGAGTGCATCAATTGCCTTTGCTGTGAATTTGTTGTGCAGCTAAAAAACCAGATGTTTAGGTTCCTCTAAACAAAAAGCAAGAAAACGAAACCTGTGTTTTTCTGATGTTTAAATATTTTTTCAGCAAGTATGTTAGTTTTCAGGCATCTTCTAATGGAAAGGATCTAATTTTTTTTTACATATCACAAGAGGATTTACTCATGACAGCAGGGTATGTAATTTAAATGGCAAGTAAGCAGAGTGAAATGTCAATCTGCCCCCTGTAGAGACAAAAACTATCTGTTTATCCATTCTGTTAGTGAGTATAACTGGAAAAGGGGTAGTGAATAAGAGGACAGAAGTGCAAGTTAGATCCCACAGTAGCTATGGGGACATCATCAAGGACACCATTAAAACAACCTGACAACAATTCTTTTTTGTACCATGCAATGAATTTAGGGTTTGTTACCACAGAACATTTTTGAGGCCAAAAGTAAAAAAAGGGGTTTTAGAAAGGGACTAAGTGCATTCATTAAGGCCAGGTCCAGAAGGAACTACCAGAAAGATGAGAAAGTCCATAGACTACTGGAATGGTGTCAGAGAAACACCTCTGTATATACAAGCCTTGTATTTTATGCTTCTGTGATCACCTGTTACAGTCTATTCTCAGAGGCAGAATGGCATATCAGATGGCCTTTGGTCAGATTGCACACAATGCTTCTTATGGATCAAAGCTCTCAATTTTAGCATGATTTAGATTTTGGAAAGGTTAACTTAAGGAAAAAAAAAAAGACATTTAAAAGCTTGCATGCCTCCTCTGCTTCCTCTTTCAGCCCTCAAAGATGTGTTCCTTAATCATTCAGTTTCCAGGAATGGTAAAAGTATTGCTGAATTAGCAACAATGAGGATTTCATAACAGCCACTGAAGTCTGCATTATTGCTCCTAGATCCTGCCCAGGCGTCTCATCAGGCATTTCTCCAGTCTCAAGTGTATGTTGAACATTGCCCTATATTCCATTTTTTCTCTTTACCAAATTCTTGCTAAATCACTTTGTTCAACTGTTACATTTAGGACGTGAAACGGTTCCGATACTGCTCTGTTGGCCACTGTTAGCTAAACCCTTCTCCCAGATTGCTCATTTCTGTGTGGGCAAGTGACAGTAGGAATCTACAGGAAGACTCCTGATGGACAAAGGATTGCTCCACTGTCTGTAAACATCCTTATTTCACCCAGAATTTGCCACTTCAACTGGATTCAGCCTTACAGCCAGTCAGATCAATACATTTTTGCAGTGCAGTATACCATGAACACAGTGATTCCAAGTAGCTAGACAGACCAAAGTAGCAGCACAAGTAAGTTAGAAATTCTCCTGCATTTCTCTGGGCACAGAGTGAGCTCTGAGACCAGTCATCACAGTTGATTTTATATACAAAATACGTGTGCACATAGACATATGGACTAATACATTCATCACTAACCCTCATTTAAGGGACCAACTTTCCAAAGTCTGCTCATCACCCAGTAAATGTGCTTTAGCTGGGGGTGCCAGATGCATCCAGGACCCATCCACAGTGGCTTCACTGCATGAGGATACGGCTGTAGGTTCAAAATCAATCAAGAAGTTACTGTTCCAGCTGGTGATTGAGTCTTTAGTTCTCCAGACAATCCTTCCCAATCAAGATAACACACAGGTAGATTGTTTGTTTTTATCGCTCATAGTGGAGTTTGGATTCATGTTACCTGGAATGAAAAGAAGTTAAAGTAGTGTTAATGTTAAGTAAATAAGATCCAGATAAAGTTTGGGCTCATGCTTCACTCATTTTTTACTGTACACCTTGTGTTAGACCTACATTATTCTGCACTCTCTCGTGGCTTTTTTTTCTACTGCAGTGAAATGAAGGAACATTAAAATAAGAGCAAATGCAAAGTATATTGTAAAGAAAACCACTGGAGAAGTATTTCCAGGCTTTGGCTTGTACCCAGTCCAGCTTCGGTGGGATCATTAGGTTCCAGCTGGCATTGAAAAATAGTCTGGTCATCCCTTGGGTGGGAAGTTTTCCAAAGTGAGGTATTGAAAAAAAAAAACCAAAAAGCCAAGGTCATCTTATCCATTTGATACCCACACATTCTCAGTAGAGTTTTTTTTCATGTTTTGTTTCAAACATCTCTAGTGCCAATGTTTCCACCACTGCCTTTGCAAGACAAATCCCAAGGCCTCAAGGTCTCTCACTAAAGTGTCAGTGTATGCTGCCTCCATTTTTTATAATCCTAGATTTTTTCACTGCTTACTCTACGAATTTCTTCTGCTCCCAGTATCTGTACCTTTCAAAATGCTTGCACTTCTGTCTGGTCTCCATCATTACAGCCAGATGTTGATCTGGATGCCCCAGCATATCTGTTTCAAAACTGTACAAAAGTGTGTTCAGAGGCTTTTGCAAGTAAGGGAGCTCATCTGTGCTCTGAGCTCAGCAAAGCTTGCATGACTCTAACCCAGGGCAGCAGGGACTGAGAGGGGCTGACACGTGGCTTGGAATCACTCTGGACATGGGCAGACCCCACACATGTATTTGTACAGAAGGAAGGTACACGTGCATCTCCCAAGCACTTGGAGCCAGATGTCAGTTCAAAGTGAAAACAAAGAGGGAAAACTACCACAGGTCATGGTGACATGCTACTGAGAAGTCTCAGCCTTGCTAAGTTTAGGGAGCATTCAAGCATTGCCTCTGAAATGGGCTTCAAGTGAATAATTTTTAATGTCACTCTCTTGCTTGTGGGTATTTGATCAATGCTTCCCTCACCTGTAGGTGATGGGGTAGAGAAAAGCTCTCTCCCCCCCAGCTCTTCTCTCCACTTTCTTCCACACTGCATCTTCTTGATGTTCTCCTGGGAGGGTGCACTGCAACCTGCCCTCACTTCTGTGGCTGCTCTGTGTGCTACTGCCTCCTCCACACATCTCTCTGGGGTATTTCATTCTACCTGTCCCCCTCTGACACATCCTGCATGTTAAGTATTATCATTACTCCTATCTCCTCTCCACCCCTCTTTTCTTCCCTGTCTGTATCATATTCAAGACCCTCATGTTTATTCTGAAAGATGTCCGTGCTTCTCTGCTTAATTTCAACTCCCAGCCCTTTTATTCTTGTCACTTTCTACTCCTCTTCTGACCTTTTTCTACATATCCCACTACAGTTAGAGCAAACACCCTCTTTGTATGTACCCAACGTTTCCTTCTTCTTTAGAAAAGAGGCTGAAAATTCCAGCTACCACCCTTCCACGATCTCACTTTGGCTGAAAAACGCTGGTGATAACTAAACAGCTATTTCAATGCCATTGCAGTGCCCAGCATAAATCCCATTTCTTGTTGCAAGAAGCACACAAAACTGAAGCACAAAATCCCTCCACCAAGTGTATGTATTCTGCAACCACTGCTCACAAGGAATGAAGTCGATGCACGGAGCAACTTAGGATAGCAGACCCTTCTGAACAAGCCCACTTTGCTTCTCTCAAGGGACAACACTAACCAAAAAGCCTGCACCTTCTGAAGATACACAGCTTTCAGACTTTTGCGGTGTTTCCCAGAAACTGCACACAGAAGTAACTGTCTTTGCTGATCACAATCTGCCAGCACCAGCTTAAAATTAACAAGATTCTGGTCAGGTTCAGATCTGCTCTTGTGTTCCTCAGTGGGAAACAGTGAAATTCAAGGGTTCTGCTAATTTGATGATGTGGTTTGAGGAAGCCTTGTAAGACAATGTCATGCTTCCATGCTGTGTGCTAGGACAACACCCAAGGATGTTAATTCAGATACTTAGTTTGGGACATTACTTATGATCTGTAGCTCTTGTATTTTCCAGACTCCCAATTCTGACTCGTAGGAATCCTATTCTAGCCTGTAAATACTGCATTATATTTTCTCACTCCATCACAGCATACACTTTCATAATTTCCCTTCCCAGTTTAGATTTTCTTCATCACCATTTGCTCCTACAAGACAGAATCTAACTTTTAGCCTGCTTGAATAATGTCTTTCAACTACTCTATGAGCTACTCGGTTGTGGATTTGGTCTCTCCATGCATTTGCAAGGTGGGAGGTATCTCTGTGGTGCTAGAGAATTAATAGTGACTTTGGAGGATGTGTGCACAGCCCATGGGGCTTAAGTGTGCTGTTTAATCTTTACAAAAGGTAAGGGCAGCTATTTCAAACGGTGAAGCTCTGAATAATTGCATCCTAACCTGCCTGCATCCCAAGTACCTTCTCCTTCATTTCCACTTACCTCCCTTCTGTCAGCCAGAGAATCACATCACCAGTTTTTACTACCTTTGCTCAAAGACAACTTAAACTTTTAAAACTAAGTCAGCCCTAAAGTTACCCAAGAACAAAGTGCCTCCTATCTTTATACTAAGGCTGTAACTCTATTCCATGGCTGTGTTTGAGAATTTTTTATTAAATCCTTTTCTGTTCCTTATGAGTCTCCATCTGTCTAATATGTCCTCTACAATCTCTGTTCACATGCCACTTTGGGACTATTAAACTAGAGAAGTTTTCTTTCAAGAACAGTGATTGAACTCAAAAGCAACACACAATCCATGATCTTCCTCCACCCTTTGATGACACCAGATGGTCAAAGTCCACTCACACCATACTTCAAAAGCTGTGGAGTCTCTCACCATGAACAGGCATTCTCAATTTGCATAAACCAAAAATGCTAGCAAGGATTCACTGGAAAGATTTATCAGGTCAGAAAA
The DNA here is from genome assembly GCA_013397195.1 of Hylia prasina. Taxonomy (NCBI): domain Eukaryota; kingdom Metazoa; phylum Chordata; class Aves; order Passeriformes; family Sylviidae; genus Hylia; species Hylia prasina. Next base: position 511,708 of record VYXD01003415.1, read on the forward strand.
AGCACAAGGGGAAGACTGGTGTGCTGGACCTCAGTGCCTTCCCTGGACCTGTTCTCAATTCTTCCTTCCCTCTTATTGAGAGTTGGCAGTCTGCAGGAAGTAACAGTGGCAATAAATAAAACCTCAGCATAATAGCATGGTGATGTCTTTGTGGAAATGGTGTAGACCAAGCATCAGACTCTGCCACAGATCCACTGTGTTAGGAGAAACAGGGACATCCCTGCTGTCTGGATGGTGCAATGCCCCAGCAGGGTGCAGTGTCCCACTGTCCAGCCAAAGACATCAACCTCCCGTGCCTTAAGTTAGGCCTGATTTCATCAGGACATTGTGGGAATGCCAGGCTGGCTGCTTTAAAATGGGTGACAGTGGGAATCTCTGATATTGCAAAGTGCTGATGAATCAGAGATGACACAATCCTCTCCTTCTGTCACTAGAGGGTAGTGCAAGCACTCAGGTCCATTCCTGTGAGTGGAAATGCCCATGCATCTCCCCACAGGTCCTCACTGATTTTGTTTGTCCTGGCTTTCAGGAATGGGGCCCACCAGCACATGATGTCTGTGCTCAAGACTCATTCGGAGAGAGGACCTCTTTAGACCAAGGTTTACTTCTGCCTCCCCAAATGCCAAATGCAGATTCTAAAATGGATCTACTACAGTCTTAAAAAAATTAGCCATACCTTCTTACAGTTCCTCTGTCATTTGGCATTTTTGAGCCTATCCTTCATTTAGCCAGAAATATTTCCAGGAACCTAATTAATCACTGTTATTGACTGTCCCAAAACCCCGCTTTTCTTCTTAGACTCAAGAAAATGTCTTTCCATTTCACATCATGCTAGCTGCAAAAGAATTCAGTCTCTCTACATCTGCATTTTGCATTCATCAGAGCACAGAATGGTCTCTGGCCAGACAAGCGGAGAAGAAATTTCCTCCTTGCAGTTAGTTTATTTTCCTCATGGTGCAGGATGTATTGACACCCAACACAGCTCACTGAGAGGAAGATAACCAGGCTGAATAGTCCAAAGATTTACTTCAATCTCACAAAACATGTAAACATGTTTGGGAGTTAGCTATGAACCCATAACTTGTTAGAAATCTTTATCATTTGTGTCTTCAACTGATTGAAGCCTTGGAAGGACTCAGTGAAAACATCAATCATGCATTAGCAAAGAAAGAAAAATTGAGATCTAGTGATCTACTTCTTTGTAGCTTCTATTTTCATTACCTTCTCCCCCATTTCAGAAGGTACTAAAGGAGCAAATTAAAAAGACTTGCACTGCACCCTTTCCTCCACTCCTTGTCCCCTCAGCTCAACATACACACGTTTCCTCTCTTCTCCACCAGGAATTTGTCACAGTAAATACACCTGCCTAAACTCTAATGAGGAAAGGAAGGATTACACTGAAAATCTGTCTGTGGCCTGCTAGCCACTACAATAGAGAACATAGTGCTGCTGTTTATTAGGGAAATGCACTTCATGAACTGAGCATTGTTTTACACAAACACAAGGCAATGTTTACCTTTCTCTCCCTTTGTTGCTCAAAAGTACAAGAAACATGCACATGAGAAGTACCAACTTTACAGTAAGACTGCCGATAAATTGCTTTCAACTTAAATTGCCTGTATCTTTTAATGCAACTTCTACCTTTTGATCTCACTAATTTTGATTCAGAGGAAATAAGAGGGTCTACTCACAAGTGCCTACAGTGGGTATGCTTGCATCAATCAGCCAAGCCCAGAACAAGGGACATAGAGAGCACAGCATGCTGGTAAAATGTTTTACCTGAGTTGCCTCCTGTGCTCCGAACACTAGCATGGCCAATGCTGAGTCTCTCATATTCCAGTTTCATGTTCCCAAGGTCTTCCCCTGAATGTCCTTCACTTGCAAAAGAATTGGCCTCAATGCTTGAGCCTGGAGACCGCTTGGCCTTGCGACCGAAAAGCCCACTGGCAAAACGTTTTCCTTGTTTTGCATTGGTCTGTGCATCTTCTTTCTTGATGTCACGAATAGACTCTCTGGATTTGGATTTATTTTTCAGGTCCATGTGGAGCCGGGACAACAGTTTCTGGGGGCTCCGATTCAGCTTGTTCAAGTTCTCCAGAGGTGGATCTATTTCTGGGAACACTTGCTCCAACGTGACTAAGTCATTCAGGAACTGATTTAACCGTTTCTTTGACTCACTTGTTTCCTCCTTTTCCATGTTTCCCTGATTGTCTTGCCTATGCCATGAAGTCCAGAGCATCATATCACCACGGGTTGCCCCTGCTACTAAACCATACTTTGGGTTAATGAACTTCCGAGACACGGTGGAGGAATGAAAGCCTGGCTTCCCAATTCCAAGGAGGAATGGGTTAGCAATACCCAGTTCCTTGTATAAATTAACTTCCTCTGAGATGGCATAGAGCTCACGAAACTCAATGTCAAACATCTCCACATGCTGTCCTGTCAAGACTAGGAGGATATTTCTGTCAATGTGGGATGAAGTCCATGTGAAGCTAAGAGGAGGAAACAGAAGTGACATTAGATTTTTGGGGTGCATAACTGCCCCAGCCCACCTAACAAAACCTAAGACACTACAGGGGCATATGTAGCATTGTGCCATTTGCCCTTATATCCTTGCACAGATGGGTCCCAATACATCACACATTATTGTTCTTCTTTAGACATGTAGACCAGATTTGGGAGAAAAGGCCCTGAAACTCTGAAGGACAGTTTACTCTTTTAAAAAAGCAGCACTGCATCAATGGGGAGAGTCTCCAGACTGAAAACCTCACTGAAGAGAACTGAGTACAGGGTCTGGTAGGGAGTCCTTGCAGACATGTTCCTGATGCAGTGTGCAACTCTCTCTAGCCCTCTGAAGTGGTCTGCCAGCATGGGTATGTTCCATTCTGAGAAGGGTTCTATGCCACCTTCTCTGTTGTCCTACTCCAGTTTCTCTACAGATGCCACACAGATTACAGAAGCTGGGATAGAAGGGGGAGGACTCCTGAAGAAGATTCTCAAGCAAAGTCTTAACCATTCTTAAAATAAATGCCTTAACACCTTAAGCAAGAGTAACTCACCTGTATGATCCAGTGGCCACCTTTTCACCATCCACCATCAGGAATCGGGATGCCAGTGTGCCTCTGATCTTCCCCGATGGCATGAAGAACCCAACTCCTGTCACAGAGCGTATGCGGATATTCTAACAGGGAGATGAAAAGACAAAATATCACAATAAATAGGACAGAAAATTAGATAACTGCCAGCTCCAAGTCTTAAGAGGTCACATTATCTCACTACTTCTGGGACTACAGCTCATTTTGCATCAGCCACCACAAGGGCTAAAAAAGGAAAGCACAGTGCTGGAAGTCCTGTTGTCATCCCGTCTACACAGGTCACTCCTCTCCAACAGTTTATAGCTGTCCAAGGGGTCAGCATCATCAAAACCCTGCCTGCTGTCTTCAGCTATTCACTAAAGTCACTGGCAACACAATGCTGTCAGATAAGTGTCTCTACTAATGTCCTGAATAAATCAGTGAAGAATAATTTCTGAAGATGAGGAAGGAGTATCTTTTCATAAAATGAATGGAAGTAGTTAGAAAAAGACTACCTCTCCCCAAACCTCACATCTCACACCCTTTGGTCAGCAAACCTACAAGTAATAAAACAAAGCACTACCACACACAGAAAAAACACAAAGTTAAGGTTACATGATTTTCAACATGTAAAGGTTTTAGTTCAATAACCAGGCAGCCACATCAAAATATGTAATGGTTTCACATTTGCCAATTTCTGGTTCATTTCCTGGCCAACGCACCCATTATTGTGAAGGGTTAAGTGTTTACAATTTTATATATGACCAGGAGAATTCAAAAAGCAAAACAGGCTCACCTTAAAATTACAAAAAGATAATTTATTTACACACATTAAAAAGAAAATAACAAAAGGAAAAGAACAACTAAATAAACAACACATGAAACTTTCAGACCATCCTTCTCTCCCCCTACAAGTACTCATTTCTTACACACAACATGAAAAAGACAAAACCTGTAACTTCAGTCAGTTTTACCATACAAAATAAACTTCTATCAGTTCTTTAGGAAAGGAGCCCTTTTGAGTCCCATGGAGACACGGTCACACAAGGAACAGTCCTCAGGTGGCTTTTATGCCACACACCTGCAGTGGCATGAAAAGAGCCTCTGCAAACTGTGAAATCCAACCCATTAGCAGCTTTCCCAACACTGCATATGGGTCATAATCTGCTTATTAGGGGTACTGTTCAAGGATGCCTCTTCTAGTATAAAGCAAAGATTCTCTTTTTCCTGTTTCCAAAATCCTCCTCATCTCAAAACTCAAAATCTCCTTTTTTCCCT
>VYXD01003415.1:516415-609465 GCA_013397195.1 Hylia prasina
CACCTTCTCAGCTTTTATAGGGTATTAACCAAAAGTCACATCCTGTTTTCCCAGTGATTAAATTACCTGCCAACAGCCAAGAACTGGCCTCTGATAGGTGTTCAACTTTTCTAAAGGAAATTTAGGTCCTGACAGGGTAATACCCCACACCCTCCTTCAACCAAAAACCAAACCGTGTCAACCCATAACACAATAGATATGTGCCTGTGCATACTATAAGGATATATTTGCACACTGGACTGAGTGTTACTCCGCTTGTGGGTCCTGGCTGCACAAGGCTGAACTGCCAAAGTGAAACATTCCCCCTCCCTCCAAACCCAAAACACTGAATGTCAGTATAAGTTTGGAGCAAATTATCTTGTCACTCTGACACACAAATCTAGACAATTTTCTTCATTCCACCATCGTTTTATGTAAGGATTCCTTAAGAATGAAAAGCTAAAAGGCACTGTGAACTGGAGTCATAAATCCAGGGCTGGGAGTCAGAGAGTCTCAGGCGTAACTGCAGTTCTGATACTATTCCCGGTGACGTTCTGGGAAAATCAATTCACCTTTGTTTCATTCTTCCCCATCTGCACAGCAGAAGAATCAGGAGGATTTGGCTAATGCTACCACAGCCTCAGATCCCACAAAGAGCTAAGTCCTATTACTATAAACCTTGCTGAGAGCTTAAATATTGATAAGCTATAGAAATCAGCATGAAGGAATGAGTGATTATAAGAATGCAGTTTTCTTTCAAAAGCTATTTTTCTGAATATAACTCCTACCTTTTGAATCTGCTCCTATTTCCCCCACTATTTCCACAGCAGTGGAAATACAAATTCTGACTAAAAGTAACTGACTGTTTTGCATTCAGCTGTTTTTTGATCTGTCTGGAGTCCTGTGTGGGCACTAGCTAATTAATGCTCCCAAAGCTGCTGAAAGTATTATTACCCTGTTTTAAAGATGAGGAACCTAAGACAGAAAAAGATGAAGTGGCTTGCCCAAGGTCTAGCAGTGACTCATATGTGTGGGATGCTGAAGACAGGTTGGGTAGAGCACAGGACAAAGGATGCCCTTTCCAGTAGTTGAAATAATATTTGAATTTGGCTGGGTGATCACCTGAAATAACGTTTTTTCCCCTTGCTGATTAATCTTGGATGTGGGATTTTCCAAATCTTGGCATGCTGACTGCATAAGACAAGAAGTCAGTCAACAGCTCTGATGTGAGATGTACTCCTGTGAATCAAGAAGTATCAGCCTGTGTGAGCAGAAAGTTTCCCAGCATATAACAAGTGCAGATCTTACTGTGTTTGTATGTTCTATCACCTTCTTTTGTTGGAAGGAAAGCACACTTGAATTTCTGCAGTAACTGAACTGTATGCAACACTTAGGTGCAGAGGGAATAGAACTGAACAGCTGAGCACGTAAACATCTTTGAATAAAGTAGGTACAGGAGTGCACGAATACATCTTGAAATGCAAAACACAAGCACAAAGTCATATAAACATTGAGTCACTTAACAGGTTATTTGTATAATATTTTCTGCCTAGAAGGATCTTGGAGTATTTTTGTAGATTGTTAAGTCAAGCTCTACAGAGGAAGAACAAGTCTGGGTTCATGTACTGGAGACTGCACAATAACAAAAGAGGAAAGACAAATATAAATGAGGTGAAATTGCAGGCATTTTCAGAGGGCACTAGAGTTACAGTAGTGACAAATATTTTCAGTAGAGGACCAGTTAGCTCACCAGATAGAACTGACACCTCTAGATCTGTATTGTTGCAGAAGCCTGCTTAAGGTTTGTTTTGTCGTATCCTGGCTTCTGGGAAATGCAGTCTGCATTAAATTTTTGTGTTTCCTTTCCACAGACCTGCACCACTCCTCATCACAAGCAGTGACTAACACCTCCCGGGCTACAACTGAATATGACTGGTAACAGTCAAGCCTGACAGAGCACCCTAATGCAAATAGTAAGGAATTGGTCTTCCTTGCTTTATTCTGACACTTAAACCTCACTCTGAATCCACAGAAAGCTAAATTAGACCCAGTTTAGAAAGTCAGTAATGCTGTGACTGACTTGACAGACCTAGGCTGTAGTGCTTACAAACTGGGGCTGAGTAGAAGGGATATGCAAGACAGACCCCAAAGGAAGGTGTTGTAACTACTTCCACCAGTGAATCCTATGTCTACCTTCCCTCTTAGAACTGGGAAATCCTCTGTTTGCCCTGGACAGTTTTGGAAAAGGCATGGTTATTGACAAAATAGTGTAACTTGCAAATATTCAGGTAGAAAAGGATGGAACACAGCTAGTTGGGATATGGCCTGCCAAGGTCATTACTGAGTATTATCTGTTTGTGTCTTTACAAAAAGAGAGCCTTGCAAGCCCCTGTTCTCAGAAGGTCACAAGTAGGCTAGAAGAATACTCTAGTAGACCATTAAAAAACCAACAGCACTGCTTCACATCACATTCTGCTCCTCCCTCATCTCAGGTAGGAATCAAGGACGAAAACCATAAAAATACTGAAATGAAATTCCAAAAGATTCTTACGCGGAAGCTTTTTAGACTTTTTGAAATGAAAGGAGAAACTTCTTACATGTTGGGAAAATGAATGTAAAAATTAATGTGAAGGTGAACTTCCTGCAGATAAGTCATTCCCCAGGCTTGCTTGGAACTCCAGGAGAATTCTCTGTCTGTTACTGTGGTCGGGGTTAACAGAAACATGAGGACCCAAAACACTTATCTAAAAACTGGTGAGAATATTCACCCTCAGGTCCTGAAAAAAAAGAGGAATTTCTGAGGGGCTATGAATTTTGTGTCTGTGAGAATTCTGATTCACTGTGATCTCCGAAGTGTCAAACGTAACAGAAGTCTGACAAACCATGTCCTGTAGGCTCAGGAAGCCCTATGACTCACACACACAAGACATGCTCTTATGAACAACCCATGAACGTTCTGATGATTGAATTTAAATACATTTCTTGTGGACTCTGGCCTTCAGACAAAAATTGAGACAAAAATTCTCATTTCATGCTTGGAGTTTGTTAAGAACTTTTACTATATGTAGGGTGAGGTACTACTTCCTATGGCAGTTTCCGTCACACGAGACTGTCAGCAGATCATGATACCTTGCCATCTCTACAAAAATAACACAATAGCCAGGAATTTTGTGAAAATGTCCCTCACTGTACATAGACAAAGGGCAAAACCCAGTGTTTACAGTAAATCTCCCTGTATTAGGACTGCTGAAATATTCACTTTGCATTGGATGAACAGGGCAATGGGACCAAAAGGGCAGCAAATACAGAACAAAATGAGTATGTGGTGGTGACAGAAGACAGAATAAACATTGTGACCCTGCAGTTCATGGTAGTGCATCATCTCTCTCCCCCTGGGATCAGAACGTGCCTCTAAACCTTAGAGTTATATCTCATGTGGCTGCAACTTCCTGAGAAAAAAACCCCATCCTTGCACAAGCATTCCAAAGGAAAGGTGGGCAGAAGGGCAGGAAAGAAGGGTATGCAATTCCTTTGCTGGCAAATTATGTCTGGTGAAAACTGGTGAAAATCTTCTAGAATAAAGCAAAATGGTAATTCAAAAAGGAGATAAAATTTTCCCTGTTGCTAAAAATCTGTAGAAAAAACTCAGACATCAAAGCAGATGTCAGGAGAAAGACTGGTAGATAAGAAATGGGTTAGAGTTTACTCAGCAATTCAATATCCTCTGTGATCAAACAATGTGGGACAAAATGATTCTGCCTAAACAAGACCAGAGGCCCAGCTTGCTTTCTTGCTTTACATCTGGATCTTCAACCCTTGGCATGTTACACCAAAGAGGAAGGGCTGGGGGGACTCCTCAAGGGGAAACCTTAACCTTGTTGGAGCTTCCTTGGGTATCCAAAACCTATTGCCAGGGAAATCCCTACATGATGGTTTCTGCTACACTGACCCAAGCAGCAGCACAGGCACATCTAAGGCAGCTGTGAATGGGATACAAAGAGAACATCTTCCTTGAGAGGCAAATGACTTGTTTCCCCATTCCATGAAGAATCTGCCTGGTCATTCCATATACAGGAATTAACTGCATTGACCTTAGCAAGAGTAACAAAAGCCTAAGGCATACTGGAAAAGAAAGATAACAACCCTCAGGGGAATTTAAGATCCAATATGAGATATCTGGGAAAAGAGGGGAAAATTTGAAGGACAGCAATCTGTGGGTTGAAGCTCTGCAGAATAGCGAACAGCTAGGTCAAGAGATTTTAAAAATTTCTTCTCAGTGGACTTCCTTCAACTCAGCTTGTACTATTTTCAGCTGAAACAGTCTAAAGAAAAACAGCACGGGCTGCCATGAAAGAAGAGAACCACAGAAGGGACATAGAAAAGTTTTCTCATTCTTTTGATTGTATCAGTTCAAACTGCACCTCCTTGGAGAGAGCCATAGAACTAGACTGCTGCAGGACCCAGGCACTGCTGTAGCACATGACTGTGATCACTGGTTTAGCAGTGTCAAGTCTGTGTAGATACCTGTGGAGAAGGATAAGAGGAAGAGCAGAAGGGGACCGCTTACTGTTTAGAGACAGAAAAGACTGACTGAAAGGAACTCACCTCTCCAATAGCAATACAACTCCTTCTAAAATGCCAGGACATCTTTTCATTCACTCTGTCCAGGAGTTAAAATATTGTACTGAAGACATCATTCCTGTACATGATGAGAGAAGTACTGGGAAACTGGTACCAAAGCAAATGCAACTACTGCTGTGATTTCACAGCTATGTATTAAAGAGACACACAATACCACTGGCACTTGAAACATGTCTGTTATAATGAGGTCTATGTTTTGCTTTCAAAGACACCAGAGGGAAGGAACTTCCACCACTGTTTTGGAGAAAGATGAGAAAACTTCTCAGCTGGATGTCTTTTTTGATGAAACACAGAGCAGAGGGGTAGTTCACAGGAGCACTGTTTGGATATATGTAGGTAATTTTCATCCAGATTTAAGATGGTTCTCCTAAAATGATTAATGTAAGGCTCTATAGTCTTCAGAGCTTTTTAAGGTCTGGATGTGTTTTGGGGGTTTTTAACTATTAATTGAGTGTTTATGAAAAATCCACCCTTCCTCCAGGCAAAAAGCACTTTTTCTTCCACCACTGCTCAGAAAGTTGGACCACAAAGAGGGGCGAGGCTGGCGTCGCATAGGTTGTTTCCAACCTAGCAACTTCTTTCAGTATTCAGAAGAAGTCTGTAGCAACAGTGACTAAAAAGATGGGGGGAAAAGGAAGGAATACAATACTAACAAGAAACACACAAAGGATTTTAATTTGTATGTAACAGAGTGAGATCCCTCTGAAGCTGCTTCTGCCAACCAAGCTAGACTACTCTGCTGTGCTGCATGCACTGTATGAAGGCACTCTGGTATGGGACTGGGCAGAAGCTGTGGCCCTCAATCCCTTAAATTCTCCTGCAGAGGAGGACTACAAACTCATTCACTCCTGGATGATCACTGCTAGAGAGGAAAGTCTTGATTTCACAGAGTATATATGTCCTGTAAGAGGGATCCATGCAGACAACTCAAAGAGCTACTTGGGACTCCAGTTTGAATCCTCATATAGAAAACCTATAGGAATTTTCTCTGATAATTTTCTCCCCAGACCGGAATTTTTAGGTTGCAAGAGCCAAGAAACTACACAGATCCCTCACTTGGGTGAAACACAAAAAAAATCCAAATCTTTCCTTTTTCTTTCCTTCTGTATTATCAAGCCACTCTGTTACTCCTCTGTGTTCCATCAACCCTCTCTAAGTCCTGTGGTATTACTTGTAGTGAGAAAGTGATGTGTTTGCCAGTCCAAGCAAATTCCAAGATTCATTACAACTGCAAAAGGCCACTGACCTGCAGGAGATAATGGTTCAGTACTGAGTATCTTACCTTGATCTGCAAGTCACTGAGGTCAAGGCATCTGCACATTTCCAGGAAGAGCTTCACACCCTCCTCATCTAGGATTATATAGACTGGAATCCAGCGCTTATATGCTGCATCAACAATATCGCGGAAGATGTCTCGGTCCGTAAATACATCCATGACCACTGCAATAATCTGGAAACAAGAATATCATAGACAGACAACTGAATAAATATTAGGAACTGAAAGGAAGGCCCATGCCACTGATGCAAAATAAAGGAGAGCACTGATACCAGATAATGGAAGAGAAGTCTATAGGGAGACAAAAAGCACAGGGATGTACATGCCCAAGTACTACCAATAATCGTAATTTTCTGGATTAGCTGCTGCACTTCGGAAGGAATTTAGTAAATGTCTATGAGAGTTCTCCTTCTTCTGGATGAAAATTACTTATTTTAGCAGCCTGAGGAATGCCAAAGCCAAATACCTAGTTTTTTCTGTATTGAGAAATTTCCATTGTCTCTGTAAGTATTCACTTAAATGAAGAACACTGAAAATAGATTGGAAAAAAAGGCCTGAAAACACAACTTTAACACCTAACCTTAAAGTGTCTAATGGAAGAATGAATGTGCAGAGGAATCAGGGCCTGCATCCTCAGCCACAATGCATAGTGTAGACAACAAGAATTCTATTTTCCTTTTTCTTCTCCAAACCCATGTTAAAAGTTTGCTCTCAGGGCTGACTTCCCAAGGAATGATTTATAGAGCTCATACATAAACACCTCATATTTCTCAGGAAGGAACTAGAGTGTATTCAAGATTTGGAGGCAAATCAAAATGATCATTCCCTCTCTCCCTATGTACTGCTTTTCTGGTATAAAACTAATCCTTATTTCCAGGCATAGATTTTACATAAAAACAAAAGGTTTCAATGATGTGAGAGACAAGCCTGAACACTTAGAGGACGAGTAACAACAAAACCAAGAAGGTTGTGGGTAACTTTAATGCTGATCTTACAGAAAGGGAGAGAAAGACAAAACCATGAGAAATACCAATTAATTTTTCTGCCTGAGTTATTCTTCCCAACATTTTAAAGATTATCAATGGAGGAAACTACTGTTTTTCTAATCCCTCTGCATAACATCAGTGTGCCAGGTCAGAGCTGCCATGTTGACGGTATGCTGGGAATAGAGTTGCCTGCATTTTAATTTCCTGGCTGCTGGGCATCACAGTAATAAGCCCATCTGGGCTGGGGATGGCATATATAGGTGTGAATGGAGCTAAATATTGAATCACACAGTAGGACTTTCTTCACTTGATGCTTGGAAGAGGTGCAGCTCTCTTGCAGGAGCTCCCTAAGGAAGGGGGAATAACTCTCCCCAAAGACCTCTTTCCTGTGAAAAATGACGTTGAACAAATGGCTTTTGGGAAAGTGATGCCACAGTAAACATCCCCCACTTCATCTGCTGAATCTCTGCTGAGTTTGAGCTCTGTCAGGCTCCTTCTGTCAACAGTGCTTACACCAGCTTCCCTTTGTTAGAGAAAGAAAAAAGAGCTGACATTGTATTCAGGTTCATCATTAACATGTGAATTCCTAATACAGGTGAACTGTGCCGCAGCTACATCATATTAAGTCCCACAGTAACTTTGACCAGGCAGGATTTCAGGCCCTGCCTTGGTTCTCCCTTCCCAGTAGGATGCAGGGAATCTTATCAGAACCTCTGAAAATTAAAATACAGTGAACTTGTGCCATTTTGTTTCTGAACAACTCCATATGCAGGCAAATCATAATTAAAGTTATGAACAGTTCATGCATTAACTCAGGCCTGTTATGGTCCTTCTGCCCCCACACACAGTGGTATGGATGAGCTCTTTAGGAGAAAGGATGCCAAATAATATTCATTTGAAGTAAGAACATCCACATAGGGAATGGACAGCAGAAGCATGAACTTCTTTTCTCTCCATCCCCTCCATTTGCAATGACTGCAGAAATTACAGCCTTTCCTGGACAAACCATTAATTGTCACTACCGGCTTTGCAATGTGAAGGGATGGTTCCCTCCAGGCTGTGGGGCCCTGGGTCAGTTCAGGCTTCTTTCCAAGACTGGTGACCATTAAGAACAGCAGTCAAAACTTCTAATGGGCAACGCCTGTTGTTGTGTTTGCTGTCTCAAACCCTTGTCACAGCTGATGATCTGTCAAGATCACCTAGGAGCACTGTCAAGCACAGCAAGTCAGAGCATGAGTGTCTACCCTTGCAAGAGGTTTTCCCCATTTCTCTTCCTATCCTATAGATAATAAACTTATCTGTAGGGCCCATAGGTGTGCCTAGCTCTTCATAGGAATTTTAAGATTGGCAAGTTAATGCTTGCTAATCTCATTGCAGCAAGGTATCTTAATTAACATATGTTTGTAAAATACTGATGATGAGCCACCCACAGACATGTGCCCCACATTGTGCCAGTATCTGTTTAGACCCCGCTCAGAAAAAACTAACCCAACAAACCCTCACTCTCATTTGCTGATTAAAAAGGTGCTACCTGGAGACCTTTTTTGCCAGGGCCAGCTCAGCTGAACACAATAGTCATAGTTATCTATGAAAAGGACTATTAAACACTCAAATGGCTGTTAAACATGAAAGCAGCTTTGGGTTGGGAGGGGCACTGTATGTTCAGTCAGTGAAAAAATAAAAATCTACAAAGGAATTAATTATTTCTAGGTGCCAGGCACACCTATTGAAAGAAATAAACTTTCCCAGTTCTTGAACAGTCTACAGAAGCCTTTGTAGCAGTGCAAAAAGGAGGTGAAGTTGCATTACATTGGAGCGTAAGGATTTTACAGCTTCTAAGTGACTGATCACACCAGTAACTGAACAGAATTACAAGGTGTGCACAATTTCTGAGAGCAGGGAGCTGAGAAGATCATCCACCAGATTAATGCCTCCCTGGAAAGTTTTCTTTGTTCCCCGGCACATTTGGTTTGAACAAGTCTGCAAAAGTTGAGCATTATAGTGTGCGCTGGCAGAGGGGAACAGGTGGAGGAGGAAATGACTGCCGAATTACAAAGCAGAAAAACCAGAAAGCTGCAAAACTAAGCACAGGAATTAAGTTTCTTACACTGTTCTCCCCTTTACCCAAGGGGTGAGTCAGCTCTGACGGGGGTCTTTTCCTGGGTGGTCTTTCCCGGGAACTTCACCCACATCCGGGGTGGGTGACGAAAAACCTCGTGACTGCCCCCACCTGTTCAGAGCAAGCTCTTGTAGCATCATGTCTGGTTTGCTTCCTTGCCAGAGGTGTCCTGTCACCACCACCAGTCATTTCCAGGGAAAGATAAATAGGAGGAGCAGCCGCATATTGTCTGCACATCGGCTACTTGCAGTTCAGGCTGGACCGTGTTGAGACCACAAAAAATAAACCCCCAAAACCACCATCCCATAAACGAACACGCTGCCCTGTCTTTAACTAGGGATACCTGCACACACGAGGTAGGGGTGGCTGTAACAGCATCATTACCTGTCTTCCTCTGAACCCAGGAACGAGGCCGAGACAGGACAACGCGAACCAGGGTTACAGAACCCAAACTGAGGGGAGGTGGAGGGGGTGTGCAGAGGTTTAACGCCATCACAGGCATCAGCTTTGGCAAAGCGTAACATGACTGGCAACAAGGCGCAAATAAAGCCCTGCCTGGTGGAAGACGACCATTGACTGCATGGCCTACGTGCTCCTGCTTTGGAGCTAGGGCAGCCCGGCCGCGGCGGCTCTCGCCTTCCACCCCATGCCCCGAGCCAGACCCTCGGCCCGGGTGAAGGCGGGCAGGGCTGGCCCGTCAAGGGCCGGGCCGTACCTTCTGCGCCTGCTGGATCATCTCCCGCACCACCTCCTTCAGGTGCGGCGCGCTCTCCTCCTTGCGCGGGTGCGTGAAGAGGGACACCCGGCTGATGCCACGGTAGAAGGTCTTGTCGGTCCAGCCCAAGTCCAGCGGGGGCACCTCGGTGTCCGAGCACTCAGGCCAGTAGGCCAGCGAGAGGGTCTCGCCGCCGGGCCCCCGCGCCACCTTGCCGCACTCCCGGGAATCATCGTAGCCCCGCCAGCCGTCCCGTAGGTGCTGCAGCTCCCGGCCCGAGAGGAAATCGCGGAGCTGCTCCTTCCTCAGCGCCTCCCGGTACGCGGCCTCGCCGCGGGTCACCAGCGCCTCCAAGGCTCGGCGCTGCTCCTCGCTGTAGTAGAAGCGGGCCTGGGCTTCTGTCACCTTCTCGTTGACGTGCAGCTCGTCCAGCAGAAGCACCTGGGACTCCGCCATACCGCCGGCACCCCCAGCGCAGCGCCGGCCGGGAGCGAGGGCAGGAGGCTGAGGCAGGGCCGGGACCGCCTCATCTGTCCTGCCCGAGCCCGCCCCGACGGGTGGGGCGGCCGCTCCCCCTGGCCCTGGGGCCACGGCTGTACCCGCCGCCCTGCCCTTCTCCCAGACCCTGCGTGGCCCTCGGGGACGGGGGCACGAGTTGAGGGGAGAAGAGTTTCTGTGAAAAGGAGAACAACCTGACCTAAGAGATTCAGGATACGATGCAAGATAAAGGGAAGAGACTGGTTATGTGGCGGCCTAAACCAGCTTCGAGGGATGTGGGTTAGGAATCTTTAACTAATTTGTGAAACTGTATCGTAGGAATGAACTTGGTGCATTGAAATGGGAAAACCACATCTCCTAGGGAAGACCCTCACCCTCTGAACACATGAATTTGGAATACTCTGTGCCTTTAAACCGAGGTGGGGAAAGAGAAGGCAGTAAGCCAGGTAGTAATGTAGATTCATTATGCAAATGCTGCCTGAATAGGATTGTATAAATATGCTTGCATATGTGTACATTGTGTATGTATGTATAAATACGCTTCCTAGCTTTGTGGATTTAATACTTCGCACCCATCTCTGCACAGACATGAAATAAAATCGGGTCTCTCGACTCTGTGTGTGGATCAGCTTCCCAACTGGGTGAAAGAACCCAGATTTGGAACAACACTCTGGCATGGCTGGCACCAGTGTCCTTGCTGCAGTGCTTGGAGCAGGACCAGGCCTGGGCCCTGGGTGTATTTTGGGGTGCAAGTGCCAAAGTCTATTTAAGACTTTTTGCCCCCCTTTTTCAGAGTTGGCAGCCACCTGAAGGATGCTCATGAGGAAGAGGGGGCCACAACTGAGGCCAGGGAGGTGGGCAGAGCACCATGGTGGCCACAGGCAGTGGCCTGCAGTGAGCTGGTAGCTGGCCCTCTCTGCATCCTCTGGCAGCTGAGCAACTCCAGAAAAGCAGGCAGTGTGGGGTACCCAGCTTACAGAGGGGAAGATGACAGAGAGATGTGCCAGAGGCCACCCAGCAGGCTGGTGTCAGAGCTGTGAGTTAAACAGCCATGCTTCCAGTCTCTGGCTGGGAGCATGAATAAATACCCACATGTATCCCACCGGAGAGACTGGGGGCTGTAATGTCAAATTACAATTTTTGCGAGGTGTGTGATCATGGCTAGGGACCCTAATCAAGATTCCAGTCCCACTGTGGATTGCATACACAAAGGATAGAAAGCAGCACTTCCCCACTGCGGCCCAGGGACAGAACCGGCAGGGAATGAGCAAGGAAACAAGGATAAAGTCAAAGACAGTGATGAAATGCAAGCATTCAGAGGCATTTGCAGTGCTTTACATCTGTGATTAGCCCTAAGTGTTCATATGCAGAAAAAAAATATAGGGGACAGGGCTTCTGAAGCCGCTTTTTGTTTCTCCTCTCTCTAAGAAATCACCTGCCCTCAGTGTGAGTTTAAAAAGCAAGGTGGGCCACCACAACTCATCCTGTGCTGTTTCTCTCCTTTAAGTAAAGGAGATACTTTTAGTATTCCAGACTGTCTTCAACAGCTTTTCCTAGCATGAAATTCACTTAAAATTTGAAATGACACTTTGCAAAGGTCTACTCCTCTGCCTATCAAGTTTCCTTAAAAAATTAATTTCCATGTAAGTTCTTTTAGTCTTATTTCTGATGGAAATGAGACTTACATGGTCATGATGTCTGCATCTGTCTGCCTGTCTGTCCATGTCTCTAATAAACTTTTGAGCCCACTGTCTGATTTCAAAAAATTTTGGCAGAAGTGTAATTACATCCCTACAGATTTTGTGAAAAATAACAGGCCTGATAGCGAAAAGAGACTCTGTCACAGTCCCCAACAGTGAAAGTTACAATGTGGGTTCACGCCTTATTAGATCTCAGATATTCCATAAAATTGAGAATGCTAATAAGTGCCTGATCTGTAGAAAGTGCTTCAAATTAATTTTTTGCCATCTTAGACACCATGGTCAATCAACCACAATATACAACTATACAGGAGATGTGACTTTCTTAGTTCCAATGCTCACTAAATTATTTCTTGGTTGTATTTTTTTTTTCTGTACCAGAGGCTGCCATCAGCTCTACTATTTCATGTGGGGCTAAATAAAATCTTTTAATCCTGGATGCTCTTTTCATTTGTAGCTGCACAATGTAATTTTTTGTGTTCACCTAAGGCTCCCACATGAAAGCAACAGTAGGTTTAGTATATGTACAGTAGGTTTAATATATGTATAGTTTTGTATTTAAAAGCAAGCGATTATTTCCCACATCCAAGTAAAGGTAGCAGAGATTATTTTCACTTTGTTGTGATGAAATGTTTACACCCATCTCTCACACTAGAAGACAAAATGTTGTCTGTGTCTTGATAGGATAAATAGGGGCAAGGAGCTTTGCAGAAACTGAGACCCCTTCCCAAAGCAAGCAGGTGTCCCATCTCATCTCCCCTCCCCATTCTCACATGGGTACATTCCAACCAAGTCTTTTCCTGACCTGGACTTTTTATAAGGTCGGGTTCCTTTTTATTTCCCCTGATCCTCCAGCCTCACGCCAGTGGTGTAAAAAGGGCTGTGCAAACAAACTGCCCTCTCTGCCACGGAGTCAATCCAACCCTTCAGGACTAGAGAAGAAGAAACTTGGCAGGCAGGGTGGGGGAAAGACTTTCACCTAGCCCTGCCCCTCTGGGATCAAGGAGTGAATTCCAGTTTCCACTCTAAAAGAGAGTCATTATTGTTTGGGCTCAGGTTTTCCTCTCTGCCCTTAGCACTGGCTAAAGAGAAACAAGAAAAGGGAAGGCTGATTTTGTATTGTGCTGAGGCAGCTGCAAATCCACACAGAACTATGCTATCCGTCACTGGATTTGTTTTGTTCCCAGGGATTACTTGGTGGAGGGGCTGCATGTGCATATGGAGGGCTGGGTCTCTTTAGTTTTCACTTCTGTTTGGGTGTTGTCCCAGGCCAAGTCCTGGTTAAGGCCTTGATTACTTTTCTGGTCTGGTTCCAGAATGTTTTCCAAAGGATGTAAACTAACCTATCAGGAAATATTACCTCTTGTTGTAATCCTCCCCCAACCCTACTACAGTGTTTTAAATCTGTCTTCAAACACCTCCCACGTATAATCTGGTGATTTGGGCCTAATTGCTTAACTTTCCTTTGTGAGGCAGTGCAGGCTGTGCATTAGATAAAGATATGACACCTTATATTTAGCATTAATTGCGACTGTGCTTGTCCTGAACACACATCTCTCCTGCCAGTCCTTCCTATGTAATTTCAGTCCTTAAATAGCCCACCTCATGATACATGCTTTGATAAATTTCCCAGCAGTGTTTCTCGTGTGGCACAAACTGGTTCAAGTGCTCGTTATAAACCTTTGAGTACTGGGCTCTTTAGGAATAAAATCCTGATACTTTCCCCCTCACCTGCATCTTATTTTGCTGAGGAACAGTTACTATCTACATGCAAAATAGGAGTAAAAACAGGGGAAGATATTAAAATAAGTATAATTTTGTGATACAGTGTTCAAGAGCTGTTTAGTAGAAGTCTTTTTGTGAGGAGTGGTATCCTCCAAAACAAAATAACATGATTTACTAAAATGTCTCTGATTCAAACATAATAACTTTGGGGTTGTTTTTTGTTTTGATTTGTTGTTTGGGTTTTTTTTCCCCTCCATAAAAAGCAGCAACTGCTTAAAAATTAGCTGTGTAAAGACAACTAATTGTTTATGTGACGGAGGATACAAGAGAGTGTTTTCCATTTCTCAGTGTGTCAGCTGCAGGTTAGTCTGGGGTGACAGGGCTTTGCTGTCCTGAAAGAAGAGTAAATAAATAGGCGCCTGTGTCATGATTGTTATTAAACACTATACTCCTTCCCTACGCTGGCTGGCACCACAGCAAGACTCACAAAGGCTTGGTGGAGATTGCAGCTTCTTGACTCTCTTCTCTGGATCAGCATTCAGGAGTTTGTGGGGAAACTGCTACGTGCACAGAGAGCCGTGCTCCACTTGTCCTGAGTCTGAAATCCCATTTGCAAGGGCTGCCAAGCCAGCACAGGAATGGGTGCATTAGTTGGGTCCAAGTACTGGCAGAGCAAAAAAGCCCCCAAAAAGGTGATTTCAGGGTGCAGAGGAAGAAGCTCCTGCCTTCCCTGTTCACCTTCCAGTGACCCAAAGAGCTGCAGGTGGTGGCAGGCAGGTGTGTGTCACTTCTGCAGCAGCAGTGACAGACTGCAATCCGGAGGATGAAAAAACGCTTTCAGAAGCTTCCCTTCTGTCACATTACACCGCCTCAGGGAGAAAACCTAGCTGCTGAACTGGAGAATTGCCGCAAATGAGTGCTTCTCAAGTGCTTCTGGCCTCCCACTCACGTTTCCATGTGAGAGTAAATAGGTAAGAGTCCTCTGAAGAGAGCTGGAAGGAACAGTTGCGTTCATAGGCTCATGTCTTGCAGCGAGGTATTTGCTGACTGAGCATGCACAGAAAGACCTTTAGTAGTTTTCCCTGTCTGCTCCTCTTCACAGGGCAGCAGTTTTAGGCAGTTTCCTGTAAGAAATAGTGCTGACCCTGGTCTCTTGCTCATTCAACACCCATACAGGCAGTGACTCAAACTGGCTGCAATTCAGCTGAGCTACCCTGAGGGGCTTTGAGAGTCATCTGCTGTGCCTCAGTTGTCAGAATAGGAAAATACTATTCTACTTCACAGGGCTGGTATGGAGAAGAGCTTAAAAAATGAAACCCTAAACCAACATCACCTGCATTTACTTTGGCTTCTCCTGCAGAGGGTGGGGGGAAGAAAGGAAGAAAGAGAGCTGTAGAGTCCTTTTGCAGATGAGTCAAATCCTGAATGGAAGCTCTAGCTAAAGAAAACAGTGAGGAATCAGCAATGCAGCCTCTGAATAGAATGCTGTAATTATGTAGCACTCAAATCACAATGTGCTTTATAGACAAAGGAACACCAGGAATGGGGGCACTGAAAGATTAAGACAGGAAGCATGTGCACTTATTTGTGTGCTGGCCACCTGTCAGTGTGCATTGCTATCAGCTCTCTGGGGAAGAAAATGCTCAGGTGGGAGCTGACACGAAGAGAAGTGCAGCAGACAAGAAAGCCTGGGGTGGGGGTCCCAGGCAGAGGCTGGAGGGAGGAGTAGCAGACTGGCAGGAAGTGATTAATGGGACTGTCCAGATATTGTGGAGCAGACCTCCAGCCAGTGCAGCAGGAGCAAGTGGGAGAAGGGGTTATGTGCTGATGACGAGATGTGCCAAAGTTATAGCAAAGTTATAATCAAAGTGGTGGGTAAGAGGGATTCAGTGGAGAAGATGCAAGAGAGACATGAAGTGTTCAAGAGCGAACAAATTAATTTGAAAAGCTGCATATTTGGTGGAGGAAAGGAAAGCAGTTGGAAACAGAGAAGAGGCTCTGGTATGTCCAAAGTTTTACATATCCTGCAGGATGGCTAAAAAAAGCCATGGCAAAATAGGACACTGTTTTTTATACAGATGGGGAAAGAATATAACTGTGAGGCTTGACCAGAGGGGAGAGAAGTTAGAAGCTGGTCCTAAAAATACAAAAATGAATAGTTAGGAGGCAGTTTGGCCCTCACAATAAATGCAAAACTATGAAGGGAGTGGCATAGGAAGGAAAAAGGGAACCCTCTGAGCAGATACAGGAGGCTGAAGCGTAGGCTTGGACCTGGAGATGGAACAAGTTGGTCTGTGATTTGTGAGCATAAAGGAAGATACAGCTAGATTTTAAGATGTGGTAGAAGTGAGTTGATTTGGTATGATAATACCCTTTACTGATCAACATACATGGGACTCAGAGGTGTATTTAGCTTAAAAACATCCAAGGAAGCAATGCAAAGGAGAAATCAGCTGCTCATGACCTTATCAGAAGCACTACTAGCTCCAGAAGATCCCTGCCTTTCACTTGCCAGTGCTTGTGTCCAGCAGTGCCACAGTGCAGGTGGATCAAGTGGGTGCAAGCGACGCTCCTGAGTCAGAGAAAGCAAATAAAAGGAGCCAATCAAACCTCCCTCTGGAAAGGCCATTTCCAGACAGACATGTTGGAGGCGTGAAAGCAAAACTTCACAGGAATTCATGTTCAAAATTTTTTTTCTTTTTCTTTATAAATGCTGAACTAAGGTCATAGAAAAACGACAGCGATGTTCCAGCTGCCTCTGTTCCAGCTGCTCTTTGTGCGGCCAAACCACCATGTGGTTTGACTGAGACATTGCACAGCAGCATTTGTCCCAGGCCATAGCATCCCTCCAAGCAGGGGCACACCTGGGCATCCCCCAAAGCCACACATGGAGAAACCAGCAGAGCACCTTTGTTTTTATACTGGAGACATTACTGCTTGGACTTCAGTAGGGAAGAACTTCTCAGCCACCCGACCAGAGGCATGATGATGGTCCTGGTCTTGAGATAATGTCACAGAAACAGTGACCTGGACAATCCCTCCCTGGGTCTATGGACACCTGAATTCAGGCTTAGAATATCCTAATTTTGGAACAGCATTGGCAACAAGATCTGGTTTTGAATTCTTCCAAAAGCAAAACCCAAATGCATAATACACTCATGTTCCTGTTTTTAGATTAATTTCTTTTGCAACTCAATTAATCAAGATTTTGCTGCTCATTTCATTTCAATGGCATTTCTCTTAGAAGGCTTATAGCTTTCAGTCGTAGAGGTTTAAAAATAATCAGATGGATTCTGAGCTAATCCAGATTCATAAACCATTCTCGTCTGTTAATACCTGAACACTTTGATCATCATATTTAAGAATTTTTTTTTTGGCAGAGGGGTATTTTTTCAGATGGATTGTCCCCCAGTACTCTTTATTTTGAGCTTGTGGCAGTTTACTATACTGCACCCTCATGTAAAGCACTTAGGAGGAAGGGAGGGGGAGGAGAAGCTGCAGCAGAAATAAGCCACAGCTCTGTTTATCCGTATTCCTTTCCCCCCTTCTGATGATGAAGAATCCTTGTCTCTCCCCTTGTGTTTAGCTTACCCTACTCACCTCATGTTTTCTATTTGCCCTGTCATACTTAGGGGGATCTTTTAAAATTCTTCCCTTGAAAGTGACCCTGGGCGTTTTTCCTTTTACTCTTCCAGCATGGCTGGCTCAGGAACAGGTTTCTGCTTGCCAGACCCCCACGTCTTCTTCCTACCCTCCTGTATTTATATTCTTCTACTTGAGAAGCAGCTGCATCCCCTGAGGAAGAGTGCAGCCTGTGGCAGATCCCCATCCTTACCAGAGCATCTCTGCTCTGACAAACAGAATGAGAGTCCAGTCTTCATGGATCTAATTCCAGTTAGTTGAGGCTCTCAGTTAGTGGAGGAAGCAATGATTTGATCTATTTTTTTTCCTCATGCTGACAATTGACCTAACTCACAGGAAGTGCTATTAGACAGCAGATGATCTTGGAAAGGATTACGAATAATGGCTTAGCATTTTAGCTATCTCACAAGCATTTAATTTAGCCCTAGTCTTCCTGGAAGTTACACATAGGATCTAGTGAGGTAACTTCATGAGCTCAGGTAAGGCAATTACCTTGTGATCTTCTTTCAACACTTCAGAGAAATGTGAAAAGCAAATCACAGCTCAGCTATCACTCATGCCAGTGCTTGGGGTAGCACTGTGACAAGCCATGTATGGGATGTACTGGTGGCCTTGGTCACCAGGTAGCACAGTGGCTTTCCAGCTTCTGAAGGCTGCTAACTGCCACAAGGCTCTTTTGAGCTTGGAGATAAACCTACCACCGCAGTCTCTACAACTTCCCAGCCTCTGTCCACCACCTCCGGGAAGCTACGGCCGGCACCTGACACTGTGGAATGAGAAGCTCCACGTCTAAGTCCCAGCATGGGAGACTCAGCCTGACACTTAGGATGAGAAACATCCTGCTCTGGGCCTCCAGGACATGCTGCTTTCCACTGCCATGGAACTACACAGCAGTGCTGGGGAATTAATTCACTCATCTGGAAGACAGTGAGGTTGGATTGGGTTGTTTGTCTGCAGCACTAAATGACCAACTTTTGTGAACACTGCCTTAGCAAATTAAATCAGGGTGATGCCTTGCCTTCATCTCCTCAAGAGCCTGCCATTCCCTTTTGTTCTGAGGTCATCTGTGTTTGGAAGGTAAACACATGGTGACCTTTAGATCTAGGAGCTTTTACAGTTTGCATAACACTGCAGATACATATGCCATGATAATAAATAAGTTAGAGCAATTATGGAATAAATCCTTGCCCCAAAGAGATACCCAGATGCAAAGGGTGGAGCATGCTATCAGGACATAAAGTACGGCTCAACCAGAGAAGCCACACTCTAGTTTTGGCTGCAAACACCCAGATTTTTCAAGAGGAGGGAAGAAAGCCCAGCCAACATGAGCAGGCTGCACAGGCAAGATGAAGGAAGTCAGAAAGCCAGAGGGATGAGAAAGCAAGCAAGCATGTTTTACCACTGTGTGAGGGTGAAGGCCCAAAGACGGGTTGAAAGAGACGATGAGAAATGCCATGCTGGCTTAAAGGAAGTCATGGAAAAGGAAGATAGGCTTTGAGTGTGATGCCCACAACTCTGCTATTGTCCTGCTAGGCTGCCTTTGGCACATAACTTCACCTTCATCTAACTTCCCTCCTCCTGTTTGTACATCATGGCACTCTGGCTTGCAAATTCTTTGGGTAAGACTATCATTTCTACAGGTACAGGAAGTGCTCAGTGCAAATAGGCTCTGAACTCAGATGGTACATCTCCGTGGTGAAGGACAGGAAAATCCAACAGAATATGCAAAGCTGTTGCATGAGCCCGGACACAGGCATGGCTTGGCTGTTAACTGGGACCAATAGCCTGTGCTGTGGGATGAAGGAGAACAGGATGCTGGAGCAGAGAAGACAATACTGACCACTCAGAGCACAGCTTGCTCATGGCAGTGGGATAAGTGGAAGAGCAATGAGGAGAAAGAAATGTTGAAATCATGGTATGTGGGTGGAGGTGGGGAAGAGATAGGCATTGGTTCAGTAGAAAAGGCAGGTGCTATTTTAGTCAGACTGTGTTAATTTCAGCTCTGATGTAATTCAATTTATGTCAGTTTTATTCAGTTAAATTACACAAAAGATTAATTTAGGCCAATGAGTTGAGTTAAGAGTGATTCAGCCCAAAATAAGTTTTGAAGTGCAAGGAAGAGGTGTGAAACAAGGTGAAGGACTGAAGCCATCCTGGATTTGGAGAGATGTTGAAGTAGAGAGGGTGTGGATAAGAGAGGGTGAACCAGAGGGAGCAAAAGCAAACAGGCCACAGGACCCTGTAAGGATGTTTGCCAGTGATTTTCATTTCAGCCCAGGACAATTTACAAAGAAAGGCAGTCTGCTCCCTGACATCTGTGTGTATTGGTTATTTACACCTGACTCTTCTTGTTGTCCACCTCCCTTTGCTAATCCTCTGGGCAGCCTGCACACCAACATACCATACTCAGAGTGTTCATAACAATTAAGCATTTATCTGATTATTTTGGTTTAATCACAAAACATTCCAGGTTTAATCTGAAAAACACTTTGGCTCAGGGGTTCATAGGGCAACAGCTACATTTATCAGTGAGAGTGGCTCTGATTCACTCGCAGTGCAGCTTCACTGGAGTAGATGGAAATGAACTTGTTCCATTAATTCTCCAGAGACAGCATGAAAGCCAAATGAAACCAGACAGGCCATTCTCAGGCTGACAAATGCATCCACACCTTAATCTTAACAGCCTGCCCATGGAAAACATGCAAAAAGCATCTGAAATACTTGGCACCATCTTCTAGATTGCAAAGAAGTGCCTCTCAACAACCCATAGGAAATAAAAGAATTATGTCATTACACTTAACAAAATGAAAACAAAAAATAATTAAGCACATCTCTTGCTTCCTTCCCATTTCACTCAATTTCTTTCCTTGCATATACTTTTCATCTATTGTTTCTGATGCCTCCTTTAAATTGGTGTTTACTTTCTCATAATTCCATGTACTGAGGAAATTTAACACCCATGAATCCCTGAGGTTTCTTTCCTTTCCTCTGTCCTCGTTTCCCCTAGCTTTTATTTTCCCTTTCATTTTTTTTTACATTTTAGCCCTTTGAAATCATGATCTTCAATTGCATTTCATTGTCATTCCCTTCCTCTCTAGCTTGCCCACATTTTCATTCCTCTGTTCTTTTTCGTCTTTTTCAGCATTAGATTTAGTTGAGAGAAGAAAGTCAGTCAGCTCTCAGGTTAAAGAGGAACTTTAACCATTTCTTTGACACATGCCCCAAACTTGGCTCTACCGGTTTTCCACCTTCCACAAATACTCAGTATTGCACAAGAAATAAACACCTACAAAGTGCTTTCAAATCATATTCAATCACCATAGTAAATACAAACTCTCTTCTGTAATATTCAATCATTATATTTAGTCCTAATATCGTGCTTTTCATCTGCAAACACCCACACAAGCATTGGTTAATTTGTCCTCACAGCAGCCCTGCCAACTAGGTAATTACCTGTTATTATCTCCATTTTACACATAAGGAAACTCTGGGTGAAATTATGAAATTCCTAACAAGCACATATACCCACAAATCTAAGCAGGCACTAACAAGCTTCTATAGACACATACACACAGTAATCCACAAACATTTTAGTGTACACTGAAAATTAGAGACCCACTAGCTCAGTGTAGGACAGGGGAGAGATGTTCACTTGGCATATTATACACAAGGAAATTCTCAGACTGTGAGATTGCCCTGGATAGCAGAAGAGAGGTGCAGGAAGCAAATTGCCAGCTCTCCACAGCACACTTTGTATTTTCTGGGCAGCATTTCAAGATCTCCCATTCCTGCAGGTGAGCAAATGTGCAAGGTGAGCTCCTCCTTGCCCCCAAGCACCACCAAGGTTTGATTTCATGTTTGCAGTTTCACCACTGGTGACAGTCCTCGAGATTATCAACACTTGTTTCTGAGAAGAAGTTGGGAAAACACTGTCATGCAAAACCCCCAAGTGAGCTCCTTTCCTGTTTGAATGCTAATGACCTCTTAGTGCTGTATCCCATTCGTTCTACTGCCTATCAAGATGTCAGGATGGGAAGATAATAGACCTTCTGGACCACAGGCAGCTGCCCACACAAACCCACAGAAACAGGGAAGAAACATTAGTGGGAAAGTCAAAGAACGAAAATGAAGACCTAAGTAATTACCTTTGGTCCAGGATGTCAGCAGCCCACACCAGAGTATCGTGTGTGCAGCAACTCCCCTCCACCACAGGGACAGGATGCTCTGTTCCCATCCCACGTGGGGCTCTCCCCACAGCGGCCCTTGCACCGCAGAGGCTCCAGGGACACCGCAGGGCCTGGCAGAGCCCATTTCAGAGGGTCAGATGCTCAGCTGCAGTTAGACATTGAATTCCCATTTATGCAAGGCAGCTCCACTCCACCTATTAAGCATTAGATACCATTAATGGGCAGGAGATGCCATTAATGTAAATATATTTGGTGTGGAAAATAATGACCTGTGTAAGGATTCGGACCTTTGTGATTTCTCATTTCATTGCCCTCCATTCAGTATGACACTGAGGCTCTCATGGACTTGAAGTCATGGTTCAATGAGAAATAACCTCTTCCTTTGTTGGTTTTCCTGTCTTGTTTTTCTGAACCTGTCACAGCCTCTCTCAGCATAGAGATGTCCAGGGAATTGATTCTATATTGTCTTCCTTTCACCCCTGGTGTTTTGGGTATGACCAGGGACAAAGCTATAGGACAGAGTTTGCAAAGATTAATGTATATTGCTTATTCCATAAAAACTGGCTGAAGGCCCCCTGTCTTCCCTGTATCAATTTGAATGTTCTTAAGTCTGTATCATTGCTAGAGTTACTCCTATTCCAAATTTTCTTAAAATCCTTTACTATTTTAAGGTTTTCCAGCCAGGGTTATGTCCTTGATATATTTTGTTTTCTGCGTTTCCTAATTAGGATCCTTTTTTTTTTCCTCCCTGGTTGACATATTTTAATTTTTAAATTCCAATTGCTGCCTGAGCTTTGTCACTAAGCCCGCACAGGCTGCTGCTTCCTAAAACTTAGACAATGACACCAAGGCTGAAACTTCACAAAGTTCTGCCAAAGCTGTTGACTCTGGATTCCTGCATCTCATAGGTTCTCTCTGCTTCATCCCTTATTAATTTTCCTTACACCTTACATGGTAGGTTTTGACCAGGATTTCCAGGCTAGTTTAAGACCTGAGCATCTGTGCAGATGTTGAGGGGAGGCCAGCCCTGAATTGCAAACTGCAAGTTGACAAGGTGAGACAAAATGTTCCTGCTAAGAATTGTGGTCCTATAATTGTGCTATTCTGGTCAACTTGCCTGTACACCTCTTATCACCAGGTAGGATCTGCAAGACCTCTGGAGCACAGCCACAGTGCCAGAACTAAAGGGCCTTGGTCTGGATTTAGCATTCCCAAGTGTTTACAGCAACTTGGAAACAGTAAGAATAAATACTAAAATAATGCTTGCAAACTTAAAAAATAACCCCCCCCCACACAAAAAGAGAACAGTCATGTCCATTTCCTTACACCTTACATGGTAGGTTTCATGAGATGAAAACCAAATCTACACATGTACATACTCTTGAGAAAGGAAGTGATGGGGAATGCTAATTTTAGGAATACTGTACAATGAATTTAAGAACCAAATAAAGGATTTAAGCTGTGGATACAGCGATGAAGACAAGGGGTCCCAGCTGATGTGGGAGTGCAGAGGAAGACAGTGGCACGATACAAACAGGAGGCTGAGGTGATTGAGCTGAGCCAGTCAGGCCTTGTCCATACAAGGAATAAATGTCCTACGAGAAAGAAGATAGCCACTCATGAACCTGAGTTTTGCAACCACATTCAAAGTAACAGAGTAGTCAACATAAATGTTAATTTCTCATACACAACAGACAGCTGGATTAAATGAAATGTAACAATTAAAGGAAATCTCAAGATTTCATTCCCTTTCATGAGATGAAAATTCAGGAGAGGAAAAGTCAAGGAATGAAATGAAACTTAAGTGAATGAATTGAAGCCAAATGAAGTGTAATGCAATGAAATGAAAATGAACATAACAAAGTGAAATTAGATGAAATCTCAAGATTTCATTTCCTTTCATTAAATGAAAATTCAATGAAATTAAGTGAAAATTAAAAATTAAATGAAACATCAAAGATGAAATGAAACATCAAAAAATGAAGTGAACTGAAATGAAACATCATGGAATAAAATTAAAATAAATTAAATTTTAAAAATGAAAGGAATTGTAACAAAGTGAATCCAAATGAAATTTGTCATTTTATTACCTTTTAGAAAAAGAAATCTCGATATTTTATTTAATTTCATTTTATTATATTTCCTTTCTTTTTGTATTATTTAATTTCATCTTTGCACTTTATTTTCATTATAGACATTAAATTTAATTTCATTCCTTGATTTGTCATTTCCTTTCATGAAATGAAGATTCATCTCATGCAAGGAAATGAAATCTGGAGATTTCATTTAATTTCATTCTTATATATCTAATTTCTTTTCTTTTCCTTTCTTCTAATTTTTTCTCATTTTATTTCACTTCTTTCCTTGATGAAACTTTCCTTTTATTTTGTGAAGTTTCATTTCATTTAATTTCAGTTTATGATGCTTCATTCATTTTCTATCATGAAAAGAAAATTAATTTCATGACAAGAAAAAAAATCTTGAGATTTAATTTAATTTCTATATATTTCCTTTCATTTTTCATTTAATTTCTTTCCAATTTATTCTGTTAAGTTTCATTTTGTTACTTGACTTTACATTTCATTTCATGTCATGGGATGAAAATTCCATGAAAGGAAATTAAATAGTGAGATTTCATTTAATTGCATTTCCGTATTTTTAATTTCCTTTCAATTAATTTGATTTAATTTCCTTCCTTTAAGTTACATTTCATTTGTCTTCATTCCTTGATATCTTTTTCATTCCTTGTGTGAAAAACGAGGTTCACTTTCTTAGAAAAATTTATAAGTTTAATAAANATTAATAAAAGAAAATACAGTACAACCTTCCCAAATAATACATATAGCATTCATCTCAATATTTGCAAAAAGCCACCTATATAATATGCATTTATAACACTTGAAGGAATATCAAATTCATGAAAGAAAATGTCTAGATTGTTACATTTCACTTCATTTCATTCCTTGACGTTTTATTTTATTTCACTTGATTCCTTGATTTTTGATTTCATTTTCTTTCAGGAAATGACATTCCGAGATTTGATTTAATTTAATTCAGTGAAGTTTAATTTAATTTAATTTCACTACTTGATTTTTCATTTCATTTCATTTCACTTCCTTTCTTGGAAATGCAAATCGCCTATTTGTGTGTCTTGGAGCTCTGCCTCTTATTTGTGGAGCCCTAAATTCCAGGTATTTATGACTGGTGTTCCAGAGTGTTTGTGTAACACCTGTACTCTACAAGCAATGCACATTTTAAATGAGAATATGCAGCTATTATTCTGGTCAGCTGACGCTGAAGATTTAAACTGGTGAGCCCTGGCATGCTCTCCAACCTGATAAACATGACCGATAGCTACACCCCACCCAGAAAGAGAAGCATCAGCAACAAGTGGCACTAATAATTCAGCATTTCACAGGGCAGCAAGGTGTCTCTCGCTTTTATTCTTTTACTCCTGAAAACTCTTGAGTATGATCCGTTCTCCTAAGAGTTAAGGTTGAGCATAGCTTGAATGACTGAGAGTTTGACTGTGGTAAAATTATTTTCCCTGCTTTAGTTTACAGTTAAAAAAAATACCCCAAGACAAAAAAAAAACCAAAAAACCCAAACACACACACACAAAACAACAACAACAAAGCCCCAAAAAACCCGAAAAAACCCAAACAAAACAAAACCAACCCAAAATTCTTACAGCTGCTTAACTGGAACTTCTGTAAGCTTCCATGGAGGAGAGGTACTATCTGCAGCAGATCTAAGTTCTTTCCCCCTTTCCTGTCTGCATTTTGATCTTCCAAATGACCTTTAAAGAAAGGATCCCCATCTCATGTAAAAGCTTTCTGGCCACCTCACTGCCAGGTAAGTTTTCATTTTGCTGAGTCCGCAGCCTATGACGAGGTGATCTAAGAGCTGCTGCTGCCAAGACAGGGAAGTTGCATCTTACCCTTTCCTCTCCTGGCTGTGCATTCCCACTGCTCTCCCTGCTCTGGCTCTGGGCCTCTTTGTGCAGCCTTCGGTGAGCTGACTCATCTCATTATCCCGGCAAAAACGAGTGGATGGCTTTGTGCAGGGCAGCAGAGCTGAAGAACTGATTTACCCACTCTGGTGAAATCACGGCCATTGTTATTAGCAGACCATCTCCGTCTGATAAAGTGCAAACAGCTGCCCTCACAATGGCAAGCTCAGATACACGGCTGCAGAGAGCTGACTGACTGCCACCGCACATCCCTCCTCGTCGCACCTCTGCCAGGCCAGTGTGGAAAGCTGCTAATGCAGAACAAGCTACACGCCCACTCAGCTCTGAGGAAAGTGACTCTCGAAGGGGCAGAGCAAAGGGCAGTTTCCCAAACCCTTAGTGCTGGTAGTAAACGTGCAGTTGATTTTTATTCTCCATACATTTTGATGAGACAAAAAAAAAGTACAGCAGACATAAAAGATACATTGCAAAATGACCTTTAGATCAGGACAGAAGGTATCTCATATTTTTTGTGGGATTTCCTTTTCCTTTTCCTTTTCTGTGGCTGGATATAGAACCACAGAATTCATAGATGTGCATGAATCATAGACATCACTGAAAGGTTTAAGAAGCACCACTTAAACAGAGACTCAAACTTCAGTAATTGTATCACTGTCACTGTTTTATAGCTTTAAGTGCACAATAGTAGATGCACAACCTAAACTGCTTTTTTTCCCCCATTTTACTCTGTTTGTGACAAACTCACCATGGCTGTATCTTTCACAAATCCTGGAGTGTTACAAATACATATTATATTATTGGCTTTTCACAAATATTAAGATAAATGCTATAACGTTGGAATAACTTTGCTGTATGAACATAGTTTTTATTTCTGCTATTAACAAAATTTAGAAATGGTAGTGGAATAGGTAATATAGAGTTATGCTTGTAATTGAAATGTCTGCTTGGCTGAGATAACATCCAATGAACATATGATGAGGACCCTGCTGCTGACATGTTAACTATCAGCATCTCCTGTTTGTGGAAAGTATGGACCAAAGCCCAGACTGGAGGTGATAATAAATGAGGACCAAAACCATAGCCAAGAAACACGCATGCTCTAAAAAGGCAGACCCAAGGAGGGGCCATGCAAAATAGTTCCTGGAATATGTAAAATAGTTTGTGGGAAAGTATGAATATGCATAAGGATCTATGAATATGCAACAGACTGAAAAAGGTATTTAAGGAGTATCTCTGAAGATGATAGGTGTGCTCTTGGCTGAATGCCAAGCACCTGGCCGTTTAACCCTTTGCTTTATCTTTGCCTCCTATTGTCTTTTTATTAAACTTTTTAAATTTTACCAAGAAACTGAACCTCATTTTTCACTTGGAGGAAATGAGCCTGCTTGGACTAGCGGGCAGAAGCCACAAGATACCTTTAATTTGTTTTTTCTTCCTCACTTTGTTGCCTGAGCTAATTTTATTTCTGTGCATCTACAAGGATTCCTACACGCCTGCCATTTGTGAAATTTTCCATTTTCATGTTGGCAGGCTGGAGATGGGCCAAGCACCTCTTACTTGCACAATGGCAGCAGACATTGTGCTTTGAATTTGCTCTGCATGCAAGGGTCAGAGATCTTTCCTCATTCACTTGCCTGTTTCCCTGCTACCCTGTAGCTCACAGATAAGTCATTTGCTGTTTTCTGCCTGGCAGTTCTGCTTATGTAAGAAACTTCTTTTGCATTTGATGCGAATTAAGGTTCATGAATTCTGTCACATGAAAGTTGCCTCTAAAAAACTGGAGAAGTAGGCAATGGTCTGCCCTCTTCTTCAGGGCTGTTAAAGGCTTTATCATGCACTCAGTTCATGGCTCCCCGCTGAATTGCAAAGTTTTCAGCAGCAAGGACAGCCTGGGTGTCAGAAGCTCTTTAGTCCATGCCTGTGTTTCAGCCAGGAAATGTAACTGCCTGGATCACCTAGGGAACACTAATGGTTTCGACCTCTATGGGGTTTCATTTAAAAGCACCTGAGCCAATTGCTGTGAACAAATATTGGAAATGACATGTCTGCTGAGCACTTTCAGCACTGAGGCACAAGCTGGGCCATGGGCCCAGGAGGGGCATGTAGGGGCAGCAAAGTGATGGGAGATGCAGGGAGACTTCGGGGGTGGTACTGGGCAGGGGTGGGCAGCATTGCCAAATACTTCTCACACCTAGTGCTTTCCTTCCCAGGCTCCTCAGCAAAGAGCTGCAGAAGCAGAACAAGAGTCTGAGCAGAGCCTTAGTCCAGATGGCCACAGTTCTGTCCCACCAGACATCCTTGTTGTCCCTATGATGTGACTGACATTACTAAAGAACTGCTGCTTCCCCCTTGGGGTAGAGATCACCCTTCACCTTGCTGCTGGACTACACCTGCTGTGGCATTGCTCCTACAGTGCAAAATGTCCCAGCTGATGCCACATTGCTGTTCAAGGCTGTTCAAGCCATGTAGTCCTGGCTGCTGGATCTTTTGCCTCCGACCTACTTGGTTACTCTCCACAAGGGCTGAAGGCAAAAGGGCATTTCAAGAGCCTGCAGCATTGGGATCCTTTTGGGGAGGAAGGATTAGAGGTGCTGCTAAATAGAAAAAAAGCATGAACAGGTAGCTGTTGTGAAAAGCTTCAAATTTCCTGCACAGCCCACTGAAACGTCCATTTAAAAAACACAACTACCCATAAATTTATAAACTTGTTTTCCTGGCACAAGAGGCTGGCATAGCATCCTGAGCAGGTGCTGACTTTGTGGCAGCCCTGAGGATCATCTCCCTGATGCTCTTACCTGTGAGCAGTCCAATAGGAACCAGCCACAATCCCAAGGTTTCTGCAGCACGCTCCAGTGAGCACAGCTGTGACAGCAAACACATACACCAAAGCAGAGAGACCTCTCTTTTGTGGTGCAGAGAACTGCCTGCACATCTTTTACATGAAAGGAAATTTCCATTTACTCTTTTTAGCTCAGCCTTATTAATCACTGATATATTTCCCAGCAAAATATGGATTTGCAGCAGAACATAGGCAAGAAGCTCATTCAGACAGGAGAATGCATAGCTCAGCTGTGCTCATCAAACTTATTTTACCATGTACAAGTCCACCTCCCTCTTTCATTTGTTATAATGTTTGCCTTCCCACATACTTTTCCTACCTTTATCTCGGTTTACATTCTCTTTTCTCATGAACTGTCTTTCTTGCTTAAGAAAAATAAGAAACAAAATACTCTTATGGTTTTCCTCTTTCTCCCTTCCCATTTAGGTTTCACAGTGGACTCTCCTAGGATATGTTCCAGAGGTTTGGTTCTTTCCAAAACATTGGTGAAGGTCAGGTGAGCTCAGTGCAGCACTGTCACCTTAAGCTTCCAGTCCTAGGTTGCTAATATGTGCCTCTTGCATGGGCAATAGACTCTGAGGTGTAAGTGAATCACCACAATATTAAGAAGGATTGTGTTACAATTAAAACCTGTTGGAAGAAAGAGCAGGAAGGTTGGCAGGTTATATGGTTAGAGGAGAGGAGTGTCTCTTTCCTTATTAAGTGGCCTGATCTATTGAGAGAGAATTTCATGGGCAGAAAATGGCATGAGGCACAGAAAACGTCTCCATCCTACAGCCCCTTCGAAACCCCAAAAATCCCCCACTTTGCCCACACCTCCCCTTGTATCTGGAGCCTCCACTGACTTGGGAATAGCCCTAATCCTTAGCACTGCTGTTTGCTGGGAGAAAAATTACGTTTACTGTGGGAGGGTACAAAAATGCAGGCTGACACCTGTGCCTCCCAGCTCCCACCACATGCAGTAAATGCTGGCAGCACTGCAAGGCCAAACACAGAGGCAAGAGAGACTAGGCATGGCAGCCCCAAGCTTGGCCCCTGCACAGGGCAGCAGAGCAAGGCACTGGTGGAGTTACCAAGATGCCGTGAAGCTGTCACCTCCTGGTAATTTTGCTGCCATCAGGTGCTGCCATAATGAGAAATCCTGATTTCACTGTGGTTCCAGTATGTTGTCCATAATTAGCATGCAGTTCTTTAATGCTAATTACCTTAGGTATTAGTTCCTTAAACATCAATTAAAAAAATCTCCTGAAAATTTACCTCTTCCTCAAATGAATCATGAGTTAACCAGGGGTACTTATAATGCACTACTTAGACTTGCTTAATTAGTTAATCTCTGCAAAGGAGTTTCAAATGTGTGAAGAGCTATCAAACTGCTAAGTGCATTATCTTCAATTAATTTTGTGCATCTTCACTATGAAGAGGGTCTTTAGAGTGCTAAGGAAAGGAAAAGGAGACATTGCTTCTAATTTTAAAAGTAACTAATACAGAAAAAAAGGAATTAATTGAAAGATGGTTTGACATGATGGGAATAATTGTGAATACACAATTTCATTTGTTTCAGGCAGAGCTGAATATGAAAGATTCATAATTTTTTCCCCTCCTTTGCCTTTGTTAGTCTCTGTTTTCTTGGTTCCATCTCCTCCTAGCCTTAATACTCTCCCTCTCTCACTGAGTATTAACCCACTCTGTTCCTAATTTGTTACTACCTTAGCAGAAAACCAACACACAAAAAGGTTAAAAAGGGCAAATCACACCAAAACACTCTTCAAACTGGAGTAACTGAGGTTACACCCTCATACAAATGCTAAGGGATCTTGTTTCAAAAGAAGCCTTATGGACTTCCCTTCAGAAGAAGACATTAAAGGGCCAGAACAGAGCTCCTGCAAGAGAACAGAGCCACGTCCAGCCCAGGCAGTCGTTTCCCCTGGACCATCGCGGTAGCCAGTAAGTTCTTAATGTGTCTTTGAAAATTTTCTATTCTCTTTAGAGCTTATATGCCTTCTTAAATATTCTCATTTTTACTTCACCCATTAACAATCTGCTTTTGTTGGAGTTCTCTCAAAATGGGTTCTTTGTGCTAATACTCTGTCTAGCTGGCCGATTTATTCAGGCCAGGTACACTGAATTGGATTTTACCAAGAACCTATTTCTTGGGTTCTTTTTCTTCCACTGGACTCACAAAAGAGAAGTACTTTTTTCCCCCTTTTTTTTTCTTTTGTTGCTGAGTCTGATTTGTGTTTAGAGGTCTTCACTTGCCTATTCTTTCTTTTTCAGTAATGACATATCATCACTTCTCTGTGCTGACTGCTGAGGTCCCACATATTGTGAAAAATTCAGACAGCTTGTTTAATATCAAGATGCCTGAGCAGTGGTTATGCAGTAGAGTCCTGTTCACAGGGTTTGAGAAGGGGACAAGTAATGTGCACTTGCAAAAAATTTCTATCACATCTGGACATTCACTCAGCAGTTATTTGAAAACCTATTAATTTACCTTATTTTATCCAAAAGAACTGGAACAGAGAACAGATTATTTGATGGCTACAGCTTTATTCTCTGCATACTGTAAAATAACAGCCCAACCTGTTGGATGAGACATTTCTCTAGTAAGCCAGAGTTGCATACATAGTGATCCTCAACACAGCAAATTCTCAGGGAAAGAGCTTCTGCCACCAAACCAGGGAAACCTCTCCAATCCCTCCCCAGTTCAGTTCTACAACAGGAACCAGTGAGGGATATTCATGGTTATCCAATCCAGTGGATACTAATTTAGCTGAAGGGTCTGATCTGCTCTAATCAGGCTATCTAGCTAAAGTGTAGGTACCTAAAAAAGCACCTTGAAAATGGGTAAGTTGTTACGGGGTGCAGAAAGAAGAGCAGGCCTATGAGAAGAAGCAAAGAAAGCTTCTTGTCCTCCCATACCTTCACCACTTGCATGTTTGCACAAAAGCTTACAGGATTCCTTCCCTTCATCTGGTATATCCATACAGTCCATACACCAGTATGAGATGGGTAAGCCAGAAACTATATAGAAAAGTCTAGATTGCCTCAACCTCAACCCAAAGCCCCTTCAGTTTCCTTCCCTAACTGAAGGATAAATGTGGTTGCCAAGGATCATTTAATTCATGTGGGTGATCCACTTGCCTCTGAAAGAAAGGTGGAATGGAACCTTAAGAGACTATGACTGCTACCAGATCCAAAATGAAGGGGGTAGGGCTGCCTGAATACTGAACCTGAATTTAACCTGAAGCCTGACTTTCCTGAGGGGCATTTCCACAAAATAAACCTAATTGCAGGAGGTTATCAATAGTTAGCCTCAAAAGAGGTGACAGGGCAGGGAGGACCCAGCAAAATCTCAATGAACAGTCCAAGATTTTTGCCCCTTCATGACTGTGAAAAATAGGGGGGAAAAAAGTTCTTCTTCAAAGGCTTCTCTTTCACACCAACATTTCAAAAGATCAACTGCCAATAAATTAAGACAAAGCAAAAAACAATGTATGTCCTGGTGGCAAGGGAAGATGCACTCCTCTATCCCTGTTGTGTCAGAAAAGC
The DNA here is from genome assembly GCA_013397195.1 of Hylia prasina. Lineage (NCBI taxonomy): Eukaryota > Metazoa > Chordata > Aves > Passeriformes > Sylviidae > Hylia > Hylia prasina. The sequence goes on from VYXD01003415.1 coordinate 548,245, forward strand.
AGCTCCAGCGCAGCCCTCTGGGCCATACTGTGCCCTCACAGCAGCACTGGTGTGACGTAGTTGGCAGGGAAGAGACCCAGTTCCCCACGCAGGCGTCCTTTCCACCAGGATGGGTTGGAGCTGTCCAGGACCTCTAAGATGTCTCCACTGCGGAAGCCCAGCTCATCGTGCTCCATAGCATCGAAGTCGTACAAAGCACGGACCCACAGTGTTCGCTGCAAAGGAGAGAAGAGACAGGCAGAGAAAAAGGAGCCAGGACTTCTAAAGATCATCTTCATGTCACCCCTCTTAAGAGTCAGTAAATACATTCACTAAGTAAGGACAAGCAGTGCTGAATTTTAGACCAGCTTGCAATTAAACCAGGAAGTGGCCAAGATGCCAGGAAGGACAGACCAATTTACTGGGACTCCCGAGGGATGGTGTTTGGTTTCTCAGCAGCCTCAGTGTATTAGTGGGTATTTGCAGCACAAGGTGAAAAGTCAGACTGAGAGCAGGTCCTTAGGCAATTGTGTTCTCATGGCTCTGCTGCCTCTGCCCTGTAAGGGCAGACAGGACAGCCACGTCTGAAGCCAGTTATGGGAGTACAGAAGGACTCCTGCCTGAGACCGGCTGGGCTGTAACTATTAGGGAATGGCTCTAGAGAGCTGGCCTGGTGCTGGTACAAAATGTGTCCTCAGCCAGTTGAGGACTGAGAGAGCCAGCACACAGGCGAGAGTAGAGAACATTGTAAAGAAGGATAAAGAAGGATACCTGGTCTTTCAGGCACTTCTGGGGCATAGGGAAAGGTCTTAAACCTTCTTCAGACTCTTCCCAAGGTCAGGCCCCTGAGAACCAAAGGATTTAGCATCTGTTTGGGGATATCAGCTTATTTGGGTTGTGCACTGTAATGTGCACTATGGTTAGATTTTTTTAAAAGACTTTGCAATCAATCTCACACTTTGGCCAGAAATTATATGTTAAAAGACATAGCTTGGGCTTCTTTCTGGGAAATTGTTGGCATCCACACAACAGGGTATGGATAATTTAGGAGGTATATCTGGCAGGGACAGATGGAGAGATCTGTTTGATGGCAGACTACCTGTTCATAAATCTTCCATTCAGGGCCCTGCTTAGACCTGGCCCCTAGTTATTTGGTTGGACATACAGACCTTCCTGTAACTGGGTTTGTGGCTTCTACATCACTGATGAGATGTGGCAGGCAAAAGCATGTTGTTATTCATGGCTACAGCCTCTGCGAGATAAAAACCATTGTATTTTAAGATGGATTACAATAAAGATCCTGGGCTTTTGCCAAGAAAGGGCATGCCCCTATTTTTTAACATGTTCCAAATCTCCTAGTCCAATCTGTTCTTTTTCACTCACACTTGAGAAAGGTCCTTCCCTTCTCTCCTTGGATCTAGGTTCTCTGGTTGTGGGCTAAGCTGGACGTTTCCTCAAGGAAGAGGAACATGTCTTAGGTCACACTGAGCTGACGGGGAAATACTTTGTAGCTGGCAGTGGGATCATAGACTGAGGCAGAGAAAGACACCACATTCTATGTGGGCATTCACATAGTGGGAATTTGCAGAGCAAGTAGTTAGGTAGAAGGTCAAGTGCCAGGTATGGATCCAGTAGGAGAGTGGACTGAGGTGGCTGCAGAGACACATCTGGATCACACCCACATCCACTGTTCTAAGAGGCTCTGACAGCCAAGGGTGTCGGGTGGGTGAGTCCCACTTTGACAGCAAAAGGGGTCTGAGAGATGTGCTAGGCACAGACAAGTAGAGCTGGGTGATCTCAGGCCTTCTCAGGACTGCAGCAAAAATGAATAGAAGAGTGTCGTAGGTTGCAATGCAAGATGTAATAACCAGAAGTATGTATTCGACCACCATTTGTTGAAACCAGGTGGAGCAATGTTCTTTATCTCTTCCATGACCCATCCCTCATAACTCTGGGGGGGGAGGGTATCCTGTGCTAATGGGTGAGCTGTTAAAACCAGATGGGGCAGTTTTCTTTACCTCTTCCATCACCCATCCTCCCTCCACAGGGATATCTTCTGTTAATGGCCCATTGAGTCTCACTGCATGTCCGATAAAATTGTATCAACCCATTGTGAGATGCTCCACCCAGGGGGAGGAGACAAGCATTCCTACCTGGATAAAAATCTGAGATTTGGAACAGCACAAGAGCCCTTTTGCAATAGATTCCTAGAGGAATACCAGACTCATCTACACCACCACTGGACCTTCAGAGGAAAACTACAGCCTTCAACAGGATCATTGCTTCAACAGAACCACATCTGTCACTCCAGGAGGACTGCAGCCACCATTTAATTGGACTGCTATCAACACCCTGACTAAGAGGGTGTCAGGTTGTGTTCTGACTCTGTCAGTGGTTTTTTTTGTACTACTGCATTTTTATTTTAATTTTCCTAGTAAAGAACTGTTATTCCTATTCCTACATCTTTGCCTGAGAGCCTCTTAATTTCAGAATTATAATAATTCAGAGGGAGGGGGTTTACATTTTCCATATCAATGGAGGCTCCTGCCTTCCTTAACAGACACCTGTCTTTTCAAACCAAGACAAAGAGACAGTGTGATTACAAGTGCATTGCAAGACAGGAGGAGCACTGCAGCACGGTACAGAATCATAAGGCTGTTCTCCACAGAACTTAAAAAATGTACTGCACATTTAGTTACTGACATCAGTCACCACCTGGCTGTTGTGGCAAAGATAATTGGAAGCCTCATGCGTTAATGGACATGAAGTTCTCCTAGAAGAGATCGTTAGGCTTTCAGAAATGTCTTCTGCTGGACTGGACTCATGCTTGATCAAAATCCATGAGTGAGCTTGTGCTCATTTCCCATGTCCCAGATGCCTATTTTGCCAAGTTCATGCTAGAGTTCCCTCTTCCACTGAGACTGCATCAGACTGACCTTGAGAGCTGTTACCAGAACTCATGCTCATGTAACACTGTAGTCCTACCTTCAGAGTGCCCCAGAAGCAGATTTAAGTGGCTGGGATAGAGTCTTGAGACTCAGAAATGTCTTGTAAGACATGGCCTGGCAGGCAAAATACACTACTTTTCATGCAACCTCCATGTACATGACATTGTCTAGACTGCTTGGCCATTGCTAAGGAGTCCACTGACTTGGGCACATGAGGCCTTCCAGGTGCATCACCTACCAGTGTCTGCTGGTGCAGCGGGTCTGTGTGTCTCCGTTGCATAGCTCCTGCACTTCCTTGGCCATGATCCCTTAGCCTCTGTATCATGTCTTTCCTGTCCAGACTCCCACCATATCTTTCCTAGAAAGAAAACAGCAGCAGAAAAGTCATGTTGTCGTGGTTTTGGCTGGAATAGGTTTATTTTCTTTGTAGTAGTTTATTTTCTTTGTAGTAGCTGGTAGAGCGCAGCGTTTTGGATTTAGTATGTGAATACTGCTGATAACACACTAATGTTTTGTGGAAACCCTAAAAAACCCCTCAGGGAATTTTCCAGGCTTTGCCCTGGGAAGATTTACCATAGAGTTTCCTGCCTAGGCTGAAAGAGAAGACTTCCTTCATGGTGCCTTGCAGAACTACTGCCAATCTACCCTAGATTGTTTCCCCCATTAGTCACTTAACCCTGCCATCCTCAATTGTTCATTCCTCATATCCCTCTATAGGTTGCNTGGCCAAAAGGATATTCCATACTCTAGAATATATACGACAGTATATAAACGGGGGGAGCTGGCCAGAAGTGGCCGAAAACCAGTCAGGGACTGGCATCAGTCTGTGGGTGATGAGCAATTGTATTGTGCATCACTTCTTTTTCTTGGGTTATATTCCTTTCTCTCTTTTTGTTATTTCCTTTTAAACAAACAGAAAATAATAATAACTGTTATTATTATTATTACTGTTTATTCTATTTCAATTATTAATCTGTTCTTATCTCAACCCATGAGTTTACCTTTTTCCTGATTTTTTTCCCTACTCCCATCAGCAGGAGGAGGAGTGATTGAGTGGCTGCATGGTACTCAGTTGCCAGCTGAGATTAAGCCATGACACATATATATTCTGAGATATATAAATGAGGGGATTTAAGAGTCATTAGTAGGCAAGGAGTCAGAGGCAAGCCCCCACATAAATAATTTTAGATGTCTGCTTCCAATAAAAGTCCCTGTGCTCCAGTTCTGCAAGTAATGACCTTCATGGAAGAGATTAGCTTAGACTGTTCTGTTTTGGATTTTACTTCTTAGGAGTTGAAGTTGACTGTCCACAGCTGTGTTTCACTGCTGCTGGGACAAATGGTCAGAGAGGGGCTTTTTTGGTCTCTGAGACTTTTGGAGAAAAACTAAGGTTATTCTAACTCACAGATAAAAAGCCATGCTTGTCAAGGGGACTTTAGCCAATCTGGAGTTATTGTGACCCAGTCCTGCCCACTCCTTGCTTTCCTCTGTCCCATATGCTGGGGGAACATCAGTGGTGCTGATGCAGCTGACTGTATCTAAGGACTCACTACACCTTTTCTTGGGCTGCTCCATACTGTAAAGTACTGCAAGCAAGCCTATATATTTAGTAGCCAAATTAGTCAAAGGAGAATGAGACAAAATCAAATTCAAAGAGAAGTAGCCATATGACCACACATCTCAGTCATATCAACACAAATTGTCCCAGGCAGATGGAGAGAAGAAGTAGGAAACATCTAGGAAACAAGTTCTCTTTTGTGTGCACAGCTGAGAGATGCAAATTTTTGACAAAATGACTGTTCACTAGCTACCAAACAATAGAAGTCAAGCCTGGGCTTGATGTCCCAGCCCATTGTTCCTGGTTGTACCTGCTGCTGCTGCAGTATGGGAGTAGGATGCTCTACATATCTCTTGGATAGAGAAGAATGATCTTCTCCAGCTGCTCCTCCCATGTGGAATCCTTCCCGACCTATCCGTTCCAGGCTCCCACCTCGCCTCTCCTGATGAAAGAAAGATCACACAAGTGAAGTCAGGTTTTGCTTCCTACCATATCCTTGACTAAAGCTGTGCAATCATTGCACACAGAGTACTACCACTACCTACTACTCTGGAGGCTTTTCCAAATAAAAGACCCCACCCTTCTGAACAGAATAACAAATCAGGAATCCTGTATTTTAGATCTTTGTCACAGCCACTCTCCGTCTGAAGTCAGGGTAGTACTGAGAGGTGCTGGGTTGAAAATATGGCTACTGATGTGAGGATCAGCACAGGAGCCCAGCTCTTTCTTGAAATAGTGCTGTTAGACTTCATTTGTCTCTGCACTGAAATCTATTTATTACAATCATTTCATCATATGGCCGTAAAAGCTAAAATTTTGAATCGTGAACAGGAACCCCACTGTGATGAGTGCTAAACATACCCTGCTGTACCCATCACCATAATAAATGTATAGAGAGTTTGCCAAAACAAATTTGAGTTCTGTTCTTTCATTTGCCTGTTTGCATCTTGGAGCAAATGCATGTCTTTCCCTTCCTGCTCACAGTCAGTCCAAACAGGTTGTTATACTGATATACATGCATACAAGTCTTTCTTTCCTTCCCCAGACAGAGATTCATCACTGTGATCTCTCTCTTACAGATCCCAAAGCCTCTAGTTTAATACCTTACTAGTGCGTTTTTAAAGCTCTGTGTAAGTGGTCTAGAAAGAGACAACATCCCAGGCCCATTCCTCAGACTGAAAAACGTATCATCTCTCATTTTGAGCCAGCAAGAATGACCCACATGCAGCCTATAAAACTTTACTGCTGTAGTCAGCAGGTCACATACTTCCTGCCTTGTTTCTACTTGCACATCCTGGTAATTTAATACCAAAGTCCATTTCCCAGTAAAGTAGGGCTTTGATTGCTGCAGTGACCAGGCATGTTCACTGCCAGTACAGGTAGTACTGTAGTACAGGTAGTACTGATTTCTCTGCCTTCTCAAACATCGACTATACCTTCCCTGAAGGCACATCTTGTTCCCAGATCTGCTATGTTTTTCTTGGTAGTACTTGCCAGTTCCTACCAGCCAGGTTAACTGCTCCAGGTTCTCCACTCTGTTCTTCCACATTCCTTTTACTGTGTTTGCTTGGTAGCAGATGGACAACTCTTCTGAGCAGACAAACTTGCAGTTGTAGTTACACTCTGGGTGTGTGCAAGGACACTAAGAAATCAGACTCAAACTCTTCTCAGTCACAGCCCACCAGTCAGCTCTATACCTGCCCTTAGGAAATCTAGGCATTTCAATAAGGTAAGTCCTGCTTCCCTTGGCATCTTAGAATTTCAGCTCTAAGGTCTTAGCACAACTTTAGAATGCACCTCTACTCAGATTTGAAGAATCAAAAAAATCTGATCAATTATAGAACTCTACATACCACTGAATCAACTAAAAATCTGTGTCTCAGGTCCCACCAGTGTAGTGATGCGGCTGGGTTTCCAGGGAGAGACTGTCCTCCTCCCCATCCTAAGACATTCTCATGGGATGAACTCCTTCCACAGAAAGGTTTCTGACTGAGAAACTCCTAAGGACAGTTTGTGTTTACCTTTTCCTCTTGGCTGTTGTCCCTTAGGAAGATCTGCTTCTGCCTGGAGATGGAAGCTGTCTTGTAGTAGTCCACCAGCTTGTTTAGCGAGTGGAATTTCTCTGTCCACAAGTAATAGCTACCCTTTGAATCCCTCATCACTTTGAAGTGTTGCACATCATCTTCATGCCTGGATCCCAATGGAAAGGAGATCATCAAAGAGATTGCACTTTCACCTTTTTTGAAAAAGTCTTTTCCACAAGAGTACCAAAACTTCTGGCTTAGCCAAATCTACCCTTCTGGAAAGTCATGCAATGGCAGTCCTTGTTCATACTGCACCCAGATGTGGCTCTATTTCAAAAGATTCACTGATTTGCAAATGCAGAGTGCTCCAGGGCTGCCAAGTCACAAAGAGGACTATCAAAACAAAGCATAGGCTTTAAACCCTCTCTTTTGAAATAAAGGCCACAGGAGCTTCCGGGGTGAAAAAGTGCAGTTGTAGTCTACCCAACAGCGTCTGCAGATCCTGTTAACATCCAGTCTGGATTGACTATAAGACCTACATTACACCTTCACACATCATAGGGATGACCACTACATGCAGGCACGTTATGTGAAGCCATACACTAAGCTTTAAAATGGTATAAAATCTAGTGCAACATCATTATAACAGGTCATTCTCCCTATCCAAAAAGAAAAAAACAATAGGAATTTTCCGATGCTGTTACAAGCCAAATTAACAATCTCAACCTTCTGCCCCTTATTCCCCCTGCACCTCCCCTCCTCTCACCTCTTGTCTGATGTGTACAATTCCTCTTTTTTGCCAAACGTGATCTGGCTTTGGTACACACCTCCTTGCTCTGTGCAACTCCAGGCACACAAAACACTCTACTCAGAGGCTACATCTGCACAAATAAACTAAATGGGGACAGGCAGGGACTGAATGCTACCCTTGACTGCTACAGTCCCAAGCTGTTGAAGTGTTAGCATGGTTGTGGTTTAAAAGGAAAAGCTCTCCCTTAGATAGTGCTGGGCCATAGAAGAACAGGCCAGGAACTGTTCACAGGGAGCTGCGTGAATACAGCTCTTGTGTTTGGTGGGGTGAAGAGGGTGTAGCCATACAGATCTGACCTCTGCCACACTGCATGGCTTCAGGGCCAGAGAAAGAGCCTGACTGTACTTGATTTGTTGGTGCTAATTGGTGCAAATGTAACCAGAATGTTTTCCTGTGTTCTTTCTGGATACTTTTTGAGCTGCCTGAATCAGTAAGTACATGCCACTTGGAAAACACATTGTTAATCATGACTCTAATTTAAAACTGGTTATTTGAAAATTGGGAAACCAAACACCATTTAAGAGCTCTGCTTAGAAGCAAATGCACTGAGAAGTGCTGGGCTAGATCAAATTACTGAAATGCAGCTGGGCTGCAAGCAGTGAAAAACCATTCCTTGTCCAATGGCTGTTTAGTGACCTGTGGGAAATAAGTTAACAATGTAATAGTAATCTCTTAATAGGTAGTAGTTGAATTCTTGGATTCAGGAATTAAAACTAATGGAAGACTCTTGTTAAGCACCGTGGAAGACCTTCCCTGTAGTGCTCTGCTTTGCTGTAGCTCTTTCAGAGGAGAAGGTCACCAGGGGATGCAGCTTTGGAATGGGGCATTCAGTGCGTCACTTGAAAAGAGGGAGAAACATTTGGGAATCAGATGCCTAATTTGTTCTGATTCACAACACAGCAGCACTACCAGTGACTGGCAGCATGCAAACTTCTCAAGAGGCTGTATCACATTAGGAATCCTTATGAGAAGAGGCTAGGGACACCATTAAACAGGAAAAGAAGCAGGAATATGCTGTGAGAAGCAGATACCTGACAGAGATGGAAAAGTCACCATAGGAGTTCTGACTGGCTCGGACGATGAAGCAGCCAACTCCTTTGCCCATGAGAAGGTTCTCTGCTTCGTGGCGGGATATCTTCTCATCAAACCAGCTGCCAAGTGGGAAAAATCATGGAGATGTGAGTAAGGATGTGTATTAATGCGAGGAATAAAAAAGTTGAGGATGGGGAGAATGTGAATAAGCAGGATGGAGGCAAGAAAACAAAAGGATCAGAGGAGTCCACATGGCTACTCCTGGTGGCCATGTATATGCCTAGGCACAGGGGTTTGATGGATGCAGACCATTTTTTTTTTTTTGAGTAGTAAAAGCATGTACATGCAAAGAAAACAATATAAGCTTTGGTCTGCTAAGAAGCAACACTCAGCTGAAACTGTAATTACAGACACAGTACCATCAGATGTTAGCCAAAGAAATTTTAAACTACAAACGTGTATGTATACATATATACACACATAATTCTCAGACATACACATCACATTGCTTTTTGGAAAACTGATTGAAAATTACTGGGCTATGATGGATATATTGCATGGAACATACATAAATTTTTAGCAGAGGCAAGCCATGAAAGTTTTAGTACTAATAAATTGGTTCCTACAAGAGTTACAATACAACAAAATTGCAGAAGCACAGAATACACAAGCACACTAACACAAATTTAGCCAAGCATAACAAACAACACCATAAGGCACTGGACTAATAATGAGAAAGTCACCATAAATAGTAAAAGAATATGATGATAGAAATTTTTCAGTAGAGAAACAAAAAAATCACATACATTTGCCTATGTCTACTCCATAGGTACTAATATCTACAATCTGCAGTCTTTGAATTTACCTAATACTTAATTGCCTGTATTGCATTTAAATCAAGGACTGTTAATTACCTGACATCTGTAATTTCCACTTTGGAGTTCCTTATTGTCATCACAGCTTACCTATGTATCATTAGCAAAGAAAAATCAGACTTTGATGAGCCTTGATCATCAGTCTCAATGATTACTTAACAAGAAAAAGATGGGCAAAATCAATCCATCAAAAATAGGAGGCAGCTTTTTCCCCTACAAGTGGAGACCTGGCGCTTAGAAAAGTGTCAAAGTGGAAATATTTCTTCGCAGCTCTTGCACAGAGAAAGTAATGTGAGAAAAATGTGCGTGAAAAAAAGAAGCTGCCAGTGATGACACAGCCCTGTGAAAGAGCGAACAAGAACAACTGGCTGGAAGATCTCATCCCCCTGAGGCCCAAATTACAAGTCCGTATTTGCACAGCAACCTAATAATGTCCTTCAGCTCAGCCAAGCAGGTTGGCTTATGTCCAAAAAGTAAGTGCCACCTCCAAAGGAGTCAGAGGCACTTATTTGTAACCTCAAAATCCCTGTGTGCTCCCAGTATGACTGCTCAGGGCACCAGTGCATTACAACCACGAGTACTGGGCTTGTTGCATGCTCTGCTTGTTCACCCCTGAAATGCTGCAGCATTTCTGCAAAAAGAGGACAATGGTGCTTCTAGGAGCATTTCTGCTAACTGAAAGTTTGTAAAAATCCCATGCACTGTCATATTTATGGCATAGAGAGCACATTTAACATGCATTCCAGCACGCATCAGACCTTTCCGAAAGTGCAAGTGCCATCTCCTCAGCGGGAAGAGAGAAATGCAGGTACGCCTGTCATCTGACAGATCTGCTTGTGTGTGCGGGTGTGAGAGAGGGAGCAAGGCAGCACGTCTGGTCTATCAACTCTGCTGATCCAGGAGTAACACCAGCTGTCACAGTCGCTCGGCATTGCACTGACCTCTAGTGCACTGACAGAAACTCACAAGCACTTGGTGGGGGAGGGAATGCGGTGGCAGGGTGGGAAAAGAGAGTCATTGGCGTGAACAGTCGAAAGGGGGGGAATTTTTTTTGTAATTCGTTTTCAGAAATATCTCTTGCTCTTCCTTTTGTGCTTAGCCTCTCTGTTCCCAAGACTTCTTATCATGACTATTCTCCTTCTCTCTAAGGACATCTAAATGCAATTCCTGCCACATCCAGGCATCCCTCTGAGCAGAAGTAACAAAAGGGTCACTTGAGACTGACAGCGATCATCGAGTACATTTAGCTCCTAAAGAACAGAGGATGCTTTGGGGTAGATAAACGCTGTGCTGGCAGAACTGTGTGTAGCATTATGGCAATCCTTGTCAGCCCCAAAAAATGTAGGATGTTATGCCCAGCAGTTCCCCTGTCCTGTCCTCTGTGTGCACATGCAAACGTGCTCCTGACAACACTTGGTGGAAATGTGCCATGGTGGTGACACCATTTCTGTCACACTTACTGGGGAACATGGAAATCAATGAAGTTCTTAGGAACGTAGCCCTCGTGACTTCTGAGCTCAGCCTTGTACCACTCTTCTTGGGAGCTCAAAATCTGCAATGGAGGAATGGGAGAAATGGAATAAATGTGTCTCCTGAGAAAGGCAAAAGCAACTAAGATTCGTGCAGAAACCTAGAATGTCTTGTAAGAATAAAAGAAAATGGTACACATTGTCTACTCCCCACCCACAGTGCAACAAGGTTAGTGGCTGATGACCACTTCAGAGCAAACAAGCAATAAAAAAGCCCAAGCAGAATTAGAGAGATTGCTTGTTAACTTTACCACTTTGTCTGACTGTCTTTCTGTGTACCTCTGGTGCCTGAGAAATGGAGAAAGTCAACTTTGAAAGACTTAATAGGGTTTTAAGTTAATCTCTGTGCTGCCTTTTATAGCTGGTAATAGAGCATCTCAGATTCACAAGGGAAGAAGAAAATATCTGAAAACTCCTCTGACATATGGGTATGGAGGGGTATGCAGCTTTATCTGTGTGTGTTACAGATATTACCATGTGCTCTCACCCGTCATTTCACAAGAGATTCTTTAGTGGGTTAAGTCTTCAGATGCCCTGAGCTTTGCCAAGGTAGATAAAAGAAGGAGGCAAAATGCATTTTCAAGACATTATTATACTTAGGAAATTGTAGGATAGCTGGTCAAGTGAGTCCACATCACACACCGGAACAGTTTCAAGTGTGCTCACATTAATGCTAACTGTAATGGCCCTTAGAAACATCACTGCTGGCCAGGGAGGGCCCAAATTCATGACACCCTGGCTGATGGCTCAAGATACAGGCCTAAACTAGAGGAGAGAGGATAGGAATACAGCCACACTGGGATTTTACTGCAAATGTTGTGGTCTTTCATGTTTTATTTGACATTCCAGCTCCTGGGACAGGATTCTGCTGTACGAAATAGACCACCTTTCTGCTCTTTCTGGTTTTGGAGAAGAGCCTAAAAGCATGAATCATGACAGTTTTAAAAGGAAAAAGCAAGTGGAAAAGACTTCATTTAAAATCTATTGTTAACAGCAATAATACTTTGTGAGCCAATCTCACAGTTTTGGGAGCCTAAGGCACATTTTAACTGCTTTGTATTGGCAACAGGATGTTACTGTCTCTGGAGCCAATTCTTCATTACTGTCTCTGGAGCCAATTCTTCATTGCCTTCCATGTAGGCCTCTTTTAAACAATTGGATTAGAAGGTTAAGGACTAGAAAGTTAAGATCTCATCCCCCTGTTAAGTTAAGGACTAGAAAGCTGTAGAATTCCCTACTTGTATAGTCAATGCTGTCCTCATGCCTGGGTGCTGCATTAAGGATTTTTTTTCACTGCTGTGGTCAAACACAGGGTATTACAGTTACCTCCTGCTCATGCTTGGGCCCTGCTCTGTTGGAAGTGAGGTTTCCAGAAAGAGCCACCTACTGTTTGCCACTGCAGAGCTGGCAGATTTCTCTCAGTGTGTCATCCTCTCAGGGAAGGATGTGGGGGTGGGTGGGTAAGAGGGTGGATTTCCTCCTGTCGCTACTGGTTGAGGGCCTCATGTTTCCTGTTTTGTAATCTCTACATCAATACTTCACCTTATCTCCTTTATAAATCACCAGGTTGTTGCATACAGCACCAGGGGGCTCATGATGGGGTATGAATGCATGTGTGTCTATGCCAGAACAGAGTTGTTACTCAGGATGATTTACTGCTAGTACAGCTTGGGTGGCTAAGGTATTGTTTTGTCTACCTCAAGGACATTAAAGAGGTAGTTTGATTTTCTGGTAGTGAATTCTCCATGACAACTAATAATAAAACTGGTGTGTTGTGTTGACACTTCTTATCAGAAGCTTCCAACATACTTTGAAAGGAAGCTCTAGCTTGCAATCATTTTAGAGGAAGGGAAAGTGAGGAAGAGAAAGAAAAGTGAGCTGGCCAACACCATCACACCAGCCAGGGACTTGGTGGAAGTCTCCTGAGAAAAAAGGCATAAGTAAAGGTCATGTGATGGTAGGGACTGACTGGGGAAGAGTAAGAGTGTTTATCTGTGCTGAAGAGAGGCAGTGATCTCTCCAGAACATTCTCACAGCTCTTTGGAAAGATTTGGTACTAATGAGTTCTGGATGCTATCAACTTTGTCTAAGTGCCAAGAATTAAAAGGCCAATAAAATAAAAAGTGGTGGTGATGGAAAAGACAAGGCTGAGATTCAATATCTGATTATTAACTGTAATATCTGTGACTGCACAGGGGGCTGCAAAGGCTCCTCGCCAAACAAGGGTTTACATCCTATTGTTTTACATCATCCCTTTGGACAGGAAAGGAGTTAAGGCCTTAGGGAAGAGTAATAGTCAGGCATTTTCATTGGAAACAGAACATCTGGGGCTGAGAAGTGGATAAATAATTAGGGTGAAACTTCAAGTGACTTTATCTGTGGGACTTTGGTAATGTTAACAAGAACTGTTCTATCATAACACATACAAATCAACTTCAAAGAGACTTCCAGAAGCTTTGTATATAATCAACTCTACTTCTGCCATTGCCCCATTGTTAAATTCCTGCAAGGGTGTATATAACATTATTAGACCAGGACCTCTTAAACTATTCCATTATGTGCATAATAGTCTGTCTCATGGACTTTTCCTCTTCTATCCCTGCAGCATCTAACAATAATTACTAATAGCAAAAAGTTAGAAACAGATTTTATAATGGCTAACAGTTATCTTTTAAACAGTTTAAGGCCTGGAAATAAGAAAGACAGAAATCTCTCTGGACAAAACTGATCCTACCAGCATTTAGACATAGTCACCATAATGTAGTCACTGTGGATGATTTACCTGATCAATGAGAACAGACAGGACCCTCAAAATCTGTTTACCAAAGACCTTGATCTGTGCCCCAGCAAAGGTACTCACCCTTCCCTGCCGACTACCGGAGGACCGCAGGGCAACTAAATCCACAGTTTATGGACATAAAATCAAGAAAAGTGGACACTGACTCAAGTAAACTGGGAATTGTCCTGTTGCAAACCCTGTGGGAGAGGAGTATCCTGTATTTGTATCCTAGTTTATAGATGTGTCTTCATCTGTTTTGTCAAGGGAAATGGAAGCACATGAAAGATCTGGACGCAGTCTCAGAAACACTGTTTAGTCAAGCTGGGGACTGTACTTACCTTCAACATATCCCCAGCCTGAAAGCTCAACTCATCTTCTCCAGATGCAGTGAAATCAAACTTGGCGATGGCTTCCATACTGTGTCTTGGGGGCAGAGCAAAGCTGGAAGAAGTAATGTCAGACACTTGTCAGCATCTATGGGCTACTGGGATTGTGGACTCCAGCCTCTGGAAAGCTGATAGGCAGTGCTGTGATGTCTATGGGGAGAAGCATGCACCAACTATGGGCAGCCATTAGTTACTAGACGTGGAAAGACATAAGCAGGTAGAAGAGAACTCATGGCTGAGGCTATAATTAGCTGAAGCCAGAAGTACAAATAACCAATAGTGTATGCTTATTCTAACAGATCTCTTTCTCTAGAGCAAGCCCATGGGAAAAACATGTATAGACCAACTCTGTCACAGTTCCCAATAAAGCAAGTGACTCTGTCCTGCAACAGAAAAATGCATTTGCCCCCTGGAATGACTTACTCTTTACCTCAAGAGTGAGTCAAACTGAAGACAAAACAAACAGGACTGCAATAAATACATTTTTTTTTCTTGGACAAGGGCCACAATATGGAAGGTTGAAAGAGTCTTTTCTTTGTGATGGCTTAACATGTGTGACCACAACTTCCAGGTAGGAAAAATCTGTTTGCAGAAAGGCTGTATTCCCTATTTAGAAGCAGGCAATGAGTTAGCCTACCTCAACGCTGGTAACCCAGGAGCCTGAAATGTATCAGACAGCCTGCAAACCAAAGCCTGCTTTTCAGCATCAGAACAATGTGGCAGGGGAAGTGGCAAGATGAGCTTTGCTCCTTCACCATTTCCTGCTCATGTAACTCGGATGTACCCCAGCAGGACCATTTTTATAATCAAGAGTTACCAATTTCCCATGCCTAGGTCATGTACTCCACAGCTCAGTGGTGAGGCTGCCAGTGACAAGCCAAGAAATAGCCAGGCAGTGACACATCAAGCAAGTGTACTGCTGGCAGATGCTCTTGCAGCACAGTTTTTGAAGACCATCAGACAGCTCCAATATAGAAGTAATTTTTATGATTGCTAAGGTAGGTTCGTCTGGGAACAAAGATTCTGAAGCCACAGGTTCCACCACCTAATCTCAATTCTCACAAAAACACCCAGTCTTTATGGCTTGAGAGGAAGTACCAACTTGCCTGATCCAAAACATTCTTAACCAGAAAGCTCTAGAAAGACACTGTACAAACAAGTGAACAACCCTAATTAGGGCTAGATATTTCTTATCTATTAGAACTGACACAAGATCCCCAAAATATAAATTGTTGATCCTGATCTCCAGAAAGCTCCAGAATTTTGCCATTTTAAAATCAGAAGGCTGCTGTAACCCCTCTTTTCAGCAATACCTGCTGTAATGTTCCTCCTTTGACACACACCCAGGGACTTAACTAACTGTGTAACAAGGATCCAGGGCCCAGCTCTGATACAGCTCAACTTCAACTGCTGAGAATGAGCTGGGAGAAAGCCTGCAGGGAAAAAGCCCTAGGACTGCATCAGCATTATCCCAGGGATTCCAGAGGAAAATCAACATGCTAAGATATAAAATCTCAGAGGAAAAACAAAACCATAGTTTAGTTGGGATAGTCAGTCTAGCTGAGACCCTGTCATGAATCATTTGGGTCATTGAGTTGTCAGTGCCATTAGTCCCGACCTAGCTGGTGGCAGATGGCAACCATGGAGGTTGACTCTTCATTTCTGATTGATGCCTGCCTTTACACAGGTGAGGAGTATGCTAACGTATAGCCTAATATTTCATTAAAACCTAACTAGGTTATGTGTGCTAACTGTATAAAGCAGTTATTTATTGGCTAAATCGTCTATTTCCTGGTTGCAGAGTCCCTTTGCTCTTGAGTAAAAAATCCCTGAATAAAGTGATCCAGAAGAGGGGCCGTAACATCACTGGATATTAGTTCTGAGATTTGTTATGATCACTTCTAACTAAAAATAAGATGTTTATATGCTTCCTAGTGGATTTTGTTAGCACCCTCTTTTTTGCTGTTTATAGGTGAATTTATATCCATGTGACTGATGAGAGCTTTGAAGCACCAAGGCAAATTTTTTGGCAGTCTACACAGAGTTCTGCTTACTCAGCATGAATCTGTTCTAGAGCAACTGGGGTTGCTTCAGTGCCAGGGCCTCCCATGTAGGTCTGAGTACATAGCTCAGCTGAGATCTGCTGTAGGCCTTCTATTCCAACCTTCTGCCTTAGGCTTTTAATATGCATCAATGCTACACCCTAAAGCACTTTGGTGCTTTATTCTCAGGCCTCAGCTTTCCACCTGCTCCAAACATTTTCACCCCCTATTCTTCCTGTTGACGTATTAATGCTCTTTAGTTCTTACTTTTGACACCTTTTGCATCCTCTGTCTCACTTTTATTCCAAGACGGTGTTACCCTGTAGGTGCAGATTGGACCTGATTTGATAACTGTCCTCTATTCTCGCACAGACATTTTTGTAGCTTCAGTCTGTGACCCCCCACAGAAAGTGTCAGTCTTGTTGTGTGCTAACAGAGCATAGGGGTATTAAACTGGAGGGGAATTAACCTTTAAAGGAACCGGTTAAACAATTATACTCTTTCATGGAAGCCAGTTGAAGAAAAAGACTAAAGGAGAATTACTTTAATAAGACTTGTTTTTCAGTGTTTTATCTTGCAGTGGTGGCCTGCTGCAGAGAGATCACAGCCAACAATGCACATGGATCCTGGAACTCCTAAGTGCAGACCATTAATCCCAGCTTGAGGAAAAGAACACACTTAAAAACAAACTATTTAAATACAAATCCTGTCTTTGATTCTGTCCCTTAGATACAGAAGAAATATGTAGCAGCACGGAGATGGGTGGTGGTTGCTGCTACCTTCCCCTGAAAAGCATCTCTTCTGGAGAAGCTGCTCAGGTGGGCACACAGGCAAGGCACTCAAGTCCACACAGCACACACACATCACAGCTAGCTCAGTGAAGAAAGGCAGGAAGGGTCTCCTGTATACAGCTCCATTGCAGTTCATTTTGCAGACACACGCTGAAGGGTTTTAGGGACAGAAAGACGAAGATCAAAGGAATGCCCAGGGTTAAATATGGGATCAGGAACCAATGGTCTGAGCACAAGGGGTGGTATGAGGGCAGGGCAAAGGGCAATGACCTATAGGGGACATAAGGATGGAACATCAGTGATACCACAATCAATGGGGCGACAGGGAAAGGAGAAACCTCGAGAACCAGGGACATGTATGAACAACAGGGGTGGGCAAGGCCCATGAGCCAATGGAAAGAGCAAAACTGAGGTAGATTAACATAATATTGTAGAGCACCATGGGGGAAGACTTTTTGCTCACCCTAAGCTCTGAGGCTTTCCCAAAGACTATGGTAGATTCTTCCAAGTTAGAAGGCCTAGAAGTTTCCCTGACAAGCTCAGAGGCCTCCACAGAAGTAGCAGGGGTTCTCTCTACAGGGGGCAAGAGTGTAGAAAACCCCTTAATTTTTTAAAATTTTCTTAATTTTTCAATAACCCAAATGTTAAAGGTGCTATTGGAATGTGGCCCCTTCAAAGGAGAAGAGTTTGTGAAACAGTTAAAATCTCCCCTCTTACTTCCTTTTCAATTTCAGCAATCCCAACCTCAGGGAGAGATCAGGAGACAGATACATCTTCAAACAATCTAACACATGGATTAACTGTGCCTTTCATTGCCAGTGGCTGGATTTAGAAGTGGCTCAAACACCATCCACAGTGTTGGCTGTGTTGATAAATCAACCATGCAGTAATGCTCCGGTCTTAAGCTCTTCCACCACCAACTACTAAAGCAACACTAGCCAATGATCTTGCCTTTGAACTCCAGCATACCACTTTTCAGCTCCTGAACCACAAACCAGTTCTGTTTTCCTCACCCCGTTCTTCCCTCCATCTGTAACTTGAGAATCTCCACTCCACATGTGTCAGTGCTGGGCCCTCATGAAAACTCCTCTCCCAGGAGCCCTTTCTTCTCTCGTGTGCATGTGACTCTGAGCACTACCCCACAACACAGACAGGAAATTTTTCACTGTTATCAGAACTTAGATTTCTCAAACACTTTTTATCCCGAATTCTGCTTTTAACTCCATGGTGCAACTCCTTTAAGCTTTTGAAAGTCAGGGACAATTTTAGACTGTGCATAATGTTCTCTGTGAAAATCACCTTTGTAGAGAGTTTAGCATGAAACGCAAGGAATATTTAAAGATGAATTTTTCAGTTCTGAGTGTGAGTTGACCAGTACCCTTCATTTTGTGCTGGCTTTCTGCATGCAGGTGAATTTTCTCTGTGGTTCACTTTTGTAACAGGGCAGATCCAAGAGGCATAAGGCTGCAGCAGTTATGTGGGACAGGTGCAACAGAAGGTTCACAAAATGAAAAGTGAAAAGCAGCATGGCTTTCACACCACAAGGTGGGCATTTTAGTTTGGCGGAATGCCATTCCCGGAGCAAGAACATCAGCGTCTCTGTTGATGGAAAGTGCCAAGGTCTAAAACATGTCAGCAAGCAATACAGCTGGACAGAAGAGTCCCAAAGAGTTTAACACTATTACCCTACACCACGCTGGTTCCAAATTCAGCAGTAACTATGCCAAGGAATGTCACCACCTATGAAGAGTTCATCACTCGGGGATGCCCTGCCCTGCCTCAGTCTTCCTCAAACGCACCTACTTACATTAGAAGGGAAGCAAAATTACAACAATGCACCTGCTTAATGGAACCATATTAAAAGAGTTTATATTTGTATGCCTGTAGCATAGAAAATTGCACATATCACCAGTCTGAACCAGTGAAGTTTTTACCCCAAGATATACAGCACGAGCTACTGTGTCTTTGTTCGGCTCTTCAAGAACAACCTATGGACTGATGAGCAACCGGGGACAGGATTCAACCCTGAACATCTGTACAAAAACTCCAGATGACATTTCAGCAGAAGCAATGGAGAAAGGACCTGTAATCTAGAAGAGCTGTGGCAGATAACAGCTTTGTTTTCACCAGCAAAGACAGATACAAGTGGCATAGGGATATTTAGCTCCAAAACCACAAAGCTCTTGCTACGGAGTTAACAGTGCAGCTTCACTGACTACCAGTGATAAGACAGTAAAATTTATAAGGGAGAACAAGTCACTAAAACACTCAGAAATTATGCATTTAAGTCTTGGCTATTCTGCCCCCCAGAGCAATGCACAGCATCTTGGCTGAGCCTGTGTGCAAACAAAATAAGCCTCCTAGGAACGGATTCACAGAACAAGCGAACTTATAGGACACTATAACCAACAGCAGTTAGTAAGCAACCAAACTAGGATGCTTAATCTCCCTAGGGAACCCAGGTCTTCTGTGCTACTTCCCATCACGACAGAGTAGAGTTGTGCAGCAACATGGGAAGCTGGTGCAACAACAGGCTCAAAGAGAGGAGCACATGATGCAGTACTGCATGGCACTGTGACAGTATAAAATCCCGAATCTTTGCTATGCTGGAAGGGTTGGTGTGGTGGGGCTGGGATGGTGGGGAAACACCTCCTAATGTTTGCCTATTTCCTCCCTCAGATTCCAGCTGGTCAGATTTCTCAGAGGCAGAGGGATTTCTCCTGCAAAAGCTCTGCCCTGTTGTGAAAGCTTATAAAGATGTTCTTGGGATCCCATGCTCTGCCCCTGCTACCCAGTACTCCACCTCTCCTTCCAAAACCCCCCCTTCCTCCCTTGTACCTTGTCCCACCCGGCTCCCCCTACTCCAGTCTCGGAGCCATGCTCAGCCCATACCTTGCAGCAGCTCTCCTCTCTGCTGGCACTTTTCTCAAGAGCAGGAGTGGCGTTATCACCTAAGGGACGGAAGAGAGGGAGAGCTGAGGCCCCTCCCTGCAACGCCGGTGTCACTGACACATCGGTACGGGGCCCCCGTGTGTGGACAGGGACGCCAAGAGCGGGCATGAGGGACAGAGGAACGGAATTGTGTCTGTCACAGGACAGAGCCAGGCATGGGCAGTTTCTAGTCTCCACTGTCAGAAATATTTGGTACCCTGCGTATTTAAAATGGTGGTGCCAGTTCAAAAGGAGCTGCCCCTGGCTGCTGTTTCAGCCCCGGGTGGTTTAACAGATGAATATAGGATGAGTCCCTCAAAAAGTGCACAGCTAAGGAAAACACAAATGAGCACAGGCCTGCTAAGTTAACTGAGAAACCATAAGTCCATTGAAAAGTATATCTTGAGAAACAAGCAGCTAAAGACATAAAAACATGTAACAAAATAATTTTGAAAGACAAGAGAAGCAGGAAGTCTGCCAGAATGCGTCTGTAGGGCTGACAGATGATTGAAATGTAAAAAGAATGCTCAAAGAAGATAAGGATGAAGCACAAAAGCTAAATTAATTCTCTGCATCCATGCATCTTCCATAGAGATATAAGGAGGTCCTCACACTGGAGTTTTTTTGCAGAGGAAAGCCAGGAGAACTATTTCAAGATGAAGAACTGGAATAAAAGATTCCAGGGAAAAACAGTAAATGAACAAGAGTAAATTCAAGGATTTGACATTTTAGAAATCTTGACCGAAATCCAAACTGAACATGAAATAATAAAGGCTGAGCAATTAAACTGTGACATACAATGCTAGACTTAACTAAGCTTTGGTACTAGGAAAAAAGCAGCAAACACAATGCCAATGTTTGATGTGTTGGAGGGGATGCAAGGTGCAGGTCTGACTTCTGTGTGCCTGAAATGGGCAAACGGATTAATGATGAGAAGAATTACTGGTCCTAATAGAGAAATAACATACCAATTCCTCCTCATATAGCTTTTGTAGAAGGAAGTCATATGGCACAAATCTGAGTTCTTTGAAGGAGCTGATGAACATGTGGATATGGGTGATCACTTGATATAAAACTTGCATTTCTACATAATTTTTGATGAAGTCTCTCACCAAAGACTCTTTAAAAAGCCTCCTAAGTTCTCAAAGAGTAGGAGGGAAGGTCCTATAGAGGATTAACAACTGATTAAAAGTTAGGAACCATTTGAATGTGCTGTTCAAAATAGTCATAAATTATCTGTAAAACACAAAATGTTAAAACTTACTGATGAGAAAAAAATACAGGGCCATACAAATTATATCTGATCACAAAGCCTTGCAGATGGTTTTAAAAATACTGTTGAGGTGCAAGATGAATCTCAGTGCTGATAGCTGCAAAAGCAATGGACATGGGACAAAACAAACGTAACTATGTGAACACAGCAACAAACTTAAATTAGCAATTACCACTCAGGAAAGACACCTTTGAGATGCTGTTTGAGGCCTACCAAAGTGTCAGCTGAGTGGAAGTTAAAAAGGCAGGTTAGGAAGCATCTGGAAGGCAGTAGAAAACAAACCAGAAGGCAACATGTCACTGTACAAGCCCCTGGGGCACCTGCTTGAATACTTGTCACTTGAAAACAGTGGCTAGTTCTCGTCCCTCCATCTCAAACACAGAGACAGTAGCATTAGAAATAGCAGGTAGAAAGCAACTAAAGATGACCAAAGGAATAGGAAGTTTCTGGACAAGGAAGGACCAAATCAAAGACTTGAATCCTTCACCCTTAAAAAAAGTTGTCAGAGGGATAAATGCAAAACAATGTTGGAAATAATGAAAATAATGGAAAAGGTAAACAGGAAATTTTTATCCATCATTTCTCATAACATAAGCACTAGGTGTTCATTCCAAGAGTGTCAGAACCTGGGAGGCCATAGGGAAAGAGGCTGTGACATGTACTTGTGCTGTTCTCACTCTCTTTCCCCAAACAGCTGTTGCTGGGTACAGCATCATGGACTGTGAGTAACGTTAAGCTGACCCAATTAATCCTTAGGAGCTGTGACACTTCACCAAAAAACACCATAACATTCTAGTCCAAGAGGACTGGTCCAGCAGCTGGCTGGCAGGTGGTAGCCCCTACACACTCACCACCTTTTGGGGAGGCAGTAATGTCACTGGAATATCTGTAAGTTAAAACAGTGTAGTGTGAAAATTATGAAGCACTCAGACCAGTCGGGGTAGATACAATGGAAACTCTGAATCGGATAATCTTGAATATATTTGCTGAAAAATATAGAGATTTAGAAGGCAGGGGGCTAAAGGAAGAGTACAGCAATCAATTCTTGCCATTTTGCGAAAAGTTTTATGTGTGGCTATCAATACATGAGAAACATAAATTTCTGTACAGGAAGGTGGGACACCAATCCTCACAGTATTCCTGGGTTTAAGCTCTGTGCTTTTTTGTGGTCTGTGAATGGCATGACAGATTGCATTATGTTACACACTGGAATGACCTAATTTCTCAGTTTTCTACCATGATGTGATCTAATGGGCCCCACAGCAAGAACGCTGCTGGTGACTTGTCACTCATGCTTGCTGCCTGACAATGTCACAAAACACTGCATGGATTCCTGTTATGTATCCAGAAATACTGCATTATAATATTAAATCTATTAAATGTCAAGCCATAGGAGATGTGGCTTTCTATACTATAAACAAAACACTCAATACTGGCAAGCTTCCAGCACTGAGAAAGGATAGGAAATAGGATAGAATAGTAAATAACTCTCTTTGCTTTCTTCTCCATTTCTATATATTCCTCTGTCACAGTTATGGTATGGTAATACATTAACCTCTTCACCTTGCAGAACACATCCATCACACCTATGTTGAAAAATATGAAGAAACATCCAGATACTTTAGCCTTAAGTAATGGGAACAAACTTAATGGGAAGAACATCAGACTCCACGCATCCATGTTTTAGCCAATCTCTATTAGACAACGGGGTAAAACCCAGCCCAGGCAGACAGGTTATTCCACAACTTCCTGCTGCAGACTTCTTTGTCATTATCTACTACTGACACAATCCAGACAGGATGGCCAAACCATGGCTATTATGCAGCCTGAGAAAACCTGGATTTAAAAAGCTTGATGCAGATAAACTTATACCTGCTCTTACACTTAAGTGAGTGACTCAAAATAGATGCATCTGCAAACATGTCTGAAAACTGCCTAAGGAATGCTGTCTCACAAAAATCTTGCTGGCCTGAAATTTTCAAGAGAAGAATCTCTTCCCAAGACATTTTATTTACTTTAGTTTCTATCTGGGAAGCATGCGGGCAGCCAGAAAGAAAACCAAAAGGAAAAGAAAAAGCAAAGAAAAAGGAAAAAAGGTAATTGCCATCAAAACATATACATCAAATGTTTTGTCTACTCTGAATTGAGTTGATAATATATGAAGAATTAAGTGGCCAGGTTTTGTTACCCTCAAGATAAACTGCTTCCCCATGTTCTTAGTTTGCCTCCAGAAAGTGACGCTGTCAACAAGGGAAACAGCAGTCAAAGTATGGAAACAAGGGAGATTTCAATTGTTGTAAGTAACTGTAAGTGATAACTCAGCAACTGTGGAACTGGGAGCATCAGGACTGTAAATCCACATAAAGCTGAATGTTATGAATGGAAGCTGTCTAGTGTTTCCCAATCTCCCATCTATTCCTGTTCCCACATTCAGATACGCTGCGCACAGAGCAATTCATCCTCTCACAGCTTTGCTCTCTGCAAACAGCTGCTCAGGCTGTCCACAGTGACAGGTCATTAGTGGGCAGTGTTTTTTTTCAGGACTGAGTGCACAGAAGTGGCAGTGCTGTAAAAGCTTCCCTGCAGAGCTCCATGAACTGATCTGGGAAGAGCTTTTTCCCAATTTGCTGTGCTTCCTGTTAGCAAAAATTGTCTTGAAGCTCTGT
This sequence comes from Hylia prasina, assembly GCA_013397195.1. Classification (NCBI taxonomy): domain Eukaryota; kingdom Metazoa; phylum Chordata; class Aves; order Passeriformes; family Sylviidae; genus Hylia; species Hylia prasina. Next base: position 571,869 of record VYXD01003415.1, read on the forward strand.
GTCTTGTTGCTCACCTGCAACAATCCTCTTTAATCACGTCCCAGGATTTTCAAAAACCTCAGTCATCAGCATCAGTTGCAAAGCTATTGCTATTCTAGCCCTAATCTTGTCACCATAACCCTCACAAACCACATTCAGTTTAGCTGATGTGACTACAGCTTATTGCGCTTTCACAAGTGGTACAGTTATTTCAATTAAAGGTGTGAAGCCAATTCTCTTACAGGAATAAGATTTACCTGTAAAAGTACTGTTCTAATTCTATGGTTGTGTATCCATCAGGAGAGTGTATGACTTAACTCCCTGGTCCTATCCATCTAGCACCATTTACTGCAGGGTGATATGGCTTTAAGCCTGAACAACAAGTGTTAATTTGCTATTTAATTGAACAACAAGTGTTAATTTGCTATTTAATTCATACAACATTCCCATCATTCGGCGAATTATCTCCAAAGATACTCCCTACCATTTCAGCTGAGGAGCTGAGTTTTCAGAGAGATTTTTCTTTGGAAGTTTATGTCTATGATCCTCTACTTTCCTATTCTAAAGAAGTACTGGCAAACTTGATCATATTTAATATTTTTGTCAAATCCTTTCAAACCTGACAACTTTTTCTTATACATCCCCTACTCCATAATCCCTGTTACTGAATTATTAGTGTCTCTCTAGCACCTTCTTGATTCTAACGAGTCAGGTTCTCTACCTTCTGCATTTGTAGGGTGATTACACTGAGCCAGTTTTGTGACAGCCCAAGATTATAATTTTGACAGCAATTACAAGACCACAAGAATTGAACTGTCACAGAACCAACTGAGTACCAGAGGAGAAAGGAGTATATTACAGCAGATAAACGGAAGTTTGACCTACTTTTCTCCACTACCAAATAATAATTCTGGATTTCCACAGATTTTCTTTAACTGCTGCACTGTTGCCCAAGAGTCCTGGCAGGAACAACTGCCTTATAGTTTTTGTGTTGCCAGCTGCTCTGAGTGCACGTAGCCAAAGCATGCCTGCTGCGTTCTATAGTGTTTCATATCAGAGTTTTCAGTTTAGGCTCATGAACTGGGTTTCAAGGATTGGCTATGGGGACCAAAGAAGATCCAGCTGTCAAGGAGGTCTCTGTTCACCACACAGCAATTTGTATTTTTCACTTGGAAATCTGGATGAATCTGCAAGCCCAAGGAAGGCTGGAGGCCACAGAACAAGATGAACAGAATACGTTCCTCGTAACAGTGCATTTTCCAAGCCTGTCCTACATTTATCTCATCTAAGAGCCAAAAAGGGACAGTTACTCAGGGCAAAAGACCATAGATCCTGTAGCCAGATCTCTGCTCTGGAGCATTTTTCCAGCAGGACTAGTTTCTGATCCTCCTCACCATTGAGAGAGGTCTAAGAAAACTTTCTTGCCCTTGCTGGTCTCTTGGGAGCCAAAACTTTCTTCTCTTAGCTGGCCTCTTTCAGAGACTCTTTAAGTGTTAATCAGATGATCTCCATCATCATCTGTGAACTATACTAAGTTACAACAGCAGTAAATTTGGCACATCTCGCTATATAATACTTTGTGCTAAATTTTCTTTAAAACACAGAAGCACTGCTACTGATCAAAAAAGGATCTTCCCAGTCTTGACTATTTATTACCATCCCTTCTGAACACTAACAAGTACCAAAGTAAGTCCTAGAAGCTGTTTCAATTGTACCCTGTGCATCTCTGAAAGATAAACATGAGAAGAACACGGGATTCAGAGGTCTAGGCTATTACAATGATGGCTAATTTTGAACTAACACTTAAAATTTGAGCTACAGATAAGCTAAGTAGGGGATATCGAGCCAAATCAATGTGGGTTGCATGAGCTGCTGATTTTCTTCTTTGCTGCATGTAAAGACTGGAGACAGAGAAAGGAAGGGAGATAAACAAAATGATACTCTACTTCAGTGATTTGAATCCAGTGCTGGAGTGTTCAACAAAACACTCCTTTCCAGGATTTAAATTTTCCTTTGGTGAAAACCTTTTGACTCAGTGGGATTTGCAAAGCTTCCGTTTGAAGCTAGAGAAAAGTAATCTCACTCTTTATTTCTTCGCCCTCCCTGCACTACACCCCTCTAATCATGATTAATATATCTAAACATGCCTGATTAAGTCAGACAGATGATGTGCCTCTAATCTGAACTGATCAGGGCTCTGGAGCTGCCAAAGTGAACCTGCTGTCTCTCTATCAGACAGAGCAATAAGGGGTCGGTAATACAGCCCCATTAACTGCTTCCTACAGAATGAATTTTCCCCGACTGCTGCTTAAGAGCAGACACTTGAGGAATGCTGCCTGATGGGAAGTTGCTTTGAATCATTTCTTTTAGTACAACTGTTGAGCAGCTCCTTCTCAAACCCTCCAGACAAACAACTAAAGTATGAAAAATGTAGCCACTTCCTTCTATGCTACTTTCTTTTAAATCTCCTCATACCTTATCTTGCTAACTGCCTCTCCATTTTTCTCATCTCTTCTTGGTAAGCTTCAGCACTGACTGATATATGGTGCACTGCAAGTGTGTGGTTATCAGAAAACCAACCCTGTTCCCACTGTGCCTGCGTGTATGCAAGCAAGGGATCTGCTTCTGTGTACAGGTGGAGCTTGCACTACATGAATTCACAAAATTTAGGGCTGCAACAGACCATTATGATCAATACACCATATTAATATACCAGTGAACTGCCTGTGTACAAAATATTTGCACTAATGTTGGAAGTTCATTCAAGGATAAATGGATACATGACAAAAAGAGCAAAATGTACATCTCTGAATTTGTTCAGCTATCTATGCACATGTACATACACCTGCTTTTATGCAGGTGCAACCCTTTACAATCTTTATCCTCTGAGATCTACTTCCAGTAAAAGTCTGCAGTCAAGAGGGATCAAGTGGGCATCAGGGCATGTCTGGGCTCTGTTAAATCCTGTGACTGCTTATCCTAAAACTGGTCTTTGGTATAATTTCAAGTACCTTCAAAGCTTCTCTGAATCACACCAGCTGTGACCAGCTCTGGGGAATTATGCTAGCTGCAAGTCAGACGGAGAACTATTCTTCTCAAGTTGATCATAGAAGAGACTGGGATGAAGACTGATGATATATTTCACACATTTATCCTATCAGGGAGGACTTCTCAAAAATCACTTCCAAAGCAAAAGAGTAAAAACAGAAACAAGAATCTGGTACTATCTGATTTGATTAAAAACAACCAACCATAGGCAATAAAACCCACCTACAACTAGACACAGATATCCCAAGGTGCTTTCCTCGTATTTGGGTTTCAAAATATGGGAAAGAATACTCAAGATGAATTATTTTCAACTTTGACTTTTAGAGAGAGGATTCCAAAAAACATAGTTTCTAGCATGCTGTTCTGTAAATTTGAGCTCTTGCCCAGTAACTAAGAGCTGAGGAATTCTGGTGTTCATGCAGGTCTGCATATGAATACACACTGGATGTGCACATGGATGTTAAATTTCCTTTGGCTATAAGCAATCAGACACTTTGCAATGTGAAATGGAAATCTAGGGAAAAAACCTGTAAATATGTGTGCTAAAATAGGAGCAAGTTCACCTTATGTCATTGGTTAATTTCCACAGCATTTATGAAACTCCTCTTTTCTATGTAAAAGATGGAAGATGCAACAGAAGGCTACGTCTTTATTTCTGGGCATAGCACAGCCTAGAGAATTCATTACATTAAGGCATTAATCCAATCTCATAAAAATAGTTTTTAATCTTATATTGGACTCTATATTGGAGCAATACGTTTGAGTGGGATATGGGAACAAAGTGCTATGAAAATCTGCTAGTATATACAGCTGGGTACAAAATACTATGTGTCCAATGAGGTATTGCATGTTTCTTTGATAAGGCCAGCTGATAAAAATTTGTATAAAATGGGAAGAAGAGCAAGATCAGTGATTAAACTGGTATTTTCCCTTTTTTTTTTCTTTTAATGTGTGTGTGTGTAAGATTAGTCTTGCCATCACAGATTGCTGTGCAAAATCTAGTACGAAAACTAAATTGTGTGATTGTGTGCCAACAGATATCATTTTGTACAATGGTAAAACTACAGTTAGATCAGTAAGAAAAAGTCAAGTTCCTTTGTCTTTTTAAACATAAATTCATTTTTGTACAAAATTTCATCTGACTGCAAAATTTATGAGGTTTGCCTTGCCTCTTTTCCTTTGTATATTTTTCCTCTCCTTGTGTGTTTTTATGAAAGAATGAAATATAAAAGTCTAGTTCAACAGACATTTAGCTATGATATTGTAAACACAAACATGGGGAATCTAATTACTTGGTTTTCATGATCCTGTTATTTTGGACATGTTACACATAATTGTGGCTCAGCCACCTTTGTTCTGAGAAGAAATGACAAGCCAATATACATCCAAAACCTCACATTTAGGAAAGGACATTTGATACACATCCAAAACCTCACATTTAGGTAAGGACAGAGAAATTCAAATGCTGCATGGAATCTGTGTTGTGGTATAACAGTTGTGATACCTTCATTGCATAATGGTCCCACTTGCATATTTACCTTTTGAGACTGTTGTATTAACTATCTTTTTTCTGCTTAATGGGTCTTCACAGTTCAACTTCCATTTAAATACAGAAACTCTTTTACAAGGTATAAGTGCTACAAAACCTCTTTTCTATAAATTAAAGTCAGCCCATTTGCATCTGCATTTGGGAATGGTTCTGAAAGGGTTTTAAAAGAAACCAATTACAATAATTCATACATATAAAGATGCAACTGCAACAGTCAGTCCAACTTTTCTTCTCATTATAAGATGTGTGAATGCTGGCTTGTTACTATTCCTGGGGTTTTCTCTCTGCGCATTGATTGTACTATTTTAAGTAGAAGTGTGGAACATATTTCATGTTTGTCAATGCATTTTTTAGTTCACTTGGATTATGATACCTCTGAAATTAAAGTGCAGCAGCAGTTCCTGAATGATTTAACATGTAGACATTTTTACTCTGAATTAGGTACAACTCATTCTTGTTTATCTTAAGCCAAAATCTAATGATGTCAAATTGGAATGGCTTCTTATTATCTGGAATATAAACTGGTCATACCATAATGTAAGAATATTGGTTACTGAACTAACATTTAGATTGAAACCTAATTAAGCACAAAAATTCCTAATAGGCAGATCAAGTCTGACATCCTACATTTCCCCTTCCCACAACAAGGGCACCGTCATGGCAAGGAGGTTCACTGGAACCTCTCTGCATAACCCTTGTACAGCCTGCAAAAATGATCATGGTCCCAGTCCTTCAGTGAGCAAGTAATCAATTGCTGCTTTGCAACAGGGAGACACAGCCTTCAGACTACTCAATAGATTGCATGTGGCAAAAAGGGAACATTGTGCAAAGGGTGTGAATGAGTCATTTGACATTTCAGGTTGACTGAAGTCATTCTGCTACATTTATTTCTAATCTTGATGTGCTATCCACATTTGCATATTAAGCAGGATGGGAAGAAAGAGATTTAAATTATTTGCTACAGCATATGCATGGAACAGAGCAGACTGCATGTGTAAGAATGAGAGATTACATGCATGAGTGGATGAATACAGCATTGTGTGAAATGCCTCTTCCACTTTCATACAGGAGCAGGAATTCTACATGCAAGCCTGAACACATCTCAGCAAAAGTTATGTTTGAACCTGTGCTATCGCTAGAGATCTGAATATAAAGGAAAGATGTTCATTGGCAGTAAGCCTGAAGAGAGGAATAGAGGTCCCATAAGCATACTTCAGGTGATGTGTGTTGTGTTTTCTTTGGCAAATACAGATCTTAATGAGCTGGTCTGTGTACACTTGAAGGGTAAGTATGTGTCCTGTGTGCATGTGGGTGACAAGGAGCACCCAAGAGCATGAGTAGATGTTAGCTGAAGCTGGAATTTATACATTTGTCAAATATCATTAGAATAAACTACCTACTTAAATATTTCCATGGAAAGAATGCGTGGCAACATCTCAAAGTATTCCAATGTAGATGCCCTCCCACTATTCTGCAAGTTATTGATAGCACACTCAGCCTTGGGGAGAGAATACAGAATGCACATTGTCTCTCTCAGTTTCAGTCATTTTTGCTCAGTGACAGAGTTTGCATAGGAGCAGTAGCTAAATCTCCAAGTAAAAGTGCTTTAATGAAAACAAAAGTGCACATTCATGATGTTTGCATTCGTATTAAGCCTTGTAAGCTTCATTATCTGAAAGCCTAAACGTTGGACCAAGTCATTAAAGATTATCTCATTAAGTACTGAATACAATTCTAGTTCAAATAGTTTAGAGAAAATGTACTCTTAGATTGTTTGGCTGGCAACTGCAGGCATAATATTGCAATTCTAATTTACCAGGGTGCATGTATTGGCTTTGTACAGAAGATAAAATGGAATGAAGTGAAAATACAATTTTTATTAGTAAGTCCACTTCAAGGCACACTTCTTGAGGAAAAGGTCTAGCAAGCACTGGAACTTGTGATGAAATTAGGGGAGACTCCACACTAAAGGTGTTTGTAAATTCCATGAGGGTCTTGAGCAGCAGTGGGAACTCCAGATGTGCTGAGGATATCATAGCCTAGGTAACCTGGGCAGAGGCACAACATGACCTACAAGTGCTACAAACCAGTTCACAGATCCCCTGAGAACTGGATTTGGTCCTACCAGCTCACTTAAACATAAGAGCCTGATTGTTTAACCTTGATTTTGTTCTAAGACTGAGAAATGGATGTGTACATATTTTAAGAAGCCAGGTGTTACAGTCAACATCACATTATGGTCTGTGAGGGGAGGAAAATAAGCTATTTCTTCCACAACACAATAAAACATCATGCACAGTTATTCCTACAAGACATGCTCCAGAATACACTCTCCTGATGTCAGTGTTGCCATCTAAGGATCATCTCAGGAGGAAGAGTTGAAAGAAAAAAAAAAAAAAAAAAGAATTGATATCTTATTTGTTGAACTCTCTTATATAGTCTGTTGGACTACTAATTGTGTTACATTTTTCTCCTTAGCATTTCACTGTCTTTCCTATCTGTAAGGCAAATCACTCGAAGCAGATGGCGTTTTTCCATACGGTGCTCTGTAACAAAAACCAGTGGGTCAGAGCTGTCTACAGAATTCTACAAAAAGCAGACTAAAAGGGATTTGTGGCAATCCTACAGTTCGAGCCCCTGCCCACAGCAGGGTTAATTTTGAAATCACACAAAATGATAATGTAAACTCATCTTTCTACAGTGACTACTCTATTGAAACACAAGTCTCATTCAGGCAATGACATAAATCATACACATGCCTAGATTAAAGACATATGGAAATCATTTAAGTAGAAGACCTGCATTAAATTATTTGAAATTTTCTTTCATTATGCATTCATAAGATGGTACTGACTGCAGTGTTAGACTCCAACTATAAAACACGTATTATCAAAACAAACACTGAAATGAAATTATTATTACAATCATTACTTCCTGAATTCTTGTGCTGAAGATCCTCATTACATAGTTTCAGATATCTGATTATTTCTAGATGGAATTCAGGAAACAATGCAAAAGAGGAAAGAAGGGGGAAATTCCAAACTGGAAAAACAGTTACTTTACTAGGCACAGTGAAAAACACTACATGTCATATACCTCATACAGCCTTCAAGAAGGTGCTCCTCGTCTAAATACTTAGAAAGTCTGCAGAAGAAGGTTTTGAGAGCCAGAAACTGTAGGAATTGTGCAGCTTTTGTCCTTCAAAATGCATTTTGAACATGGCAAGGCTTTTCTCACAGGCTCTGTAGTGAGAAAACTGACAGTGGCAGGAATTACTCGTCACAAGACTTAAACAAGGCCCATGCACTGCTGCAGGGAGATTTAACCAAGCAAAACAGGGATAAATGTGATTACTTTTGTGATGAATGAGATGATTTTTTTCCAAACTGAATACATCTAAATACTTTATCAACACTGCAATTCTGTTTCCATATGAAAAAAAATCAAAACTCTATTATGCTCACTGCACTTCCATATTCTACTGCGGTTTCTATCAGTTTCTTGTACTTATATCTACTTTACTTGCATTCAGATTTAAGGACTACAATGTTCAGATTCATTACTACTGCGTATCTTGCTATATTTGATTATGGTAGGCTGTGTCTTTTGTCTTGACAGATGAGCCTTGTTTTTTAGTTTAGCTTTACAAAAATGATTATACTTAATAAAGTGATCATCATTGTAAAAGAAACTAAGCCACAAATATCCACAAAGCCTTAAATGAACTTTGTAATACTGTTTTATTGGTCTGTCTGATGGTGGCTGGACTTTGCTCAACTCTACAACTTAGAAAGGAAAGCGGTAGATGCTCAGCGCTTCTGAAACTTGGGTCAATGAAGCATCCAAGATTGCAGAGCACAAGATGATGCATTCAAAACCACTTCCTAAAAATACTATGCCATTATTTAGATTGAAAAGGAGAATAATACTTCAAAAGAGCATTCTGCTCAAAAGTTAAAAACTATTTCAAGCAAAAGAAGTTAAACATACAAACAAAACTGTTTAGAACAGCAGTAGTTCATTAGGAAAATAACCACTGCTCATTCCAAGAGATTCCCAATGCATTTCACAAATCATGAATTATATTCAGACTCACATTGTGTATCTGGTATCCTGACAGACTCCATTGGGGGTGGGGATGCAGCAGTACTAGACATATACCTCACTGCTGTATAGCTTCTCCCTGGTGTGTTTTAAAGAATTACAGCTGTTCCTTTGCCTTCACTTGCTAAAACTACCCAGTACTTTAATTAAGAAGTCCTATTATGAGCTCTGGTGTTTTTTTCCTGCAGCCTCACTGAAAATAACACTTCTCTGGACATGACTGGTATGGGTTATCTGAACTAGTACGTATGAATGTTAAAATATGTTGACTGTGTCCTTCGACTCCAGCTTTACCCTGGAGGGCACCTCTAGTTTGGCTGCTGCTTTCCCTGACTCTATCCCTTCACCTAACAATGAAATCCATCCTCCAGTGCTTTTCAGCAGTGCACAACAGGTTAGGAGCAGAAGCAACAATTGCCCAATTAAAATTGAAATGTCAGATATGTAGAAGGCAAACTGTAATCAAACTGACCTGCCTGGGTTATCAGGGCAAGATGCCTTTAGACTTATGCAATTAACTGAAGGATAATTGATGACTACAGGCAATCAACTTACAGATGCAGGTCTCGTGAGAGAAATGTGCTTGGGCACATCATTCAGTATTGACTCAGAGAAAAAAGCTTGATTCTGTTTGAGTCACTAAAGCCACCTCCCAAAGCACTGAGGTTTTCATTAGAAATCTCCCTGAAATTACCAGCTGAAATCAAAAAGTGCTTAGAAGACTCAAAGCAGTGGCTACAAGTGTGCTACCATTTCCAGTGTCTCTGTAAGTTGTGGTATGCAAGGAATGGTAAAATCTGTTTAGCTGCTTGTGGAGAGCAAAGGATCCTTCAGTTGAGGGTGGTGCCCTGATGACTTATTACAGTGAGACGCTTAAAATAAAAGCAGGTGTGGGGAGCTTTAAGGCACTACCAAAGAAACTAAAGTCAAGCCAGAAAAATGAATTTTTTTTTCTGCAGTATTGAAACAACTGCCTGGGATAACACTGGGGGAGCTCCTCATCCAAACAAGCCCTTCATCTTTCCTCCCTTCTACTTCGCACTCTTCCTTTACCCCTCTCTTTAGAAAAAGAGCTTGCTGAGGCCTGGGTGTTCTTCTGCTATGACTTTGCCTGCATCTCAAGAACTGATGTGTTTAGTTGGTTTTCTTTTTTAGATCAAGACAACTACTGCTTATTAAATTCCCAATGGAATTATTACTTAGCTGTTAGAGGTACGCATCCAAGGAGTCATATTGCATTGGCCACAACTAGCTACAATGCCATGAAATCACCTGTGCCTTTTCTTCCCAGAGATTCCACACATAGAAATACACCTAGAGTAAACCACTTGACTATTAAACACTGCTTGTTTTTGGCAATGAAGATATAACCTCTAGGAGTACAGAGCCTCCAATGTCAATGGTGTCTGAAAGTCAGTTGAAGGTTTTCTGTAAAAGAGCTAATTAATAATAAAACTCTTAAAAAAATCCTTGAAGAATTGACTCTCAAAAGCCAAGGAGATTTAAGAAAGTATTTCTAAACCTATTCCACAGTTGCAGTTATTAATGAATGATTAATTTCTACAGACATCATCTTGTGCTTGCTTCAACCTTGTTTGCTCCAGTGACTTCAACAGTCAGGGGAAACAGTCAGAACAAAGTTAAAAACTAGTTAGAAAATAAAACCAAATTTAATTAGTATGTACTATGGAGGTACTTGCCATGTCTGTGTACCTTCAGCTGACTTGAGTTTTGAACTTAAAATACAGATTCAGTGGGTTTGCTATGTATGAGAAGCACAGTGTACATTAATAATTACAACATTAACTGTATGGGCACATAATGAATTTCCTGAGATGTTACACATAAATCTTTTTAGTAATTTACTAAGTAAAATTATTCTTAAATATGGGTTCTTTAAGAAACTTGACACTTTGGGTTTGATCTTTCATTTGCTTTTATAGCCACAATAATGGAATAATTAATCCAGATTTTTATTCTACTTAAAGATCACAGAAATCTTCTGTAGACAATACATGAAGATTTTTTCCAAATTTTTTTTTAACTTTATGCTACTTTTTATTAAAAAAACTTCCCTTCAAAAAATCCTTGGAGTTTGATTTATTCCTTTAGATGAATACATGCTACAGATGGAGCTATCAGGATACCTGAACTGCCCACAGTTAGAATGGTCCTTTCAAAATGTTTATCACTTCACACTGGGCTTCTCAGTAGACAGTAGAACCTCCACCATCTTTCAGCAGGAGCAGTTGGCTTCACTGCTACTGGAAACAGAGTGAAGCAGCTGCTGCTCAGAATGAGGAAACTTTCTGTGAGCAGCAGCCTCAGCCCCACTGAGAACTGCCTTGCTGTGATGCCGTGGGAAAGGAAAAATATTTTCCTGAAGATCATTTAAAGCTAATCTGACAACACAAACATTCCGAGATTTTAATTTTTGAATGGGCTTGTAACAACAAATGGAGAAGAGAGCATTAAACCTTTTAGGCACATAGTACAGGTGTCTCTTGGGGTACAGGACACAGCAATATATGCTATGTCAAACCAGTAGGCAAAGGATTCAAGTGCTGCACAGGGCCTCTGCTGAAGGTAATAATATGGTAATGACACTGCTGATGTAATTTTTCACAATGTAATATTGCTTGTCGTTCATCCCCTTCTACTAAGAATGTAGCAGTACTTGATGGCTTCAATCAATTAAGATTCATCTTCTAAGATGGGAAAGTATTTACAGACTAGACTCAGATCTCTTTGAGAGCTGAGGAAATTGTGAGGGGGTTTTTTGATAGGTTTAATCTCAGAGATCTGTTACACTATTAGAATTATCAAGAAAGGGCCATCCAGTACAGCGTGAAAGTTGATAATACCACTTGAAACTGTAAACTAATTTCCCTGATGGAATTAGAAAGCATTTCTTCCATCCCCTTGTGGAGCTCTGCACGCTTGGTTCATAGAGGATTCGGTCACCTTTCTCAGAATCAGTATTTTTGACCACTTCTAGAGAAGTGTACTGGATGTGACAGACAAACAGTCTGATGTGGTAGGTACAGCAAGTGCCATGTACAAACAGCGAGAGAGAAGCCTCCAGTGTCCTGGCTTGAGACACTCTACACTTTGCATGAAAAACATTCACCAGATCCCGATTATGCACAGAGAATTTCAGAAGTTGGTCCATACTGTAAGGTAATCCCTGTTTAGATTGCAAGGTTATGGAGAGTTTCTCCTGTGCCAGAAGTCAGTTGTATATCGTAGTGCCTCTGACCTGGAAATATTTATTTATGTAGCTAGATTTTAAAAATAAAAAAGGAATGCCAGAGTTCCGAGGGTTTAAGTTTGTATGCTACGAGTTACTGGTGGATTTTTCATAATGAGATAATAAAAATAAAAAAAAATGGGGAACTGGAAAGGAAAGACTAGAGAATGTAAGGTATACAGTGCTTTGGGGGGAAAAATGGCATGTTATTAAGTACTGTACACTGCTCAGAAAAGATAAAGCCATTTATAAAAAAAAGGCTGAGTTGGGGAGAGAGAAGAAGGATGGATCTTAGAGCTCCAATAGAAGTAAAAAAGAATTTCATCATGTGTTAGCACACGATGATGTTCGTTTAGGCATTCAACTAATATTCTTTTACCTCACAGTACTTTGCAGTACTTACCTCTGATTTTAGTGTCAGGATAATGTGTCCATTCTTAGCAAGCTTATTCCTCAAAGATTACTCCCTTCTGCTTAGATATTATTTAAAAGGTACTTTAGCATGGTTCTCCAATTAGCAGAACAATTTAAAAAAAAAAAAAAAAAGGCTACAGGAAGAATTCAGACCCTTCCAAAACATTTTTTTTTTCATTCTCATCTATCTGAAATTCTTCTAGAAATAGTATACAGCAACTATGCTTCAGAGAGAGCATTTTGGGCAAGAGTCTAGAGAAAAGAAAGACACCCTTCCTCTCCACCAGATTACCCAGTGCAGTAAGTTCAACATCCCTGGGACAGTAGCAATCAAACATCAGAAGCATTTGAGTACAATATCAGCCCCCTAGAAGCCCTGTACCATGGGCATTAGTTTCTGTCTTGAACCATGAAAATTACAGTACACACATTTGCTAGCCTAGCTGATGTCTCTACCAATTCTACTCACGTTTGTGCTAGTCTCTTCCCCCATCCCCTTTAAAGAAGCACTCATTTGAAATTATATTTAAAATTAAATTATCACTATAAAATGCAGAAGCAAGTCAGCTTTTTTTAGTGGGGAGAAAAGAAGACTAGGAATCCATTTTCCAAATCTAGCTCAGTTGAAGAATTTTTGTGCATTCCTGGGCAAGTCACTTCACCTCTCTGTATAGTAGGGCACATTTAAACCGTTCAGTGCAGCCATACCGGGAGATATTTCAATGGAGTGGTGTGCCAAACCCCATAATATTGCTTTCTCAGGGCAGCAGTTTATTTTTGCAGATTGTCAAGTTAGGCTGGTACAGCTTTAGTGCCTCTGTCATCTCAATGTCATCACACTCATGTATGTGGGCCTGATTGTAAGTGAGAGCATTCACACTCACCTGTCTTACAGGCTCAATAGGCAAAAATGTGTGCAGACATTAATATGAAAGGCTTGTGCAGGAAAGACAAAGTTACTGATGGTAATATACTTCCTTTCCTGCTGGCCAAATATACAAAGACTGGTAGAAAGCTAAGCTAAAAAGATGCCAAGGACTCCAAGGGAACTACAAAATAAAGATTTTTGAAAGATATCAAGGGACTTATGCATAACATTTGTCCTGACTGGGATATGGCTGGTCAATCCTGAGCTTTAGATCAAGTGTGTTGCCATCATTATACTGAATATACACATGGCACTTTGGGACATGACTCAGCAGTGAACATGGCAGTTAAGCTGGGTTAATGGTCAGACTCAATTCAGGAGGCCTCTCCAGCCTTAATGATTCTATGATTCCATACAACAATTTGAGGAGCTGAAAAAAGAGAGAATTGGTACATTCCTATTAGACCAAAACCAGACTCTAGAGATGAGGATGAAAGGTAGAAGAAATCAGGGCCTTATTATATTATAAAAATTTAAGCAAACTAAAATGAGCCCCAAAGATCCAGGCATATCACCTGTTGGTACAATACTTCCTTACTTGTCAAATATGTGGCATTTTGTCAGCCACAGTGGGTAGATTCTTCTAATACCAGAGACTGAAGTTGCCAGTGAGTTTATTTTATGGTATGTGTGTGTGTGTGTATATGTATGTATGTATATATGTATATGTAATAAATAAATACAAACACACACACATCCATATCTTACAGCTCCACTGAGAGGAGAATTTCAAGTGAAAATACTGTTAAGGGAAGAAACATAGGGAAGAGAATGAAGATAATTTTCATTGTATTAGACAATAATACAAACCAAAAGAGACTGCCTACAGCAGTAGTTCCAGATCTGTGGCTTACTAGCAGCCTCTTGCCTGCTAAACTTTCAGATATTGCTTGTGGCTAAAGAGAGCTGCTGTCAAGCTGCAAGTTGATTGGGAAAGCCGGTTGTAACATCGAGCAGAGGACAGTACAACTGCACTGCCGGTCCTTGAATCAGCAAAAATGGAGGGCACTGGTGTATGGTTGCAAGAGCAAGAGTACTTACTCAGGGGAAAAAACAAAAAGTAAATTCCATGTAACCAGGTAAAGGAAGACAAAGTTTGAAGAGGAAAGTGGTATCTCTTACTAGCGTAATGGCTATAACTTACAGAAACCAGACAAGCTTGCAGACCCGGTATACCTTTTGCAAGCTAAAGTTGCTAGGTGTAAGAGATCAGGACAAACAGCCTACTTGAGCAGCAGAGCCCTGGTTTTCTGAAAGTTGCCTGTTTGGCCCAGGCAGATCTGTCAGTCTTAATTTTAGGAGATGTGTGCAGAAGGGTGTGGTAGACATGAAAGTAAATCCAAACTCTAGACAACAAAACTAAGCTAAATTTAGCTGTGTGCATTTCACAGTGCATATTCATCCATCTCCAGATTATTTTGCTTTCTTGATAAAAACAGGAATGACAGTGCTTGTTTGTGCCTAATCTCTATCCAAGGGATTGTCAAGATCGAATGCAAGAATGAAACAGAAATAAATGTCACTAAATAGGAAAGTAAAGGGAATTGCTTCACTGCAAGAGCAATGCATTTGTTCACTGAGCCATTGCTAAGGAAACAGGTTTCCTCCCTATCTGTTCCATAACTCATTTTGCTATCACATGATAGCCAGAGGTTTTGTCCTATTCAGAAACCTGGGAGCAGAGGCTAAAGCATGAGTTATTCTCTTTTCCACTTTCAAGTGGATGACTGGCACTGCTGGCTGCATCACCTATAGTCTTCCATGTCAAAACGCAAACTGGTAGGCAACTCTTTCCCATCTTAAAGCCCAGTTCCTCCCGCCATGCCCATTTATTAAAAGCTCAATTATTATGAAACCTTTCTTCACTGGACAACTATAAATATGACAGGCTCTCCAGCTGCTGCTGAAGAGAGTTTAGATTATTGCTTTTTCTAAAAAAATGTTGTACTGACAGCATGCTACTAAATCATGTCTTGGAGACTGATGTCCTTTTGCTCTGACAAGACAAGTATTATGAACTTTATGCACACAAACACAGATGAAACACATGCAAGATCTTGCCAGACAGCTCTATAGCACTCTAGTCTAAAGATGTGTCTTGTGGCAATATTGCCTGTTATGCTTACAATGCATCAAAAAGCTTTACAACAACATTACAAGCAATTTAGGAAAAATTACACTCATGTCTGACCCCTTGAGAAACCACCACATTTCACAGAAGACGTAAGAGATCAGGAAAAACAGCTTGCCTGAGCAGCAGAGCCCTGGTTTTGAGCAAAAGGAGAGCCAAGAATGCCAAATCTCCAGTTACCACAAGCATTTTTCTTTCTAGGCATCTTGCCCCTTTTGGTATGATTACAAGGGGTATCTCAGAAACACAATAGTCTGATCTCTGCTAGAGAAACCTTAAATTTTCAGGGGAAAATGGTTATTTCTTTGCTTTGTGCTTGCGACTAATAAAAAACAAAATTCCCATTCATTATTTTCTTTGCTCTGTTCCAATAAATATACTCCTCCTGAGCACAGTCTTGATCCTCCCACTGACAAGGAGGAAAACCTGATGCACCTGCAGTGGAAAAGAAAACACACAATCTCAAGCCTTGCAGATAAGCCCTTACTTGTTTAACTCTGTAGAAAATGCAGTGCTAATTTACCCAGTGCATCTACCCATAAAACTTCGCAGCAAAAGAAGCAAGAACCCAAGCAGATCTGTACCTTTATGGCAGGTGGTCACAGTCTGGTCTTTCAGGATCATGTGATGGGACAAAACAGTGGGGGAATGGCATGAATCTCATAACCTGTCTTCAGCACAAATGCTTAGCAAGGACCTAAGTCTGTGGAGCCATGTGGGACACACAAACCTTCAGCCCAGCATCTCAGCCTCTCCCTCATGATGTGCAGCCAATCAAGCTGGTAGAGTGCAAACCACAAACCACGCAGGAACTCACAGTCACAGCAGCTTATTGAGCTGGGTATGGGACTCAGCTTAGTGTGGTTTTACTCTCTTACTGGGAGGGAAACTGCTTGAGAGCAGTTTCTCTGAATGCTACAGCTGTGCTGGGGCACCTCACAACTTGCTTAATGTTCAGTTATTTAATATATCTGTCTGGAAAGCACTGGCCCCTTCAGATATTAGTAGTGATCCCCAAGAGCAAGCCATCACAGGTGTCCTAAAATGTGCCCTCTTCTCTGTTATGGGGGAACAGTAGATGGCCATAAACCATCAGCACATGAATTTGTGGAGCACCTCTCCTGCCACACAACCCCTGTGATGTGACAGAGTCCATGAGTGTATATGCACAGTGCACCCATAAGCTTGGATGTCTGTAAGCAAATGCAGGTGAATTTGCTTAGGACCATCTTGTGCCTGTGTAAGCACAGGCCAAGAAGGAGTTGGTACAAGAGAGAAACCAGGATTTCACCAGATTCTGCAATAAGTGTGAATCAGGGGGCTGTCTTCAAGCTGTGAGAAGAAGAGCTATAAAAATATGATGCTTACAAGAACACAGAAAAGGCATATTTGCTTATTTACTTGTTACATCAGTTTGGCTGCTACCAGGAGTGTATTGGTGTGGCCTCTGAATGGCAATTTCCCTCCCATCTTTTCTTCTCTGCTGTCTGAGCTCCAGTCCCTCCTTCTGAAGGCAGCCTGAGAGCTGCCAGGGGTCATTGGGGCCGCAGAGGGAGAAGGACCATCAGTGGTTGGAAAAATGATTGCTAGTGGAGGGCAGAAATCTGCTTTAGGAAATGCCAGCCCCTGCCTTGGCCCTGCCTGCAGTCGTTAACATGAGGCATTTCAGAGGAAACAAAAAGGAGTTGACATCAAGTGAAATTTCCCCCTGCAGCCACCAGTCTAGGACCTCTTAAAATCACAGCCTAAAAATATCATCTAAATTCTGCTGGGCAGCTGTAAGCTGTGAAAGAGCCATTTGCTCTAGCTGAAATAGGTTCATAAATTACTGAGTTCCTGAGCCAGTGAGATCCACATGCCTCAAATTCATACATGGCTCTGAGTTCCTGCAGCCATTTTTCTTTGTACCATTTCCTTGGATATGGTTCAGAGCCTGACCAAATGGTCTGTGCCTTTTCCAGCCTGTTGCTCAAAAGCAGGACAAAAAAGACCAACTTTGACTCCTAATTACTGTTGACTTTGTAGAACAAGCAGCCAGGTTGCTGAGGTTCCATCTGTGTTCTTCAAAAGAGAATGGTGTTACAAACTGAAGTGGGCAAAATTTTATTGATCATATTGAACTATCTAGTACTGAAAAAAGTATTCTTAATTATATCTTCAAAATGTTCAAAAAGTTACAGACCAATTAAGGTGTTTTGTAATTGCTATTAAATTACTCTTTTGCCTTTTTTAATAGTTTAAGTACTTCCAAAACAGTAATGTTCTGGTTTTCTGGCTAAAACCAGCTATCTCACAATTTACTTTGATTTGAATTAAAAGGTAAAAACACATAAAACAATAAAAAATGCTTTTGGGCAAAGCACAACTTTCCACTTGGCTTAAGATGAAATACTCTTAGCTATTCAGCCAAAAATATTTTTTGTTTTGCATTAGAGATGTCAATCTTACCAGCAAACTAAAAATCAGTTACATATGTACCATTGTAACATTAGTCACATGGAGCTGGCTCAAGAACAGAGGCACAGAATGCAACAGTCAAATGCTGATGTCTTTTCTACTAGCACCAAGACCTATACAGTGTTCAGCTTCATTTACATGGCATGATGTGTCGGACATTAACTGACAAACAAAAGCAAAATACTGGAAGTCAATGCATGGCTATATCCAGGCTTCAGGCTTTTACAGTCTCAATGGCTTAATTTGAATATTACTTAAATGCAGACATCTGCCAAAATTTATATTTCAGGGTGGGGGTTTTTGTTTGTTTGTTTGTTGGCTTATGGGGGTTTTTTGTTTGTTTGTTTTTTTAAAACCTTTTCAGAGGAAGATCTTTTAGGCTAATAACTTCTTTTAATTATCATTCAACTATTTTGATATATTGCCACCAAAATAGTGATATTGTAATGCTATATCAGCTAGTATGTTCTTTTTACACCTCTGAAATATTCCTGAGATCTTGAAGTGAGGAAGAGGAGTATGCTGGCATTGTTCATGTTGTTCCTTTTGTATGTGTATAGACCTTCAAGCTGTCACTCATGACATTTTCACCATTTACTAAAAACAAAGAAAGAGAAGGAAGTGTGGCATATACATCAAAATCCTAGACCTACAAGAATCACACCTTCAGTGGACCCAGCTAAGGAAAACATGGGTACCAAGTTTTTTGTAAAGCAAGACTTGATTGCAGGAGGATTAGCTAATCAACTTGTAAAGCAAATCAAATTAATATATCCTGCCATATAACCAATGTCACAGTGCAACTCAGAGAGAGAGAGAGGGAGAGAAACACACAAAGGGAAAGAGGAATTTCATGACTGGAGTTTTTTAATAGCTTCATTGAAACACATGATAAAATCAGATTCTCTCAGCAGGAGATTGACAGATAAAAATGGACTCCATTTGAAGTGCAGACAAGAAAAAGACACAGGGAGTTGTGAAGCACATAGCACCTTCCTCATAAACATCCCACTTTCTTTCTGTTCCAAGTGTTTGCAACTGTTTCTCCCTGTGAAATCTTAATTAAACCAGCATATTTCCCATTTAAGTAATTTGAAAATGTGTGTAGTTTGGTAAAAAGGTTAATTAGCTCTCTTCTTTAGAAAACTGAAAAGGTATCATTTTGATCTTTTGCTTGAAATTCATGCCAGTCCTTGCATTAAAAAATCCTTCTATCTGGAGACTGTGGTAGGTAGTACACAGGAAAAACATGTTCATAAGGGGGACTGTGGGAAGAGGGCTCACATGGAAAACAAAATTTATAGGGAGTTTTAATCTTTTTACTTTTTGTTTTTATAAAGCATGTCATACATTTTCTCCCTTTTTGAGGCTGAGTGTTTGTCAAGGCTTGAAATCAAATTGATACATGATGAAAATGGACCCTCTCTGGTGACTCAGCTGGGAATTGCACAGAAATCTACCCAGCCTTATGCTAGCCAATAAAGGGAAGGGATGGGAACAGGAACATCTCATAAAGCTGTGAAATAACAATTCACAAGCATCATTTAAATCATTAGGAGGCTGCATTACCTTTTTATGCTACAGCTGTATTGACCAAAATGCATCTCCTATTGCATGTACGAGCTGGGAAAGCTGACAGATCCAAGCCAACTGGTCTGGAAAAACTGGTGTTACCATTTAGCAAAGAAATTCAATGACAACTGGAAGCTCTTGTTTTAATTTCTTCACCTCTGTGCTCTTTTTTAGAGCCCTTCAACAATCCCGTAAATAGAAGTGTTGCACTAGAATGAAATGAGACATTTCCTTCCCTTCTTCTTAGCTGCAGATGTTGTTCTTTTGCTGTAATGTAACTTTCACTGACTCTGACATTTTCATTTGGATCTTGTTATAGGTGTGATCAAAATGCTAACTACATTAGCATCATAAGCCAACTGAAGCAGTGGTTAAACTCTTAAAGGTGTTTGGCTGTGTTGAAACAAACTTACCGGGCACTAAAATTATCCATTTCCTCTTTTACTTGCTGGTGGTCTCCATGCTTTTAATTGACTTTTCACAGTGAAACACCTGAATATTGTGGTTTTAACCCGTAAATGTCAAAGCACTTAATTATTATGGTGTACATTATTGAGTAAAACCAAGTCACTTTCCTTCTAGTTTGGTATCAAAGTGTAGTTTTGCCAAAAGGAGAGGCTAGACATATTCTCTCTGCTTTCTCCTTGAGTCTGTTATGATTGCTGCATTTTTGGTTAAGGACACGTTGAATGGGACCAAAAGGTTATTGCAGAAAGCAATATCCACTTCTCTTCATTAATTTTGCTACCATGGAATCCTGATTTTGGCTTCCTTACGCAGATGAGAAATGGAGGATGAATTATTTCTGCCTCTGCTTCTTTCTCCAGAATTTTGACTAAATGATATCACAGAATTATGGAGATCATGATCATTCTTGACAGCTCCCTTAGTATCTTAGGGTGGGTCCCATCCAGCCCCACCGAAAGCAAGAAAGCATCCAGTATCTCAGCCTTTTCCTCATCCTTTGTCACTATGTTTCCCTCTACATCCTAAAAAGGATGGAGATTCTCCAGGGCCCTCCTTTGTTGCTGATGTATTTATAAATATTTTTTATTGTCTTTCATGGCAGCAGTCAGATTAAGTTCTAGTTGGTCTTTGGCCCTTCTAAATTTTCTCTCTGCATAACCTCACGACATCCTTGAAATCCTCCTGAGTTTACTGCCCCTTCTTCCATGGATCATAAACTCTCCCTTTTTTCTTGAGTTCCAGTCAAAACTCTCTGTTCAGCCTGACCAATCTTTCCTCCTTGTTGGCTCATCTTTCAGCATATGGGGACAGCCTGCTCCTGCACCTGCAAGGTTTCCTTCCCAAAGAACGACCAGCCTTCCTGGACTCCTTCCTTCAGCCCTGCCTCCCAAGGGACTCTGAAAACTCATATAGTTTCATGATTGCTATGCCCAAGGTGGCTTCCAACCATCACACTACCCACCAGTCCTTCTCTGTTCACAAATACCAGATCCAGGTGAATGCCTTCCCTAGCTGTCTCCCTCACCTGCTGCCCCAAGAATTATCTTTCCCACACTCCAGGAACTTCTTGGACTTTCCTCTCTGCTGTGTTGTACTTACAGCAGACACCTGGTAAGTTGAAGACCCCCCCATGAAAAAGCGCCAAAAATTACAAGACTTATCCCATTTGCCTATAGAATATTTTGTCTGCTTCTTCACCCTGGTTGGGCGGTCTGTAACAAGACTCCCACCTTCTTGGCCTTCCCCCAATTCCTACCCATAACCACTCAACTCTATCATCATCATCTAGACAGTCAAAACACTCCCTAACAACTATGTCACAGTCTTCCACTTACGCAATAGCTTTCAGCTCCTGCTGTTTATTCCCCATTGTGGTTGTGTGTTTTTGTTAGGTTGTTGTTAAGTTATTGTCAAGTTATTCTCCCATGGTTTGTCCCTGTTACCTCCCTGACGGTTTGGTTTTACCCCAGGTTTTCCCCTCCCTTGTCCAGCTGTCATTCACCTCCTGACACAGCTGTTACATTATTCACCTGGTGTCAGCCTCCCCAACCCCCTGCCCTTATTTCCAGAGACTTCCCTGTCAATCCCTGTTATCTATATCCCTCTGCCTAAACCCCACCTGGGAATTCCCTGTTTCCTTAACGCCCTCTTGGTGCAGGTGACCCTTTCCACACCCCTTACCTTCCCTGTAGGCTGTCAGATCACGGGTCCCTCCTCACCCCTCTCCCCACTGTATCCCTAGTCGGCTGGAAATCTGTAACCTCCCCCCCGTAAAAGGCAGTGTAAGCGTGGCCTTTTCCTCCGTGACACCTCTTGGAGAGCAAACCCTTTGAGAGGCACGTGGGAGAGCCCTGTCTGTGTCCTTCGCTGCGACCCGAGGCGCACCAGCACCCAGAGCTGTTGTGAGCAGCCGTGGTTGGGGCGATGCTGCTCCCCGGCCCGAGAAACAGCGAGCGCGGCGGGGAGCGGCCGCCCTCAGGCCTGTGAGCCGCCCGGGCCTCTCCTGCCCCGGCGTCGCCCCGTGTGGCGTGCATTGGTGTGGATGCGCCTCGGCTGGGCTATTCATCCTGCCGCCTTTCCCGGGAGAGAAGCCCTAGTTCCTAATTGGAGTTATTACATTTGCAGAAGTGCGTTGAGCTTCGTGATTTGGAAAGTGAAATAAGCACCACGAGAAGTATCTGGCACCATTTACTGACTAAAGCTAGATATAACCAGAAAAAGTGCAAAAACCTTTGTAAAAATATCTAAAAGAAGTAAAGGGGAGAAAAGCAGCCACTAAGAGATGTTGGGGCCTCCCAAGTTCATTAATGTGGAAGATCACTAAACTAACAGACAGTGCAGTTTTCTCCTGGATTATGGACACGGTTATGCCCCTGGACAAATGGCTGCAGGAAGACCTGGAGGTTTGTGTTCAACTGCCTTACACGGTTGGACTATTTTATAAATAACTCATCAGCAAAAGTCAAACAGCAATATAAACAGGGCTTCTTCAACACCGAGACACTACAAAATTCTCAATATGTGGATAACAATGAAAGGAATCAAGGATGACTTCAGAAGGCCTGTCAATTAAACTTACTAAGTTTGGAGTTGATTATTTAAACTAATTGCTCAAGGAAAAATTAGCAAGTAATTACAGCTGAACATTAGGAAAAAATGTAAGAATAAACAACTTTTCCATGTTATTATCAGAAAAAAAAAACTTGACAATACCAAGACCTTTACAAGTAAGAACTTAGGAAGAATGGCACCACTGTTGGTTTTAGGTTTATATATAGATGGAGGAGTTTTTGAATGTAAACACAAATGAGATAAAACCCTGACAATGGGAAAGAAATTCACATCTATTTGGCATTTCTGAAAATTAGTGGATTCAAAGTAAGCAAGACAAACTAGTATTTTCTGACTCTAGAGCACATATTAAAATAAATTGGTCTTCATATTACTCTGCTATAGCTCTGTTTGCCTAGGTTAATGAGGAGAATTGGACCAAAGGCAACTAGAAGGAATTTTTGTATAGAAATTCCTAGTTACATGAGTACTGCTCAGTGCAATGAGAGCCCAGTTAAATTACTAAGCAGCAGTGTCTGTCATCTGGGAAGCAAGTGCTGAAGGACTTCAGCTGCAACTTTGCTAATTCTGCAGTTCTGACAGATGCCACAGGTAGAAACACGGCTGTTTTGAAGCACATGTGATTTTGCAAAGGAATCATACTGAAGATGCCATAATGCACAAAAGAGCACTACAGTAGTGTACAGGGTCAGGCAAAAGGCCCACTTGGCCCAGTGTCCTCTAGGTGGGACTGCCAATATGATCTATTCACAGAAAATGAACAGGAAGAAAAACAAAGCAAGCTGCCTTGACATTCCTTCCAGGTATTCTTCACTCTAACAAGTCTGACTTGACTTGTTGAGCCAGAGTTTGTATCTGAACAATTATTTAAAAGAGGTATTTGTTTTCTGTAAGTTTGTCTCGGTTTTTGTCCTTCATTACATTTCTGGCAGTAAATGTGACAATTTACTTAATGCATCGTATGTAAGAACACTTCCTTCTTTTTGTGTAAAAACTCTTGTCTGGTAATTTTGATAAGTTTGTTTCTCCTGGAAAAGTTAAGTTATGCTAACTTAATGGACTTCAAGTTGGGAGTCCAATGAAATTTACAGTTAAAGACAATACTTAGTGTTTGCCACTCAAGTTATCTTTATCATTGACATTTAAGTAACTTCTACTTTATAATGAAAAAACTGGTTGAGAAACTTGGTAGGTTAGGAAATATCTAAGAACATATAAAAGCTGTTGTCTTTATTTTCAATATAATATCTACACATTGATTTTAAAGCTGAACCTGAAAGAAGTTCTTGATAATTACTAATATCTTTATAGAGAAAAGAAATGGAACTACCAATCAATTAATAGTAGAAAAGTACCCACACTACAAAATTAAATATCCAGTTCATAAAATTATTCCAGCTACTGGAAAACCCTGCAGAGAATCTGAACCTAAAAGGGGCCATGGAAAGTAAACTTCCTATTGTTCATCCTAGTGTCGAGTATTTCTTCTTACTCACTACTGACACATGTCTGGAAGAAGAAAAGTCATGCTCTGTCCTCTATTTCTATTTTTGTATACAAAAATCCTATGATAATTGGTACTAGCTAGAGGAATTGTGCATTTTAGATATTGTCATCTGGCATATTATAGCAGAACCAGATTTTGAAAACTTTTTCTAAATAAATTTATTCTACAAAAAGGGGAGAATGAAGCATCAGCCGACCACCAGAGCTTTTGTTAAAAAAGAAATCAAAGTAGCTGTTGCCTATCTTTCTTATATGATAGATTTTAAAAAATGTAAACAAATATCCTGCCACAACTATGATTAAGTCAAAGCCAGAGAAGATCTCCTTTTCCCTTCCCCATCTGCACTGAAAATAACAGCATTCTCAATTAGAAGTAGGGTTATCTACATAGGACATGGAATTGCTTGTCAAGTTAATTTGCATTCTGGGGAACAAATAGATGGATTACAGTATTATGTATACATATTATTCCTGCTGTAGTGAATCATGAAATTGCAGTTAATTTTGGTGAAATGGAACATTATATTTTTGAGTGGAAGTGAAAGAAAATGAGAAGGAGGAGGTAAACCATAGGAATTGAACCTCAAATGCAAGATACATTATTAGTAAGAACATTGCACTGCTGGGAACAGCATGAGCTGCTACATGAAGCCACTGACCTGCTGGCTTTCAGACACAATCAAGTATCCTCCTTGCCATAGTAAATCAGATGAATTATGGGTAGTGATGGTCCTGTCACGTTGGACATTCCTGTCCTCAAGTGATACATGTGAAAGTGAATTCCCGCTGATACCAATTCCATGCAGCTCCTATTGGCTGTGACATGCCAGCAGCACTCATCTGCTCTGTGCAATGAAATAATTGCATTGTGATGCTCCAACAGTACAGCTGTGCATAATGATTTGCTTGGTTATATACTGATGAGATAAATTCAACACTGTTTAGTGACTATATAAAAATCTGGGGGTTATGAGATTAAACTAAGGAAAACTCTAACTGTACCATAAGAATTTGCATTTCGATGGCTTTTTTTTCCTCTCTCAGCAAAACAAGGCTCGTGCTTCCACCTCCACTGTTTAACTTGAAAGTAGCATGTGGTTTAATACGGTTTCAGAACAAGTCAGAAAAGAACAATTAATATTTGGTCACTCAGTTCTAAGATGCTGTTGCTGTCTGAAATTGCTATTGCCCTTCACCTGAGTTTGGTTAAATGACAATACATGCAGTCTTACTCCATTCTTTTTGTGAACTAAAATATCTCAACTTTAAAATGCCTCTGAAAAGGAATTTGAAAGTCCAGTACTTATCAGTGACAGAAGTAACAACCTGAATTACCATCTACAAACTCATTGTATTTGTCCATTGTGTCACTGTATTTAGATCACCCCAGACATAATTAGTGTGATGTCAGATTCAAGGCTTGTGAAATTTAACAATAGAAACCAGAAATGAAGGAGGAAAAGCAAAAGAGGAAAAGTTACACAGAGAAGGAGATCTTAGTACTGAATTTTCAGGTTTACAGTTCCAAGAGAGGAGGGAACCAGAGGTCTTTCAGTATCTGCAACCTGTCTCTTCAGGCATTTTATAGCATATGTTAATGTCTTAGCTCAGCATGCCAAACCCAGGAAAAATCTGCCTTATCTTCCCTTTCCAGTGATTTCTGACAGTATCAGAATAGTAATATGACAAACAGGCATCAAGATAACTAAAACATAATAAGATGTTTTATCTCTTACATTATGTTGTCCCCTAGGAGATCAACTATCAAGGGCTGCTCACCAACACGGAATTTCTTTTTACTCCTACCAGACTTTCTTTCTACAAACTTCAGCCTAAAGAACTAAAGCTTATATTTTAAAACTATACCTGTTAAAATTTTTAGTTGTTTTAAAATGAAAAAGCTTTCCATGCTAAGAAAAGTGGTATTTGTTAAAATAAAGGTTAAAAATCCACATAATGCAAAAAGTAAAAATGGTAGGTCAATAGCTTTAGAAAAAAACGGAAAATTGAAGTCTTTAGGAATAAAGTAATGGGTCTGTTACAGGACTCTTTTGTCATAAATAAGGTTGTACTATGGGTGTTTAAATCTAGCCAACATTTCTCTGTCTCAACCTGGTTTTTTTCTGTTTTAGTCCCTATTTGATAAAGCTCGGTTTAACCAAAAAAATTAATTAAAAACTGGGATAGCAGGGCCTGTTGATGGTTAGTCTTAAAATAGCTTGACAGAAAGTCCTCTGGGATCCCACAGCTAGGAAGACAAAGTCTTGCTTTGGGTCAAGACCAAGGTGTCTGTGCAGAACTAGGAAGAGAGCATCAGTAGGGAATTACAAGTAATCAGTATAATGGAGTCTTGTTAGAACTGTGCAATAGCACAGGGACTGAAAAGTACTAGAAGAACAGACATACTGTAGAAACCATATTAAATGCACTGAAAGGGTGGGTAAAGATCAATAGAGTGATTACAGCAGATTTATAACAGCTTTCTTTATGGTTTATTCCAACTACAGATGTCTTACATAATTTAGACTACTGGTGTTCACACAAACTGTACAGGATATATAGGTAAAAGGAGAAATTAATTCTTTGAGTTTTAGGCAGGATTCAAAAAAGTCGTCTACTTTCCAAGTAGGTCACTACTTTCAGAATAAAATGTCAGGTAATATTCACTGTGGAGTAACATGGGAATAGGATGTCTGTGTTAATAGGATGCTGGTGTTAGCTGAAGCTACAGTATGGCTCTGTACCACAAAACAAAGAGAAATTGCCCACTTGTAGCATATTTTCAGTCATTTTTGTGTGTCTTTGCATATATTGGATACAACAGAAGTCTAAAAACCATCAAGGCTATTTACTAATGAGTAAATAATTCTACATAACATTTAAACCATAAAATGGGAGAAGGAGAAGCTTATGAATACTTAGTATTACCAGGAGTTTTGTTTGAATAATCTTTTAAGATGCTGCAAATTTCACTTGAGCTGAAGTTGCAGCAGGAAACTTCATGAAATAATCCAGTCTTTAATATCAGAAAAAAAATACTCAGAATTTTTGCCTTGATTTTCTAAGACTGAAATGCCAGATATTGAATACAAAGTTACAGGACTTGACTATTCAAGCTGACATACCATCCACACCCACCAAAGTCACTGTGAACAGCATTTAGTCTGTTTCTGCACTTTAGATCCTGACCTATCAGTCCTAAATATTTTTGTAGTTTAGATGCAGTCAGTATAACATAAAGGTTGTAACGTTGTCTAGTTTCATCAAGAGAAAAACAGAAGTGCTGCAACTTTTGGACAGGGTGAAAACAAATCTTTTGTGGCGTGACAAACTCATTCCAAACAGAAGATTCTATCTGTTTTTATTGGTGGGGGATGTATAGTGTACCTGCTGCATCTATTGCTAAGAGAAGTACGTGAAGTCCTTGCTGGGCTTTGCTCTGCAGTAACATCTAAGATTTATTTGTGTAGCTAATCCAGGTGCAGGAAAGCAGAAGGCAGCTCAGTGTTTGTGTCAGCTGCAGTGAATGGCCACCAGTTGGCTGGCATGCTGTGTTTAGGTGTTGTGAGGTCTTCAAACGCTGCTTAATGTTTCCATACCATATGTACTGAAATATCTAATCACCATGGGAGTAGAGTCTAATGTTTCAGCACAATTTATTTGTTGGCTGATGAAAAACTAACACTCAAAATGCTATTTGTTATTAGTCTTTTTCTTCTTTTTTCTTTTTAACCAAGGCAGAGAAAACCACTGTCATCTGCAGCTTTTCTGCATTCTGCCTCCCCAAGCTGCTTTCTTCTTCTCACCAGACATGAGCTGCAACCTTCTCCCTCTTCCAGAAAAGAAATATTTTCACACAAGTAGTTTAGCTGATCTGTTTCTCAAATATTTGGAACACTGTGTAGCTCCTAACAGAAGAAACCTAAAAAATGTATTTTCTATGGGAGATTAAATCATCCTGACATAAAAGAAATTCCTAACATCTTATGTCCCTTTTTTGTTGTTGTTGTGTCATTTCAAAAGTTCCATTTTGTAATGTTAACTTCAAACAGACTTGCCTGGGAATCACCATAATCTTAGAAATTATTAGAATTTTTTTGCTCACACTGAATTCTGTTTGCAGTTAATTGTGGAAAAACAAAAACTAAGAAACTGAAGAATCAGAGAGCCTCCAGTGTGTGCTCCACATTTAAGAATATGTGTATCTCACTCACACCCTGTGACATTTTTCTTTCCAAAGCAAATTAATGCTGAAAGATACATTATCCTTTTCTCAACACAGTAAAGTTTCTTTTTTTTTCCATTGTGATTCCTATGACTATGTGGAATAATCCAAATATATTAAAATTTCTGGAGCGAATCATCCCATTCCTTCCTCTCAGCTCCATCTATGCACCTTTGCAGGAAGTTGTACTAATGCATTGCCAGTGGAGAACCTAATAACCTTTAGTAGGATGCATTTTTTTTTTTTCCCAATAGTGTCAATCTCATGGTTGAAATTCTAGGGAAAGTTGCACTGGAATCCATGTTGGGGAACAGGAGAGGAGAAGGGAAGTTGTGAGATTGTCCACTTCAACAACTGTATAACATTGAGTCCATTTAGCACTACAGTGCTAAGTACACCCTTTTGCACAGCTCTGGCACTGACAAGACACTTTAAAGTATTTGTAAATGACATTGTCTTTGAATGCAGTCTAAGAATATTTTACATTGCTAGACCTGTGTTAAAAACAGTGCAAATTAGGAGACCGCATACACACCCCATTGATTTCTGTTATCCAGATCTCCCTCTGAGCATCTGTTTCTATGGAAAATGTGCTGGATAATAATAATTCTGTTCTAGGACTCAGAAGTCCTAGAAGGTGGTGAATTTAATCTTTTTTTATCAGTGGAGTCCTAACAATTGCACAGTTAAGTTTCAGTCTTTTGCCCAGAAAAGGTATGATACCACCATGATGGTAGTAGTCTTATTTTTTCTGAGGTCTCAGATTCCATAGAAGCAGATGATGCAATTGGTACCTTGAAAATACGGATGAAAGACAGAGAACCCCTTATTAGTGTTAATAGGGCTAATAAAAGTTGCATCAATCTTCTTCAATGTTCTACAGCAGTTTCAATATGCATGTGCAAATCCTTCATAAAAATCTCACTTAACCATATTTAATGTGGTTACAAGGTCAGTCTCCCTGTAGGTAACATAAATAATGACATATGCTCAGATCACAGTGCACTGTCTCCTTCAGAGCAATGCACAAAATGTGGTCAGCTCACCCAGCAAACCCCATGACTGAAAGTTTTAACAGAGATAATGGTTGTATACAACCGCAGCAATGTATGTTAAAAGGTGAAGGAAAACACAAAATGGGAAAGCTTTATTTAAATAACATGATTTTTGTCCTATTTTCAAGTATTAGTAAATTTGCTTTAAACTCCAAGTGGAATAATAAATAGAACATTTTTCCCTTTTGTGTGTTAGCTATATCTGTAATTTATCAATTTAAGGGACTTTACTTACCTTCCTGCAACATGGGTGTTATTGTTTCCTCACCCCAGGGTGCTTCAGGAGAGGCGGCACTGCACGGGGTGAGACATCACCTCCTTTATGAGGTCTGCAGGTCCCGGTTATTGAAAGCTTTGGTGCAGGGATATATGGACGGCAGCCCAGGTCTTGGGGGTTGAACACAGGTGTTCATTCAACACATGATGGAACCCAAGGACCCCCCTCCACGTGCTGGGAGTCCTTTTATCCACACAGAAAGCAGAAGGGGTTGGAGTTGGGGCACTCCATCCAATGAGGACAGAGCATGAGAGGGGATTAGGGGAAGTAGCAAGAGAAGGATTGCAACACCTGGGTCAAACCAAAAACTGGGGAGAATACATGGGTGTGCTGGGTTAAACCATACAATGAGAATATGGATATGAAATGACCTAAAAGGCACACTGCAACATGGTATCATCTTCACTGCATACAAGTTTTCTAACTTTTCATAAAATGAGCACATGAAGGCAAAGCTCAAAACAGTCTGAGATTTCATTAGAAGGATCTTGGCTTTTTAAGACTGGCTATCATCAGAGATCCCCAGAAGGGGCTGGCTGAAAATCCATTTATGGCATTGCCTTTAATCAAAACATGAGAAGAAAGGTAGATTTTCCCTGACAAGCAGAATTATATAACCCTCTCCATCTATACTTGGGGGGAGTCTCTCATCAGCTTCTCTCCTTTGGTTATGAATTGCACCAACTGCCCTCCCTTAGTGCCTTGTAACCCTGAAAGAAGATTGGCTGGTTTTATGGTTGTCACTGCACTGAATGCTGGCCTGCTTTATTATTTGTATCATAGATTTCCTGTGCAGTATTAGATAAAAAAACCTCTTTATTCCTCCAATTATAAAACAAGGCTTAAATCTCTCAAACTCACAAAGATATTCTGAATATCAGTTGATTAGTGTTTGTGAGATACTCTGATATTAGTGAAGAGAAACTTCAAAAAAGCTGGTAAATATACATCGACCTTTGATTTCTGGTCTTCCACAGCTTTTGTTAAAAAAAAATCCCAAAACTTTCCACTTAATAAATCGCAGGTGGATGACTATTGTTTTTTCACTCAGCATCTCTCACATTACTTTCCTAAGCTGGAGCCCATTTTCTTCCCTTCTTCTTTTTGGAGCTCCTTACCCTTTGCTGATTTACTACAAATGCTTTCCAAACATAATTATTTGCTGTTTTTCTCTTGTCACAATTCCAAGTGTCATGTAAATGCATGTGTATAAAAGACTTCAAAAAAAGAAATAAGACTGCTGCAGGATACCACATAGCAGACAGATAAACAAGCTATTAAATAATTAGTTATTTGGTCCCTTCATTATCATATAGAGCACCCACCATGGGAAGTCTTGGAGAAGAAATAGGGAGGAACTTTTAATTGTGTATAATGCAACATTATCAGGGTTCTAAAGTTAATCACCTATTCTTTCAAGTTTAATTTGGGATTATTAGCCACTCAAAGTATTATGTAGTTTGGGGTTTATGTCTCAAACATAGTTGATTCCAAGGTCAGCACCTTCTGTGAATGTTGTTATAGTAGAAACTCAGAAAAGTAGTCTGCATACTAAATTGTCATAACCCATTGCAGCAAAGTTTAACTTGGAGACTCCTGGCTTGAACTAACAAGGAAGGCATGCTCCTAATAGCCTAACTGAAATATGGAGATAAGAATCCAAAATAGGTGCACATACAACCTATGTCAGCCTATATCCCCACTGCTATACACCTCTGCTGAACTCAGTTCTGCAGTGCAGAAGTATACAAGGACTTCATGCCTTCCCTAGGAAAGACACTATGATTCAGAACACTGTCTCTACTCTGTATGGGAAAAACTATTAAAAGCTTTCATGTAACCAACAAAAGAAGATGCATATGCTAAACAACACCAACATCTTTTCATTTTCCTTCCTTTTTTTTCACATTTGTCTTACGAATAAAGATTTTTCTCAGGAAATTTCATTCTTAAAATTAATTTTTTAGCTGTTCCCTACTCTCTTGTGTTGCTCCATGTATTATGAAGCACATGTATCTGACATAATGCTGCAATAGCATTAATTTTAAATTAGCACCTAGAAGTGGAGGAGGAGGGCCTGGTCCTGGTTTTCTGAGTGTATAATTTTTACACAAATGAGCAAACCAACACAGCTTCTTATATTCATGTCTCCCTGTTCAAAAAGGAAACAGGTTGCAGACACTGGGGATATAAACACAGAAGGCAGCAGGTAAGAATAGGAGGGTCAAGCTGAGCTGTGAATCTGTCTGGCTTTGTCTATTGCTGTAAAGAGCTATAAAATCTGTTAGTATTCAACTCCAGCCACTGGTTGTTGGCATTGGTTAATGGACCAAATGATGCCTCAAAGGCATTTTTCTACCCAATTAATTCCAGGAAATTTAACATCTGTGTAAAAAAAATTACCCCTTCTCCCCCAATAATTTAAAAAAATATTTCTCAGCAGAACAGTTTCCAGGGCAGCATCCCTTTCATAATAAAATCAGCTTTCTCCAGCACCCAGGTAAAAGCACCCAGTAGCTCAAGCCAGACAAGTTCTCTGAAAATGTAAAATCATCAGAGACCTATTTTATAAGTAACACTGATGTACTTAGAAAGGAAGAGCTGATGGATATCTAACAGATTTATTTAATCATTGTACTATTCCCCCACCTTCCAAGTAATTAACTAACAAATATTAGCAGTCAAATACTTCAAATAAGGATGTTTCTCATGTTTCTTGTGGGACCCAAACAACTGAAATGAAGGTAGTGATTTCATTTGTCATCTTTTCCCTCTGGTATAAATGCAGTAAGAACAAAAAATTAAGCACATCTTCATGAATGGCTACCATAATGCTGAATATGAGGGATCAAGGTAGTTTCCTGCCTGACTTCCACTGACAATAATCAAACATGCATCACAAAAGTTGTACAAAATTACCATTTAAAAATTATGGTCAAGATAAAACTCTGTAGTCTGAGCATTAACACTTTATCCAAGTCCTCTGTTGCTCTGTTGCAACTGCAAAGAATGATGTACCACTCAGAATACTTCAGTGTAGGTTTTAACTGAGGCATTGTGGTATCTTGGACTAGAGCTCATTTTCTTTCACATTGTAAAACTGTACTCTGAGATCCCAGTGAGACACTCATTTTGAATTGTGCCCTCAACTCACTCATGTTTAGTAGTGTCTTACATCATGGGTAATCCTGTTTAAATTGACCAGGTGCTACCTAATATGAATAAAATACCACAATTTCTCAGCAACATAAACAAGGGATTAGTCAAGTTGACTAATCTGGCATCTGGTTACCAGTCAGCAGAGCTGAAGACCTCTAGAAAGTAAAATGCTCTCTAATTTTCAGAATTACATTTAATAATAGTGAATGAAAGCATAATAATACATAGCTATGAAACTGCATTGGTGTTCTAGGGAAAAACTCTTTACCTCCATGCTGCATTGGATGCCTGGGTTCTAGTTTCTGCACAAGACTATTTTTAAACCAGTTAATTAGTGTCTAATTATCTCACATCTGTCATGTGTGAGAAATATTTCACCTAGTTAAAATGTTCCATTTAGAAGGTGTTTTATACAGAAATATGTCATCCATGTTACTCAAGGTATGTGCATAATAACAGACTGCTTGTTGAAAGACTTCAAAGCATTGAAGAACCAACAGTCATCACGTAAGGCAAACATGCCTGTGTTCCTCCCTTGATGTCAAAAATAGGGAAAGACACTGGTATGACCTATATTGAAAGTAGCAAACCGAAAAAAAAAAAATCTATGAAATTATCAAGCAGCTATTCATTTCTTAGAGTTTTTACTCTAAGGAGTAAAATACAGATCACGGCTAGATCCGAATTCAGATGTTGCATAATGAGATTTTCAGATATTTAATTGCAGAGCAGCAGGAGAAGAGAGGAATTAAAAAAAGGGGGGAAGAAAATTCAAACTCAAAAGATTTTTATTTGTCCTGAGAGAAGCACTTTTTAAAACAAATTGTAACTGTTTATAGCTCTACACTGTATGACTCTGAGGACATATTCTCTGTGCACTCAGGAGAGTAGGAATATGCCCCAAAATATTTTACATCTTATGAGGAAATGGAGGGCAAATTCATTTCTGTATTATTCCTACCTGTGATGTTCAATGGGCTTTGTGAAAACCTGCTGTAACTGATTTGCCACTTTCTTCAATAAAGATATTTTCCTATAAATTGTACCTCCTGCATTTCAAAGAGGTTTGGTAATGATTTTTTTTTTTTGCTTGTTTGTCCTAAAAACATTATTGTATTATAGCAATATTCCACCATATACTTGCCAAGTTTCTTATTAGTATCAGCAGCATCCAACACAATCTAACTGTTTCCTCTGCTCAGCAAGCTGCCTTCTCAGTGGATGATGAAACTTGGCATGGATAAAGAGTAAATCTTATTAGCGATGCCCACACGTGCTGTGCAAGGACTCGTACGTGATCTGTAGTGCTGGAAGAAGACATGCAGACTGATTACAAAAGGAGATTTTGGAAAGGTTTCATTGCTATGGTTGCTCAGTCAGCACGGTTACTCAAAGCTTCCACACCTGTCTTTTTAAGTGGCTTGTGATAAAATCTGCTTCAGTCCATCTTGATTTCCACGCATAGGCTGCAAGAATTTAAGAAAGCAGGGCTTTCCTTTTCCTGGTTTTTCATGCTTTGGAATACTAATATTTAGCATTTAGAAAGTACTTTGCTGTTTCAGCTCACTGTCTAATTAAATATTGCTGTGTGATACTAAGTCCTCTAAAAATGTAGCAGTTGTTCAGGCACAGTACTGCACAGTGATATCTGATGTTTTGCACTTCTGTTCTAAAAATAGGAAATTGCTGTCATTTCTCACAATATGATAACAGCAGGGAAACGCTGACTTTTTGACAATAATGACATTAAGTGTTACTCTTCTGAGGTTAGGGGCCTAGTTCTTATTGATGGGAGCATTCTTGCAAGGCAACATAAAGAGGTTCTTATGTGTTTGAATGCTATCAGGGAGTTTCATTCCCAGTTTTGCATTCTGCACCAAGTTCCCCAGCTGCCTAAACTGCTTGCAGGTTCCTGAACTCCAGCTGGAACCAAATGCAGAAGTTCTTCTTGCAAGGAGAGTGTGATCGCATTTCAGATATGGCTGTGGGCCATGTTTAGAATAGCCTCTTCTAATGTGTCCTGACAGTCCTTCCTGGTGTGGCTCAGAGCATGCGTGAAATGCTGTCGACAGCAAACTGTTTGGTTTGTTTACTTGCTGGTAAACAAAATATCAGCCTTCATGTTACATGGGGCTCTGCCACTGAATCACAAAATGGCTGAGTTTGGAAGTGACCTCTTGAGGACTGTCTGACTTAAACCTATGCTCAAGCAGGGCTACCTAGAGCTGACTGCCCAGGATCATGTTCAGATGGCTTCTGAGTATCTCCAAGGGGGAAGACTCTACAACCTTCCTGGGCAATGTGTGTCAACTTGGTCACACTCGCAGTAAAAGAGTGTTTTCTGAAGCTCAGATGGAGCCTCCTGTATTTCAGTTTGTGCCCATTGCCTTTGGTCCTGTCAGTTAAAGGGATGGAGTAGCCTGCAGGGAGTCAACTAGGTGGAAGTCAATCCATGTATTTCATTCCAGTGTATATTACATTCCAATAATACCATTCCAACTGCAGTGTGTGGCACAGGACCATCCCTCACAAAATCTTGAGTTCATTTCAGGGAAAGATGAGAGTGTTGCAACTGAAGTGTCTTCAGCTGATGACAAAAAAATGTATCAGTCACCTCTGGATGCAAGGGTTGGCATCTGCCATGTCTTATACCAAAGGTGTAAAGTATTACATTCAGTCAACTTGACAAGATATTTTCTTCCAAAATTTAGCCTTCAAAACTTGTAAGTCTCAGCAACATGGATAAATTACCAGAAAAGCAATGGGATAAACAGTACAACTGTAGGGTTGCTGGGCCATAAAGAGAGGAGGCAGAAGCAAAACCTTACCCGGGCTCAGTGATAATAATTGCATCCACTTAAGGAGAGAATGTTTCACACATGGATTCAGATTTTTAACCCCCATCAAACAAGGTAGCTGTGTTGAGATTAACACAGTGCTGTTTCATACTGTACAAGGATCTCCCTATTGGCATAAATCAGCCTTCAGAAATACAGGCTCTTATTTATTTTGCTGACTCCTGCCCCAGATACAACTAGCAGAGTCTTGCCTATCCCTCTGGGGAGCTGCATGGTCCTATGACCACTAAAGAGCACATGAGCAATTACTGATGCAGTGGGAAAAGAATTATGTTGTAAAGGAAAATTTGAAAGTTTCTACAAAACAAAAATGCATATCCTAAACCTGTCGATTAAAGACAAATCATAACCACTATTTAAAGCACCTTGGTTATAGTTAAATTACAGCACACCAGTGTTTTATCCCTGGCAAGCGTGAGAATTATATACTGTGGAATTTTATAAGACATAACCAGAGTGAGGGAAATAGCTCTGCTCAATAAATGTATGAAAATAGCCACAGCAGGAAACTACCATTAATAAACTTCAGTTAGAAACACATGTCCTAGATTATTTGGGGTTATTTCTCTTTCCATTTTCTTGTTAGTTTTTGGAAATACAACCATCTTTTTTCAAAACTTCACACAAAACTTTTCCTTGGACCAGTGATTCTTACATTGCTCAAGACCAACATGTCTGCTCTGGTGAGATGAAATCATGTCAAGGAAGATGAAGTCCAAATCTCCAGGAGATAAATCACTCACTACACTTCAATATAGGAACAGGTTTCTGAGCATATTGTGAAAATTACATCATTCAGAGAATGTAAGAATAATGGCACAAAATTAGACCAAAGTTTCCTCTAGTTCAGTGTCCTCTGTTCAGCAGTAGGAAAACGTAAGTACTATTTTAGGAAGGACTGTAAAAAGCAGGATAAATTCTGGGTGATCTTTCCCTGAAATACTCTTGTAGCTTCAAGCCAGGTAATAGCTTTAAAGAACTGACATAAGGGATGAATGTAGGACATCATGTTAAGTAGCCACAAATGTATTTCTCCTCTGAATTTGTTCAGGCTGGTTTTGTCATCCATTCTGATCTTGGCCTCCTCAAAACCCTGTGGTGCTGAGTTTCAATTATGTGGTGTGGGGAAAGGTGCTGTTTTGAGTTTGTATTAAAGCAAATTTATTAGAGTTTATAAATTCACTGGGTGTCCTTTACTTCCTGTGTTGCAAGAAATAATGAGTACTTATTTGCTATTCACTTTCTGTGCTCCACGTCTTCTATAGATCCAAATAACATCTCGGTTTTTTTTTCTTTTTGGCCAAGCTAATGAAACTATTGAGTACTTCCTCATGTATAAACCACTCTGTAACTTAAATCACACTTGCACTCCTTCTCTGTAGTCTTTCTAGTTGTTTGCAATATTCGAGGTTGAAAATGCACCAGGAATTTGTGCAACAGTATAATGATAGTTTCTGTCCTGTTTTCTTTTCTTAGTGACTCTTAAAATTCCCTTTGACTTTTTCATCTCTGTGTAACACTGAGCTGATGTTTTGTAATGTGGACAACTAGAGATTAACGCTATTTATTATTAGACTAAATATTATGAACAAAGGAAAAGGTGGAAGATTAGAGAGGAAAAAGAAACCACGGTAGGAAAGGTGTCAAGAGAAGAGATTATTGTAACAAGAAGTAACAGGAAGAACATTTTGGACAAATTATTTACACTATGTATCTTTAAATACCTGGTAAGGTGACTAATTAGCTGTTGTTACTTATGTAACAAGGTTTAAATTTTTCTTGATGCTTAATGAATGAAAAGAAGTCTGAAGTGTATTTTACTGGGAAGGTGATACAGAAGCAATGCAGAGCATGAGTGAGCAAAATCATAACGTCTTCTAAACTACCAACACCAAGCCGTGAAATACACATTTTTAAATATTTCAGCGATGCTGAAATTAATTTTGTATAAAATGCCCCACTTAACCAGTGCAGGTCTCAGGAGACAAGTTGAGAAAGAAAGCAAAAAAAAAAAAAAAAAAAAAAAAAAAAAACAGGGGGGGGCAG
>VYXD01003415.1:619250-648424 GCA_013397195.1 Hylia prasina
AGTTCAATTTAAACCAGAATTCTTTTTTCTTTGTTCTGGGCATCTTTAACCAAAATTAAAGCAAAGGCAGGGAACTACTATGAACCTTAAAAAATGTATTCATTTAAGCGTTCACAACTAAAATACAGTTTACGACATAAATACAGTTCCCAGATTAGTGTCAGGCAATTCACCCCCAGTTTTTGGCTCAGTGAACATTTCAATTGTCCCATGCAAAGCAGAAAAGTCAAACCAGGAAATTTCTGAAGCATATTTGTGTGCTAATCTCACAGACCCTCTCCCTCACATCTAGGATTCCCTTGTGGGTTTGGTAGGTCTCCTTGGGTAAAAAAAGGAATTTTCTTTTCTTGTACGATCCTGGGAGAAAATGGAAAACACTAATTCCTTCAAATTCCCTCCCCAGATTCAATGTTAACTCTCAAGTTGTTTTGAAAAGATAAAATGAATTACTGAACAAAAAGTCACCAAACCATTATCTCTGTACTCACTAGACAAAAAGATGTCACCAAAGAGGAAAAGTACGCAGGAACTAACATTTGTAGTGTATACTGTCAGTAAGATTAATTTCATGACCTGTGGGAAATGACCGAGTTTGTTTTCAGAAACTGCATTCCCTCCTTCACATTCCAGCTCTGGGACTGTGTTGTTTGCAGCACGAACAGGCAGCGGGACAGAGATCTCCTTTGCTTTTAGATGGTTTTAGCTAGCTGACGCAGAGAGGTTCCTGGACTGTGGTGTGTTTGTTTGTTTGTTTGTTTGTTTTCCCCTTTCCTTTTTCTTGGAACTGTTCGAACCTGCTTTGGACTGAAAACCCAGAAGAGCACTGGGAGCTCACGCTTGTGTCCCACGGGGGCCCAGGACGGCATTTTCCAGCGCCGGACGGACTGATGACAGATTGGGAGAGCCGAGCTACACCCATGGCAAGGATTTCTCAATTTGCCATCTCACTTCAGAACAGAGAGAAGTTTTATTTTTTAATATTATTCCTTTTTTGTGCTTGTAAACACTCTGCTTGTTGAATAAACAGTTTTTTTTCCACTTTTCTCTAAGGAAACATTTTTCCCGGACCAGCTGGGGGTGCGGCTGCTTGGGTTTGCTTTCTCGAGGGTCCCCATTCGAAGGTTTCCTCCCAAATTTGCCGTAAACCAGGACAGGAGGGTTTTCGTTTTTGTTAGTTCAGCCCAAGGCAGGCAACTCTGGACACTCCAGAAGCTTCCAGGAGACTTTGCTGAATTGGACCTGCCTTTGGGGCCCAGGTGGGAACAGCACTCAAGCAGGAGGTGATGGCAGCACAGCAGTTAGAGGGAAGGAGGCAGCACTGGGAGGTCTCTTCCCAGAGAAGGGAGGGCCCTGCATGGGGAAGATGGCAGAGTGTTATTTACAACACTTTCACACTCCTGGCTTGTGATAGACAAACAAACCTGTGCTTCTCACAAGTGGGGAGCATGTGAATGTACTTGAATGTACAAGCATCGGGGGCTTCACGTGCAGAGGCTGGGAGCAGCTGTTCCTAAGCCTGCTGTGAGCAGTGGGTAAGGCTCCGAACCCCTTCTGGTCACAGAGCAGCAGGTCTTAACCAGCTCCTCCTGATGCTCTGGCTTAAGAGACCTTTTCTAATGAGAGAGACAAAAGATGCTTTTTCAGTGGGAGCTCCTGGATTGTTTTGAAACTTTTTCGCATTCTCTCTGTTGTTTGCTTCCTATTCTGAGAAGAGGATATTGCTTGAATATTTTCAAGTAATTAGATTTTTTTTCCCTGATACCACAAATACACCTCTCTTCTGCCTGGTTGTATACCACACATTCTGTTAAAAAGGGCATATGCTCACTTCTATAAGCACTTTTTTTTTTTTTTTTTTTCGCTTTGTTTTTACAGCCTATAATTGCTTTCCAATGTCCCACTTTGCTGGCTTTTGCTCCTTCCTTTAACTGGAATGGAACACTCTTCACTTTGATAGCCCACTAATCTTCCTCTGCAGCACTGTCCCCCGTGTCCCAAAGAGATAGTAATGCTTCTTGTGTTTTTGGTTTATGCTGAACACACTTTGCCAAAATTAAACTCCTGCCAAGCAACAGAATCTGTAAGAACCACTGCTATTCTTCTAGAGGCAAGGGATTGTCTTGGCTTTTTTGTTTGTTTTTCATAACACAAATAGTTTTACATGTGGAGGTCCTTTTGTGTGGACTCTGTCTTTTCCATTTTCTCCAGTATCTTTGCTTTTACAGGACTTTGAACTTTCTTGAGAGAATGCCCAACCTTTTCTCAGCAACAAGACACTAATTTTATAACTACCTGTTGCACACCAAAAGTGTAGCAGAGCAGTTTTTCCTTTAGAGATGTACATTTGAACCTGTCTAGGTCTCTCTCTCAACTCAAATAAAATCAACATCTCAAGGACACAATCCGTAAGCTGCTCTATGGGCTACCAAACTTCTCTTTTTAACCATTAGTTTTGGTTCTCTGCTGTCTGTCTTTTTCTTGGCTTGAAACTTTATCACTGCCTGATTTTTCGTGAAGGACATCAAGAGGTAGGCAAAATTAAGGATTGCCTCCTCAAACCGTTTGCAACGCACTCTCAGATCTCTCTCAGATCTCCCAGACTTTCCATTTTTGTGCAAAGGTAATACCTTTCATATTTCTTGTACATGGTTTCATAGCTGAGTTTTACTGTTTGAGTTGAAACTATTTGAAACTATCCAGCTTCAAACTCAGCTATGGTCAGAAAATAAAGATCTATTCTGATTGCCTTCCATTTCTGGCATCCATTCCTTGCAGCAACAAAGTTCTGTTTAAATTCTTTCCAACTGTCTTCCATAATTCTAGGGAAGAAAAGAATACTTGTCTCAGATGAGGCTTTTAATGGTGCCATTTTTCCACCTGGGGAAATTTTAAATTTCACTTAACTCCTAGTACTATTGTCATTCAGCTGTCATTTAACATCTAATACAGATCTGCTTCATTGAATCTCTGATTAGAATTGCATACCCTGAGCTGCTGCACAAGAAGAGTGGCCTAATTGTTTCAGGTGACTGGACCAGAGATTTTAATTCACTAGAAGATCAGGGCTAGAAGGCAGCAGAAAGAATGGCAGAATACTCTGCCATTCTCTTTCTCTAGTCCACATTTCGACTCATACAAAACAAATGCACTGAGCCCTAATACTTGAAGTTTTGTGAGCTGATTAAAACACATCTTGTTATTTGCAGAAAAACAAAGTGAGTGATAGTTAACTCCCCCAGGTGCCCCTTCCCCCTGCAATCCTGCTTTGGAAGCCTAAAACTAGATGCCTAAGTATTTATATAAAAGCAGGAATAAATGGACCATGACTTTTCAAGAGTGCCTGGCAGTCATTGGCTCACCCTGGTGCAGTGTGAACGCCATGATCAGCTCTGCAGTGCAGGTCTCGGGCTGTATCCCAGAACTGGGGATGGTGCAACCTGAAGCACAGGCTCATCCCTTGGATATTGAGATCACAGCACACCCTGGCTCCTTCCTGCCTGGGCATATAAGACCACGCACATGTTCTCTAAATGTGCAGCTTGGGCAATTCCTGACTGCCAGTGAGCAGGGC
The DNA here is from genome assembly GCA_013397195.1 of Hylia prasina. Taxonomy (NCBI): domain Eukaryota; kingdom Metazoa; phylum Chordata; class Aves; order Passeriformes; family Sylviidae; genus Hylia; species Hylia prasina. The sequence continues at coordinate 622,822 of VYXD01003415.1, forward strand.
AAAATATGCTGTGGAGCCCACCTGCCTCAGCTTTGACAGAAATGCTGAGCTCAAGCACTGCCAGCACTCTTGAAAGCCAAGGAGTCTCTTGAAAATCCACAGAAGAATTTAGCACCCCAAAGTCCAAGCACTTGATGTTTAATAACCTTGGTATTTTCCCAGTAGGCCTGAGCTCCTTCTTGGAGAAGCTGACAGCTGCCACCTCCCTTTGAGGACAAAGTTCAGGACAGTCCTCCACAGAAGCTGTAGCCAGCCCTTCACAGACAATCTGCTTTTTTTTTCAGGAGGTTTATAGAGCTTCACAGAATTGCAGAAGCTTGTCTGATAGCACATTTGCCTGCTTAACTGTCTTTGCTGTTCTCTAGTATCAAAGAAAATGAGTGGGAGAAGGGAGAAGGTTGAAGATGGGGGAGGAGAAAAGAGGGAGACAAATTAAATGAAGGTGAATAATCAAAGCTGCCTTTCCTGATATCAGATGTTCTGTAGGAAAGTTTTGGGTGGGTAGGCCTGTAGATACACTACAACGTACTAGCATAAGAACTAGAGTTCAGTGAAGAGCTACAAGAGAAGAAAAGGATCAGTATGACATTTCTCAGACAGAACGCTACTTTAAAGAGGTACTCATCCACTTCACACCAGGTTCACCCCAAGTAAGAAATCCAGAAGGCATCAGCTGGCATACATCTTGTTACCTAACTGGAAGACCTTTGGATGTGTTTTCTGCTGAAGCTGGAGTGTGCCGGTCCAGAGTGAAAACATCTACGCGAATTTAAGATGCTTAAAGCTCTTTCAAAATGTGTAGATTTGTACAGTTCTTTCATATCTTTCCATTGCTGCAGGGATATCATTGCCTCATCTTTGTGTAAGAGGTGGAAGATAGAGAAAAGACAGAATTAAAACCCTGTCTCAAGTGAGATGTCTGGTAGGACATTTGCAGCTACTGTTAAAGGGCATAACATCTCTACCTTTAAATCAGTTCATTAAGCAATTGAAATTCCCCACCGTATCAACTGTTCAATACTACAAGCAATTACTATGCTGGCCTTTCTATTATCTCTGAGCTTTATTTCTTTTAGCAATATAATTATTGAAGGTAACATTTTCTTCACTTGCACATTTTCAAATCAAGAGATAAACTTTTTTTTTTAAATCCCTAGTTATCCTTGCTGGCTCTGCTTTGTAATCTTTAATGGGATATGGCATATCAGGCTACTGGAGAAATTGCTTACAGAGACAATCTCTGAAAAAATATAGCTTTCTGAAAGCAAGCTCCAGTTAGCAGCGCATGGAGAACAACATGGTATGTGCCTATAATGAAAGTAAATCAGCAGTCAAGAGGAAATGGCAGTTCAGGTCTGTCCAAACCGCAGGTGCAGAGACTCACATGGCATCAGCTTGTGCAGCCCAGAATTACATTGCAGCTATTCGAAGAAACTCCACAGAATCACTTGTCATCTTCTGCATGACAAATTGAGCTGTCTCACCATATAGGACTATTTCTTATCATTCTAAAGAGGCCTTGATTTGAATATAAGCTCTAAGTCACATGTAAATTTGTGCTTGGTACTTCTGTAGCCAGAGCACTCCATGAACACCACCAAACTGTGCCACAGAAGATGCAGCTTTGCTGTTGCAGTGAATGCATAAAGTGACAGGGGATATTCTGGGTTTAGAGATACCCATGGAAGATCTGAGAAACTCTTTGCATTGGGGTCTTCTGCACATCAGTCATGGCAAGCCTGTACCGCTTACGATAGCTGTGTTGTCTCAGTCAAGAAAAAGAACCTAGTAAGGGAGGGAAGCCACATCAACAGACTTCCTACCATTTAAATGAAAGGAGGAAAAAATAATACCATGTGCTATATGGCTTTTGGATTTCTGCAGATGGTACCTTCTCTTGCACAGTTGAAAAAAAATAGATTTTACTCATTTTTTATACAAGTCTTACACAATTTGCACACATCCCTTGTATGCCAAGTATGAGAAGGTATGTTTACTCTCCTTTTTAATTTCCCACACTTGCCCTGCATACCTACACCTGTGTGTTGTGTTTTATTCTCTGTCATGGTGAGACAGCACAATGCTGTGGCTTAGCCTCTGGATTTATATGTTGCTCTTTAGTCCTTTGATGCAAGCAGCTTCCAATGATTCTTGCTGTGGGACAGATTTCTGTGCAGGCTGGAAATCTCTGCTACCTTTCCTTTTCCACATGGCTCTGAGCTTGCTAACAATCACATTTAGGACCATTTGGTGCCAGCAGCTAACTTCCAGGACTGCTCAGTGAGTGTGCTGTATCGATGTGGGATGAGTAGGTGGAATGTTTTCTACTGTTTTACTTTTTAGGGGAAAATAGAACTAATCTGGTGGTTTTAACAGTTGTGCTGTCACTGCTACGGACACAGTGATGATGAATAAATCATTCAGTCTTGACAAGACTTTCATCAGCAACAGCAAGATTGCTCATTAGATTTCACAGCATATACACTTCAACTACTTTCTGTGCATCTGTGTTACTGACAACTGATTAGGACATTTCTTATACACACACACATACATCTTCTTTGACTTCAAGCTTTGATGTTTGTGGCTTAGTTTATAAACAAACAGGAGCCTGAATCTTGCCCTTTTACTTCATTGTTAATGCATAATACTCTGTACTCTGGCTGGAACTTAGTGTGTTGATGGGAATCGCTCCATTAAGAACCGCAACAGAATAATCAGAAAAATTTTTTTGCAAGAGGCTGAGCAAATTAATTTTAATGGTTGATTTTAGTTTATTATTTCTGAACTATGATGGGTATTTCTTTTCATGCCAAATGTTTCTGTAAATCACCTGTATTATGATGTATTAAAGCATTTACAATATGATAGTTCAAATTAAAAGGAGTGACATAACTAACCAAAAGTTTCCACGTCACTCCACAGTGCATTACATTAATTAGCAAAAAATATATATTTTGCCCTTCCAGTAATGACAGGTCCCTTCACATATGCTAAGTTAGCCAATGTTCAGGGTTAACTGTGGGTGGACAAAGAAGTGCCATTTTACAAGTGCTTTCAGTGAGGGCCTTGGAATTACCTTCTCAATGACAGAACAAACATGTGAGGCGTGCTATCTTCCTTAACACTGAAATATTTATCAAAAAATGTTTCAAGGCTATTGTCTAGAGGAGCAACAGAATATATTTTCTTCAGGAAATAATAATAAAGCATATTCTGTGATCCTATGGGTGTATAAAAATCCTACAATGAATGCTTTCACCAGGAAAAACCAGCTCTGAATGACTTTCACCTTGTCCTGGGATTCAGTTCACCTAATGTCTTTAAGCCAGTTACTGACACATGGCATAAATACCACTAAAGTTTATAAGAAAGTTGTTTTTCCTGTAGTTTTTGGAAAGGTTCATTGCTCTCTTTCTGATATAAATCAGCTGTTATACCTGCTATCTAACCAAGACTAGCAGATGTTCTGTTTCAAAAGATCACAGGATGATGAATCATGAAGAGATGAGAGGCCTGTGTTCAGAAGCTGCAGATTAATTTGCAATAATTTGATCAGTTCAGTTTACTTCCTAGAGAGTTGATCATAAAATCCCACAGTAGTGACACCATGCAAGTACTTACTTTTCTCACTCTGAAATACACAAGGAAAACCTTTTTCAGAAAATCAGGCACTGCATTGGAACACCATAATGGCAATTCTAATTTTCACTGGTTCAACAGCTAATGAAAAATGATAAATAGTTATTATTATACAGATAGTGGATTGCAGACCTGTGGAAATCATCTATTTCATTGATGAATTGTTTTGTTTTGTTTTGCCAAATGCCATTGCAAGAAAGCTTGCTCATAGTTATGCTGGTCAGGAACTATTAGGACCAAATGATCCTCTGATCCTTTTAAAAATTATTGTCTGGGAACTTAATCCACTGTGAATGGATAAAATTTTCCTTATCTTGACAGTGGCATACTGATACTGAATAATAAAAATCAACTTCAATAGTTACAAAGTATTTTTAAAAAGCATTCAAATTATAAAAACCAATGGGTTTTTCATGGGTATTCTACCACTCTTGTTTCATAGATGTTTATTTCTTACCATTCTCCCTGAGCTTGTGAGAGTTAAATAAAATTGCGAAGAGATTCCTATTCTCTAAACTGTATTTCCAATTTTCCCATGACAAAGAAACTGTCACTGTCCTCCTGGACATAAATTTTGCACAGTTCTGTCCTGGCTCAAATGTAATGAAGCCATCAGGGTCTTCCTGACTGTAACTAAGTTACAGGAAGAAAAGCCTCCATTCTCTGTAAACACAGACCATTTAGCAGGAGAATAAAACAGTCTAATCCGTGGCAATTTAGCTATCTTAAATACAGCTGTTTTATCATATTTTTTAAATTCAGTAATAAAAGAAAATCCTAGGGAGTGCTAAATTATCCTCAACTTTATCAGAATTCACTAAAAAGAGCCTTTTTAGCCGTAGTGCCTTGTTTCAGAAAGAACCAAGACTGCTGGCATGATAAACTGCTATTACCTTCATGTCACCCCAGACTTAATTTTTCTAAATTGATTTATCTTGAGAAACTGCGACAATTACCTGAACACAATGTTTCCTGTATTGTTATGGATTGTCAAGGTATGTTGGAGAGTGATGTGTCCCATTCTACACTATATTAATTTTTTTTCTTTAACTTACCATTTAATCAATATTAGTAGTTGTAGGTAACTTCTTGGCAACAGGGCTCATTAGACTATACAACAGTCTGAATATATTTCAAGCCTTTTCCAACTGTTGAACTGTACCATAACTGACAAGACTTACATAATTTCATTTATTAGGCAAGGAGATGGCCTTCAATAATTTATCTAGCTTAACTAGAAAATTCACTCTGCTAAATTTCTGAACATGTAGAGGCTGCAATATCCCTTTATGATATCAGTCAATAGTATTCATTCACCTCTCTCTCATAAAATTGCACAGAATTCTCTATTGATAGGACTGGAGTTGGAATAAGCCAATAATAAATGGGGAGCAATGATTCATTTTCATCTCATTTAGTATATTTTGCTTTCCTCCTGTGGGGTCATGTCTCCCTGCTGGAAATCTGTCATGGAACTTTGTTCCAGTCACACATTTCACATCACGCAAACATCTAAGTGATCTTAACATGCATCTTTGGAGAAGACCAAAGAAGAGACTTGGGTCACCCACAAGGCTGCCTGGGTTCACTTAGTCTTAAGAAATGAGTCCTTAACAGTCACTGTGTGTGTAGGGAGAAGGGAGTGACATCATTATAATATAATACAGTACCATATGGTTTATCATCAGGTCAGGCTTTATCCTCTGACTACCCCAGTCATGATTCAACAATGCTTTTTTTTAAATTTCAGACAAATCATATCAGTGAAGAAACAAAACTCTTCTGAATTTAATGTGTTAGAATGCAGAACTCATTCTGAATGCATAGAATAAGCATACATTTAAGATTATAGCCATGTAATCTCTATATCCTGATTAGTTAAAATAGTTTAGCAGCGAATATTTACAGATGAGACACCTTCTCTCTCCATTTAAGTACATCAGAAGGACTGTCCTGTGAATTGCAATATTAAATCTCATTTTTCTTAGGTAATCCAGCACCAGAACAACAAAACAGAAACTTTTTGATTCTTGATATTCTATTAATGGAAAATAAACCCATATTTAGTAACTTATAGTTATGTGCAATTTGCTGTAGTGATTGCAATTTGCGGTTCATTTCAGTTTCCCTTAAATTATTCTAAAGAACTACTTGATGGCACTCAGTTTTTCCCCAGTCGTGGCATGGCACAGCTGGAGCAGACACTTGCTATGGGATTGTCAAATCTTCCTCCTCCAGAAATACAAAGGAATTCAACAAGATCTTCACCTAAGATTCTTTAAAAAAGTAACCTGCCATGGCATAATGGTCCTCAAATAATCATGTAAAAAGCAAAAGAGAAGGGAAAAAAGGGGGTTTGTAATAGAAAGGAGTCACCAAAAAGTCCTTTTGGAATCTGCACGGGATAGGTCCCCCTCATCATATGCAGAAATGATCTAGGAAAAAAACAGATGTAATGACAGACTTTTCTGAGAAGTATAAATTAATCAAATTATTAAAGACAAAGATTGACCACCAAGAGCTGCCAAAATACTGAACAGAAGTGTTATAAAAAGGGAGAGGAGGTACAGTGTAGGTAAAGCAGCCACATTGTGAGCAGTTTTGACAATCACCCCTTTGAAGCAAGGGCTTAGCATGGTAAGAGAACTGTGAAAACATCAGTTCATTGCTCATCAGTGGCAGAAATGGCATGACCAGTTAGGAAAGGAATAGAGACCAAAGGGGATCATCGTTATGCACCTGCACACATTTATGGCGTGACCACATTTTGCATATTGCATCACGTTCTGATGTGTCATTCTCTCCATCCGAAACTATCACCAGAGTTATGTAACAGAGCTTTGAAACCCAGAGAGAGGCATCAGACCCCACAGGTAAAATGGTAAGTAAGGAATGACTTGAATACAAACCCAAACAAGAGTAACTTGTATCACCATATCTAAAAGCACCACCTCTGAGAAAATCCCTGAGCAGTAATGGGGCTAGCTGGTTGTCTGGTTTGTCAGGTCAGATGTTCTTCTGGCACAATCCCATTTGCAGATTACATCAAAACACATGATCATTTTTATGTTGAGACACACTCTGACCCACACAATTAAAACATCTCCCACACCCCATCTGTTTCTGTGACATTATTTTCATTTGCTGCCTTGCAGGTGCCACTTCCTGCCCTTCAGAGACAAACCAAACTACTTCTCAAGCAGGGGGGTTAAACAGAAAAAGAGATAATATTGCCTCAAACCCAGCTTCCTATGTCACTCTGAATCCTCCTTCCAAGAAACAGTTAGCAAGCAAAAGAAAGACACACAACATGTCTCAATTCCTGACTGCCAGTGCCAAAAGATGTCAATTTCCATCAAAAGCCAAATTTCCACACAGTAGCAAAGCTTCTGTGAAGACCATCTAGCTTATTTCATTCAATTCCTCAGTCTCTGGAAACGCTATGGCGAGCAAAGCAATTCTGAAGCCAGCTCCTTCCTCTTGGGACAGTGTGCAGGCGTCTGGCAAATCTCTCTATCTTTCTCCAGGGCAAGGGGAGTTTACACAGTCAGTGCTACATGGATTTCTGAAATCTGTCCACTCCCAGTCTACTTCCTATGGCTTGCTGGATGAGAATTCTCTGCCAGCTCAGCTAATAACATTAGCCCTTCACAGTTTAGTGTCTGTTATCAGCATCACCTTTTGTGTTGTAGGCAACTCTTATTGTCTCCCCAGTGAGTACAATATTGAATATGCTAAGTTGCTTCAAGGCAGTTCAGGCTGTCCAGGGTTTTAGTAATCATTATAGTTTAAATAATAATTTTTCAACAGTAGGTCTTTTTAGTGAAGGCTAAAATGCAGTATTGAAAATGAGTAACAATAATCTTTAACAGAGCATTTCAAAATCAGTCGACACATTTGCGCATTCATTTGTTGGTTTTAACTCTGTGGAGAGGCTCTGGCTTACCAATCACAACCACAAACCTCTTCAGTTAGTGATACTACACGAGCAGCTTCATCGGGGACACAACAAGCCCTTCCTTGCCCCAGACCCCTCTGTCCTTGAGGGAGTTCAAACCTTATCAATATTTCTAGACATTAAAGATTGAAAATGTGCGAAATTGTAGTTTTTAATTCGGCAAAGTGAAAGAGATGTTCTTAGACTGATACAAAAACAAAAAGAGCGCCTTTGTTTTGTTAGCTGAGCTCAGGAACTGCCTCTTGCTTTCTCCTTGCTACACCACAGCATCATTCACTATTGGGGAATGGCAGTGGCATTCAGAGCACTCGTGCTGCTGGAGGAGAGGGCACTCTGCCAGACGAGTTTTCATGTCCTCTACATGGCTCTTCTACAGCATGCAGAAAATTATTTCAGCGCATCCTAGAGAGTGGCCACTCTGAAGATGCTGAAGGATGCACTTTATTCCAGTAGAGGGACATTACTGCTAGCAAGAAAATTTTGTACATACCCAGAATAAAAGAGAAGCCATTACCATAGAAGTAAAGAGAAGATAAGGTTTTGTCTCAAATAGACTGTTTAAAAAAAAAAAAAAAAAAAAAGCATTCTGGATCATTATTGGCACTTGGAAGTACACATTCAAAAAGCCAGTACTGCTTGCTGGAAAAGCCCAACGTAACAGTTTAAAAAATAAATTATATACATATATATGCGGAGTAAGTCTGCATCTATCTGAAATATTTTTGAAATTAAGAAATGGATTTCTGTTTAAAGTATGATTATTATTTTCATAGGCATAATATAATAATAAATATACTTAACATAATCTCACAAAATGATTGCATCTGATCTGCATTCTCATGCAAGTCAGACCAGTGTCTTGTTATGCACCTGTATCTGAAATCAGCACTTACATTGTGACAAGGGCAGATCACTGCCCAGAAGGACTCTGCCATGTCCTTCTCATGAAAAGGACCCATAAAACTTTTCTAAAGGAGACATCCTTGTATTCCTTCACAGGCAGGGAATTACAGCTGTTTCAGACACACTCCTGCATCCCAAAGAAGAAATATTCTGAACAGTAATAAATGACTTGAAGGGTTATTTCAAGTCAACATAATTAATTAGCTAAGAGGCTGAACACATCCCCAGTTGGCCCTAGGAGGTAGAGGAAGGATATAAATGTGGTGTTCCCACTCGCACAATTAGTCCTCAGTGTAATCTTGTCATTGGGTTGCAAGGCAGTGCTCATAGGAATGGTGTAGGAGATAAAACTCACGGATGGAGAAGGAAAGGAAATTATATGTGACTCCTGAAGCCAGCAGCTGCTCTGCCTTGTAAATCTGCACCTCAATATGCTATTATTTAGTATGCTGTGGGCTGGGTAAGCATTTTCTGGGACATAGGTGGGGCCAACATCAAGCTTGAGACCGAGCCAAGGTCAGTGTGGCACACTGTGATGAGTGAGACTATTTGTGCCTAGACTTTTTGGGGATTTCTTTTTTTTTTTCCGTAAGTGAATGGCTGCTCTGGGAAACAGAAACCAAATCCTCTTTTTGTTGACACTTTTGTTGACAGCAGCTCCCATTTAACACTCAGCAATCCTTCCCCTGTTCTGATACCCTCAGGCTTCCCTTAAGAGATGAACGTTTCATTTCCCTCCAGTGACAGGTCCTCATTCCCACAGCTGTCACCAGTTGGTGGAGCAGCTCCACCTCTGTTAAATTGCACACTCCACCCTGCAGGTTACAAAATTCCTTCTGAAGGAGCTTGTGAGAGCTCCCTCCCACCGAGAGGAACAGCTCCGAGGTTTCTGCTGAGGCTGCTGCTAGTATGTTGTCTAAAGCTTTTTGCATTTATAAGATATGACCCTTGTAGAAGGTATGTCTGATGAGGATTTGGCCTCCCCTCTCCCTGAACAAAAAGATGCCCAAAATAAATCCAAGTAATGCTCATTTACAGGGCAGGACATGATCTAATGATACATAAAGGATTAAGAGCAAATCCTGATTCTAGCCCCCCTCTCTTCATTCTCTGTTAAAGCAACAAGCCAGATGTGGTTGTGCAAATAAAACCCCACAGCCAGACAGTTCTTCTGCAGCAAACACAGTTTTCCTCTTCTCATGTAAAACTACTGATAACTATTTTTGCTCAACATTAATCTTTCTCTGTGACCCAATTTCTACCTCCTCCACAATTTAGGATATTTTGGCAGATGCCTGTAATTTTTATGAATTAAAATAAATGTCAGAAGGAAAGCTGTTCCTCCCATTCGTCTCAAAGAGCTGGGAATAAAACTCCATTTCTAAGGTTATAAAGCACAACTCTCCATTTTGGAAAATTGCTAGAACAAGTTTGCTTAGCAGGTCCACATTAAAAATGTTTCCAGAAGAGTTTCCGAATTCTACACACACAAACAATTGACCAACACAAGCTATATCCCAATATCATTTTTGCAAATGCTTTTTCCCATAACAGCCTCAGTCTGCACACTCATTTTAACACCACTGCCTTAATATTTTATACCTTTTCAGATAGATTTGTAACAGCAGAATTCTTGAAACAGAATTTTTAAAACCAGGCTGGTTGCAAGCTGAATTAACTGTATTGCACTGATCCCAAACCTCAAGAAGGGTAAGGAAAGAAAACTATTTCATGGTTGGAGGTGCAAAACTACAGAAACAGAAGAACTCCCATTCTTAGGAGTCTTCCAGGGGAGAAATGGATCCTCTCTCATCAGCCCCAGTTTTTTCTTTTTCTAGTTTTCCTCCAAGCCAGTTATTGCTCCACAAAATGCAAGGCAAATGGCTTTCCCCAAGTGGACAAGAAGCTTGTATACCTTAAGTCTTTGTCCCTTACAGGCAGCACTTTTGTCACTATGAGTACTTTCTGAGATCCATAGCAGTCCCCTTCTGATGCCTGCAAATGATTCCCATGGTCTGACTTCAGCTCCTTTTTATTATGAGGGATTAAAAACTTAGCAATGGGAAAAAGAGAAAATGTTAAAAGACAGAAATGTTTTCCCAGACAGTGTGATGGGAGAAAAGGGCACCGAGCCGACCAAGTATTACAGCTCTGCAGGTTACCTGGGGGTTTTCTTCCTTTCTGTCCTTAATATTATATGCAGACCTTGATTTGGAACTCTCAGAGGAACTGACCAGTCTGGGGTCCCTCAAGACACTATAGTGGGACAAATTATTAGAGCAGTGGCATCTCTTTTTTTCTACATAACTGTAGAACATACATGACTCCTAAATACTTTCAAAGAACAGAGATCACATTTTGAAATTCTCATTTAATAGTGTTGGGCTACATCTTCTTAAAAAACCCCCAGTAAGTCTGCAATACCAAATGAACACTTCTAGTCTCAAGATTAATTACGTTATCGCTCTAAGCAAAACTAATCTCCTCTAACACAGACAAAGTAGTGTTTCCACATGGCTCATTAATCCCTGCTTCTTCACCTGAAGAGGCCATGTTGCATAGCACCAATACATGCAAAAGAACAGCATGCTAGGACTATCTCAGATTGGACGTGCTGAAAACAGTAGAAGCATTACACAGTTTGATCTAGACACCTATGGTAGCATTTTGTGCTGTTTCCACCTTTTATCCATGACTCCTCCCTGCCAGTTCAAAGAAGCCTGGAGTACACCACCAAATGTTGTGATCCTCTGCAGTCCCATTGAGAACAGAAACAGAAATTTAATGAAAAGCTATGTACTGCACATTTCATCAGAGAAAGCTGCTGCCACCATGACAAAGGAGGAAGGAACAAGCATGTGTAAATCTAATGACCTTACCACTTGCAGATTCATTAATAAGAGTTAATGATCATATTGCTGACAGACCTTCATGTACAGTTTCAATAAAAGAAGAAAACTGAAGCAACTTTTTCTTAACCCCTTTCAGTATTTCCTCAGAAGTTGGACTGTCCTGCCACTGCCAGCTCACCCAGGGACAACTCCTTGAGTGAAGGGGCAGCCCAGCACTGAGCTCAGGTTCATGTTCAGCCAACTGCTGCCTACATTGTGCCGTGTACACTGAGAATGTCCCTGGCTTATGCTCCTCAGCTGTCAGTATACCAAAGCAGCAAGAATGGGACCACTTAAGGTGCTGCTGGGATGGTGCAAAAGGCCCAGTATTATTATGTTACACTTGAGGTAATTTTCAATTTAAAGTGACTTTATTCCTCTCTCTCAAGGTGTTTGATCCATGAGGTCTGAAATCCTCAGTGTGGATGTTGCTGCTTGCAAATCAATTGTTACTATCAGATATTCTATTGATTCCTGTGATGCAGTGCCTGTGAGCAGTAAAAGCAAAAATGCCAATTTCAATTACTAAGCAAAATAGCAGATTTCTTTGTGATTAGATGACAAGAGGAAGATCACCACTAGCTGCATTCTAGGGAAGAAAAAAAATCCACTGTCCTTACTTTGCAGAAAGGACAGAAACCTATAGATTTCTAGACAAGACATATGCAGCTACATTGTTCATTTTTCCACCTGGTTGAAATATATGATAAATATACATATAAAGGCATAAAAATACACACACAAACAATTATGCCACAACATACCCATCTGAATGAATTCAGACCAGAGAAAGAAGTGTAACAGGGTGATTTTCCCTTGAACTCCACTGTGCAACACAAATTTTGATGAATCAACCACATTCTTTTGATGCCCTCCATCATCTCTGTGCCATCACTTGCATAATTGAATTTAGCCTGACAAAGCACATTCATGTGGGAAATTATCTTGCTGCATACCCTGGAGATGAGTGGAGCTAAAAGAATAGGTCCAAGAACAACACAACTGGGTGTCCTTTGGCAAAGAGAAGGACCATGTCTAAATCTTCAGGACTCTGATATCACCCTCTCTCATAGGGCAACCCACACTAGAAGAATCACATCGTCTCCTGGCAAAGAACTGAAGAAAAAATTATTTTTTTCCCACCATGCGTTGGCCACTTCTCCCACTGGCATTTTTTCAGCCCTAGCTGTGCCAACAATTATGGCCTTCCCTTATGAACCCTTTTTCCCAAGTCTGGCCTCAAAGGACTGTGTTGCACCATGCAGCACACCGAGTGCTGCAATGAGCCATCAGCAGTCAGCCAGCCCTGACAACGGCAGTGACAGTGCCATCCCCAGAGGAGGGGACAGCAGCAGTACAGACTGGAACAAAGCCTCCCTGCCTTGGGCCCAGTGGACACTGTTCTCACTGACATGTGCAGATGGGGCACAGGGCTGCTCAGCTCCCTGTTCCTCTGGCCCTGCAAGCTGGGATGTGACTGCCACCCTGGCTTCCACAGAAGTGACAGCTACAGGGACACCTGCACCTCTGTGTTCTCATTGCAGATATTTCCTGTCTGTGGTTTAACCTACCTGGGCTGTGCCTGTATGGGCTGCAGCTGGGCTTGCTGTCACTGCCTAGAGAAATCTCAGCTGTGTTGCAGTGGGCATTGATGCGGTGTGAGGTGGCCATGCTGGAGTCACCAGTGACTGACTGACCACAGCCCACCAGGAACGGTGCCTGGGCAAGGAGCAGAACACATACACTGCAGTGGGGGTGTTCTCCTGTTTCTTGACATGGGGACATCTGCAGTCCCTGGCCTTGGCTCACATGCCATACCACAAAAGTGTTCCTGCATCTAAACTGTAGTACTGGTGTGAGTGAGCTAAGCAGCAAGATCCAAGGAAGGCTAGAGGGTATTATGCAGGGGAGAACCACCACTCAATTTCATGTTTTCTCTTCTGCTGAAGGGGAGGTAGGGAAAGCAAGAGAAAAGCAGGTTGGATATGCTTCAGCTCTTATTAAGAGAAAGAATTCTCCAGGCTGCTTTCAGCAGCTTCTGATTCAGCCCAGAGCACAGCTGCAGGGGACACAAAGCAGTGCTGTGAAGGGCAACATCTGAGGCACAAGAGATATAGAATACAATCTGTAAACCTCATACTTTCCTTACTTTACACTCCCCTAGCCCTCTTTCTCTAGTTTAGTCAATAGATTCCTGGCTAGAAGCTGGTGCATGAGGGGAAAAGGAGAAATTTTTTTTCCCTGCAGTATGGCTTCATTTTAAAAAATAACATTGCTTCTTTGATCTAGCAACATCAACAAGGTACATTGTTAATAACACACATAGGAAAAAACATTATTTGCATGCCATTTCAGACCCTTGTGCTGGTCCTTGTACCATTGTACAGTTGTTGAAGAATTGTTGTAGAGTTGAAGTTATTTCTGAGATTGTTAAAGCAAAAGGAACATTTTCCTGAATCCACTTAGCGTAAATATTGTGTGCAGGAAATTAGTTTAGAGATCTAGAGAAATCTGCAATTAGGCATTAATTTTTCCATTGAATGTAAAACTGGGCTAAGATTGTTTACAAGCTTCACTACTTCTTGGGCAGAACACAGCAGTCCTCTGTCAAGGGAGAAGGGCTCAGCAAGAGCTCCCCAAATCCACAGGCAGTGCTAGGAGAACATATAACCAGTTTGGACCCAAGTGTTCAGCTACTGGAATTTGATATTATCTGTCTGCAAAAGCGCAGCTTGAACAACTGCCAGCTCTGTAAATCAAGAGGCAGGGCTTATATAGCTGGGGAACATCACTTCCTCTTCCATATCCCAGCACCACCAACCTAAGGAACAATATTTGGATAGGGTCTTGAAGGAGGCTTTGCTGTTGTCCAGAGTTTCCTCTGTGGAAAGGTAAGCAGGTGAGGATGAGAAAAGTTAGACAAGTGCCAGATGCTCTGAAAAATTCTACCTTTAAGGTCTGCAGTAAGTATTACAAAAATTTGAAGAGGCCTTGGTAAATGCTTAAGAAATTCCATTTCCTAAGTTGATCTGAAGTCATGCTTCATGCCAGCATATCATCAAGGATTCTTGCAAAACTCAACTTCTAGTCCTAGTCCCTTTTCAGATAGAGCCTGAGAAAGAAGCATTTGCAAAAAGCAAACAGCACAGTTGATATTAGGGTTTCCTTTCATCAAAACAGCTTTCAATTGCCAGAAATATGATTTACTGGCTACATATCACACAAACAAACAATCAAGAGAATGGACTTTGTTACTGAGGAGATTTAGAAGGCTTCAAAATTGGATGCAAATCTAGTTATAATAATTACCACATAGGCATTGCCAATTCTCCACACCGCATGCACATGTACACTTGCAGTTGTGCAGTCATAAGGGCCAAGTGGCTGGGAGAAAGACAATATTCCACTTTTGCAGGAATGTTTACTTCAGAGGCACAATAAGTTCTCCTGACAAGGAGGGATTATGCTACACACAATTAGGAGTATCTCATTGCAGCTCTCATAAAAGTTGGTGTCTGACAACACCAGAGTTGTTTAATAGCACTTGACATATTAGAAGCACATACAGTATCAGCAAGAGTGTAAATCTTTGCTAAGTAATCTGTTTATCAATGAGCAAACACTGCAGATGCACCAAAATCTTTATATGACATGCTTCACATATGTGAGCAAGAATAATATTTTCAAATCCTCTCTCACCTGTGACATCATCTTGTAAGATGGACATGCCTAATATTGTTGGAAAACACTTCTGCCAAGGGAAAAGGCTCCTTACCTGATAAACTTGAGTTTTAATTAGGTGAACAATCCTCATTCATTGCGTAGTCCGCACTTGACCCTATCTATATTAGTTTAACTGTTAGACATTAGGCAGTACGTTTGTAGGAGCTCCCACTTTCAAGGTTCAAGTAAACTCCATTAGGGAGATATTTGCATGGCTAAATGAATCAGAAGTCTTGCCTAATGACCTGCACATTTCCTGTCTGACATGCATGCATTGCTAGGTTTAAGACATTCATGATTATGAAAGCAAAGTAGTCCTCTCTTTGCTTTCCCAGTGTCACTAGGAAATGCTCCATTTAGTTAGACTTGAATATATTTCCTTTAGCCTAAGGACAGCCTGAAGCCTGTGTCTACCCTAGAAGACTAGAATTTATTTTCTGGGATCACAGAGCAAATATCCTCAGTTCATGATCCTTGTGATGGCCAGTCTTGCTGTAGACTGTAGCACTTCATATCGATAAAATTAATATCTGCACTGGAATCCTTGAAGCACTAAGAAGTAAATTTACCCACCTGACCTAAAGTCAGCCAAAAATTAAAATATGGTGAAAGGATATGAATAGGATACCAGTCAGGGAAAGATGCAGCTTGTCAAAGGCTCACTCAGTAATAAGATTTCTTGGGTGAATATCGTAAGTTGGAGTTCAGCCAGGATGAAGATAATGCAAAAGTTACAAAAAATCCAAATGTTTTTTTAAAATTTATTACAGAGATTACTCAGAGCATTCTGGCATGGGTTAAGAGATGCCCCAGTCTGAACTTTGCAACCTGGCAATTGACTAAACTGCATCAAAAACTGAATCATAAAATTTTCAAACTCTAGCTCTCTGTTGTTTCGTAACACCAACCATCTAGTGGTGAGCTGCCCTTGGATCATCACAGGAGATATGCTGGCTCATCATTGGCTTGGAGAGGGGCACTGTAAGGTGTATCAGAGGTTTATGCCTGATCTACCTGGGCAGATCAGCCGGTGACACAGAAAGAAGTATTACCTTTCACCAGAAGACACAGTTATATTCTTGTATGCAGTCAGATGAGCTCTGTCTAGGCTGGATTAACAAAAGGAAAACTCCACCATGATTGGGAGCCTCAGCACTGCACTCGCTGGTGCTACCAGTGAAGGGAAGCTTTTCCAGTTCAGATCCTAAAATTGTAAGAAAGTGCTTCTGAGTCAAGAGAGACACTTCTGTACTTGTGGGAATCATTATCCACAGGGAGAACAAGCTGCCCACCACATGACAGAGTTCTGCCTGTGCCATATCACAGGAGCAAGGGCAACAGTACATTCTCCAAATAGTGCTGAGCAGCACTCTGGCCCTTGCTTTCAGATTCTCCAGTCCCAGGGGTGCATTGAATGCCACTATGCCAGTAAGGGTCCTCTAAGTGAAAAGAAAAATTCTGTTTCTCCTTTGCCTTGCCCTGCTGGCCTCCTCTCTCCCCCCACCCCGCCCCGCTCAGTAATGCAATAGGACACTCTCTGGAGGCCAGGTGCTCCTTGGCAGTCAGTGACATGATTTACATTTCTATGGCACATTGCACAGTAATGGATACCAAAGGACATATCAAAAGGTCTTTCGCAGAGGAAGTCTTATACCTGAGTTATGATAAAACACCGCAGCAGGTAAGTATTGCACAGTAACCTTATGACAAGCAGCAGAGATGAGTATTAAATAGCTACATAAGGAATTCTGGAAGGATGAGTGCAGTTTCTTACAATGGTTCTGGCCAGTACATCAGAACCAGTATCATCCCAATTCTTACAAAGAGTGGCACAGAGGTCTCAGTAGCTACAAGATTTTCTGTCTCAGAAGATAATGTGTCCTGAGACAAAAATCACACAGAGAAAATAGAATTAGTAATAAATCCAAAATAAATGAGTTCCACTTACTGGGTCAGTCCTCACCACAACCTAGCATATGTCTTCCCTTCAGCACACTCTCATCAGGCTCTTAATGACTTGTGGTGAGATCCCAACCCAGCTCAAGGCAACATGTCTGGAAGTAGAAGGCTAAATCTTGGCTGACATACACCGGCAAGATGTCACTGGAGTGATGAAGGGGGAGCAATTTACAGCAGCTGAGAATGTGTCACATAAGGCAATCAGACTTAAAAGAAACGTGATGGCAAGGGTCCTAAACATTTTCAAAACACTGCTGTCAGAACAAATCTCAGATTACCAAACCCTTCTTTGAGAAGTTGTCAGAGACCCAGCTGGGCTACTGGCTTATTCTGTCCTTCCTGGAACTATGTGCATTGTGCTCCTTCTCAGGTATTATTATTCTTGTGAAGAATATTATTATTCTCCTCACTCCACTGTGAGGAGTGTCTGCTATATCATCCCCAACACTGAGCTTAAGATGGGCCAAATATTTTGCTGAACTTTCTTTCCCTGCTTGCCTTGGTAGCTAAAACTTTAGCTTAAAGCTTTTATTTTTCATTATGTCTGTGAAACGAGGAGTTTAAAAACAGATGGAAGAACAACCTGTAAAAGGCAATTAATAAAACGCACCAGCAGTCCCAAAACTGTTCAGAACACTTAATTCAGCAATGCATTGAGATGTAACCTCAGTAAAGCTACTAAATAACATGTGACAAAGCAAAGCCCATGAAAAGGCAAAATAATAACTTATGGTTTTTAGCATCTTTTATTCAAAGTGCTTTGCAGCCATATATGTATATTCTATAGGGATCACTCATCTAGCTGAAATACAGCTGGCTTCACTTCAGAACTAAGTTGTATAACCACAGACAATAAAACTATATGGGAAAGTCAGAGAGAGGAAAATGAAAAGCAGCTGTTCTAGTTGGATTACAGAACAAATGCCAAGTCAGCAGAATGCCACTCTTGCTAGGTGAAATTTAGAGGAACATTGAGGATTGCATTCAAACTCATGGGGAGGATATCATGGCATCACTAATGACCCAGCCTTTCAGTTTACCTCTAAATGAAAATATAATACCTCTGGCAGCAAAATGTCTCTACTAGCATTAGATAGGGCCCAGGTGATACCCAGGGAGTGATCAACATTAATTTCTGAATCATCTGCATTTCCTCAAAAGTCTTCTCAAAGCTTAGCATCAATCACCGCAGCCTGGTGAAGATTAATATTTCTCAAGAGCCAGTATGAGCATAGCCTGAGCACAAAACTGCTTCTAACACTTCTGTTGGGCCAGGAACACTGAGTAGAGTTTCAGAGAGAGGCCAGTCAGGCTACAGGACACGGTTGCTTTTACTCTAATATATGTGGTTAATAGCATGACAGGAATGAAGTCCCTCATATACCAGTGTGATTGTGTGGAGCAGGTGGGACTATATTCCCAGCTGTGGATCACATTGGCTAGTTAAGGTGCATGACCACCTCTAGCTTCTGGGGCTTGGAGATCTGCACAAAGGTTGCTGACAGGCCACCACACTTATCCAAAACTACAATGGTAATTGGTGTTGTTCATATAGAATTTTTCTGTTGCATTTTTCACCACAAAACTCACATTACAAGCAGGAGCCTTGATCTCAGGTGGCTCTTCATTGTCCTCACTGCCTTCAAGTGCCCAGCTCTCAAATATTCACATCATAACAAATTCCACATATTCAAGTGACCAGCATTTTATTCAGAAACCTTTGATGATGGATGTCTGGGGGAGTCAGCTCTGCTGAAAAGCCTTAATTCTGGTGATTTGCCATTTCAAGTCTCAAAGTTCATTGAGTGGTTCTTATTTAGAGATTTTCATTTGCAAATAAAGGCTTAAAACATCAGTGTAACACCACCTGTTATACAGTAGAATCTAAATCTATTTCATAGAGCAAGGGTAATAGCCCTGCATTGGGAATATCCTTTATCTTACAATACACTGCACTTCCAAAGGCCTATCACAGCACTGGAGCCAGAACTCCTCTTACAGATAGCCCCTTGCCTCTTTGCACTTTCAGCAGGCTCAGAAGATTGCAGAAACATAAGACAGTAGAAACTCAAAGTATTATTCATCCTTCCTCCCAACCAGAGGTTCCCCAGGCAAGCCACTTTGCATGTCCTTTTCCCTGAGAATGTTGCATAGCTAGTGGCAAGAAGTAAATGGGATACCTGGGCTGGTGTTTCATCACGACACTCGTGTCTGTTGAGGAACTGGCACACAGTGAAGTGCAGACCCTGCTGAAGCAATATAATTTTTTGCCACCTTTGTCTCTGTCCTTGCCTCCTCCAGGCTCACAGCACAATTACAGGACAGCTGCAGGAATATTTGCCCTCTTTCCTTTCCACGGTCTGTTTCTCTTCCCCCTTTGCAGGTGTATCAATAAGGTGATTGTTTTCTGTGGTTAAAATTATATCCCCAGACATTTTAAACCTGTAGTCAAAGTAGATTTGACTAGTCTGAATTCACCTTTGAAGAATACATGGGAACATGGAAAGGTGCTGGAATAAAAGCTATCACAACCAAAGACTGGAGATCTCGTGCTATGTCTTGAGGGACTTTATCTGGAAATAAGAGAGCCCTTCCAATTCAAGGAAGAACAACTGCTGTGTGACTCTCACCTCCAAGTCCTCTTATAATTTCTCATCTCCATGTTGGTTTTCTTGTTCCTAAAAGCCATCCCTTTCCACACTATTTACTATGGCACACCATCCTGAACACAGAAAATACCTCCTCAACCAGGGAGCTTACTGGGACAGACACAAGTCAGTCAGCACCAACTGATAAGGAATAATTCAATACAGTCTATTCTGCACTCTCTGGCCCTGGGACACTAATCCAGAGGCTAATAAAGCAGTAATCCTTTGCTGATCCACAGGCTGTTTCCCACATCATTACTCCAGGTTATATCTGCTCTCACCACCCTAAATCTTCATTCCCTCCCTTCTTCCCCACCTTGCACTGTCCTCGCTAGTGTGGCATCATTACAGCCACCTTTAAGGACCCATGAATGGAGCCACTGATACTCAGTTATTTCAGCCTTCCATCCTGAATTGCTGCTGTCCCAAAGCACAGACTATTTGGGTTGCTTTTTGAGCTGGTGCAGTTTAGCTTGTCTCTGAAATGCCCCTGGTGACCCCAGCATGGAAGCTGCTTCTGGTTCCCAGGGAGCTGCTGAGAGACAGTAAAAAAAAAAAAAAAAAAAAGGTTCCACCTCCAAGAAGGGTTCCCCCGCCTTTCCAGGTGCCCCAACCTGCCCCTGCAGGGGAGATGTACAAAATATCCAGCCCGAGGTTGCAACCTTGTAATCTCCATTTACTCTGTCAGCTGCTCACTCACCTGTAACAGGAAGATCAGAGCTTTGTCATGGATCAGCCAACCTCCAGTCCAGTTCATCTTCCTGTAAACATCTCTGGCAAGCACAAGGAAGACAGGCAGAAGGGAAGAAGCCATGAAGCTCCCCGGCAAAGCATGGCTCTACTATCCCAGGTCAAGCCCTTCATACAGTGTGGTTTTCCTGTGACTGCCACCTGATGCTACAGAGAAGGTAAATGATGCAAAAGCATCGATCTTCTGTGTTAATCTTATCAGGCTTCTTGTAAACAGGACTTGCCCAAGGATCTGAAGCATAGAGTTAAGCATAATATCACTAAATAATACCTATTCTGAAATATCTGGATTTTCTCAGTCAGGTCCCACACATCCAGTACAAATGGATCTTGCAGAGGTCTTGCTTTCAGTGGTGTTCTGGAACAGGGAGTTAGTTTTAGAGCATGCTTTTACTTAGCAATGATCTGGAGCTTGCCATCTTTTAATTTAATCAGATGTCCTTTGAATAAGGTGCTGTATTTTAAGGCATGCCAAAAAGGCTGATATAGGGAGAGCTGAAGTGCTGCTTCTCTCTCACTTTTAGAAAAGCTCACCACTAGAATTTATCCTGAGACATAAGAGCCAAAGAACAAAGACAATAGGAGCTTTAAAAGGATACAGGAAACGAGATACCAGATGCTCCCAACATCCATCAATGTGTAAGCACAAATTATTTGCTTGCAGCAGGAGTCTCAGGGTGTTGAACACTTTTACTGGCAGTGAGTACAAGGGTTACAGGGTACATTACTACATTGCAAGGTAGGCTGTTCTGAACTCTCTCCACTGATTTTGGTGTTAAGAAACGCTTTCCATCTTTCACATGGATTTAACTTTACTCCAATTTTTAAAAACAAAGCAGCACTCAAAGTGATCAGTGTGCTTCAAATCACAAACAAATTTATGAGACACAGTAGAGCCACAGGAGTTGCCCTCATTTGTAAACTGCTATGTAAAGAGGACCAAAGCTGACTGCAGTCCTCATTTTCCATCTGTCTCTCCTGCATCCCTTTCTTCTTCCCATCTCTCCACAGGATAAGGAAAAAGGATGCACTATAAAAATTAACAGTTTCATATGTTTCAGCTACTTCTTTTCTGCCAACTGAGAAGGAATAGAAATGCAAAAGCAAGTACACAAGTCATCAGCCTGTCCTTCCTGACAACTCACTGCAGCTCCCAAACAACACATATCCCCCATCATCCCATGAGGGTAAGGAGACACCATATCCATGCTGGCCCAGAACTGAGCCTAGGAAAAACTTGATGTCCTGGGAGTACAGGCATCTAATGCAAAGGGACATCACAACATCTCATGGCTCTTGAAATAAACAGAAAAAAATGCCAAAACACCCCCAGGCCCCAAGTTGCACCTCTTTGATATGTTCTGTGGCTGCTAACCTGCCTGCAAACACTACAGTTACAAAACAGGTGGGCAGTTCATCGGCCAGCTGCATCCTCCCTTGTGCCACTACTTCTTTTTGTCCTGCAACAAGGAGAATTTGCTAGCTCTTTCATCTCTCTGACAAGCACATAGAACCCTCACAGCTCTATCCACAGCTCCTGGCTACCTGTTAGTCCTCAGTGTGACCTGCCTGCATTTGATGGCAATCATGTGAACTGAACACCAGTACTGTGACAAAGCCATGCTGCTACATTGATGTCTGAAGATGTAAAAGTCAGGCAACCTCTTCTGACCCCACTGCCCACTCCTCCCTCCAAGAGGCCAAACTTGTGATGGCAATGCAATCCTCCCCCATGAACACCTTGCACCAGTCCAGCTGCTCCTACTGGTAACAGCTTCTGTCCTGAAGCACCTGACCCATTCACTTGGGATTACAGGGACAGCATATGTTTGCTGCTTCCCTGTAAGCTCTTTATGGAACCCTGGCAGCATGAGGATGCAGCACACAGAGGTGGCAGGGGGCTGGAGAGAGGGGAAGGATATTGGAGAGCTGACTAGGCTGTCCTCCTGAAAGGACGACAACAACTCAGGATTCATCCACTGCAGCTGCTCCCTTTCAAATGCTTATTTCAAATATTTGCAGAAGAAGAAGAGGAGAAATCATGAAATTACCTGTTGGAAATTTTTTTTGCAGCAGGTTTTCTTCCAGAGAAGAGGCCAGCCCAACAGCACCTAGGCTGCCTCCAGCCCTCTGTTAATACCCAGCTGGCTGAGGCACTGCAAGCTTGTGTCTACACACAGATCTCACCCACCTCAATACTGCCCTGCAGAAGGCTAAGGGAGGAGGTACAAAAGTCAGAGGCTGATGAAGACACTGCTTAATAGTGTATTGATTTTTCTGATCTGGCACTGACAGATGTAACTGAAGTCCAAAGCCATTAGACCACTACCAAACCTCAGCCTGGTGCTGATGACTTGTTCTACTGCTGACCTGGGCTGGACCCACAGCACAAGTAAGCCTGAGAGGCCTCCCCTTGAAGGACTTACCATCTGACACTTCCCTACTAGAAGGCAGCCTAATGCATTAACCAGATGCTCCAGGGGTCATGCAATATATCTGCCTTCCCTGGGCATTCTCCTTCACCTCAGACACAGGCTGCAAGAGAATCTTGGCTTGGCAAGCTTCATCTCATAGCTGAGATCACAGAAACAATTAGGTTGGAAAAGACCTCTAACATCATCAAGTTCAACTGTTCATGTAGCACTGCCAAGTCCACCACTAAAACATGTCCTCAAGTAGAACATCTTCATGTCTCTTAAATACCTCCAGGGATGGTGACTTAACCACTTCCCTGGGCAGCTTGTTCCAGTGCTTCAGAATCCTTCTGGGGAAGAAATTTTCCCTAACTTCATGTCTACCCCTTCCCTGGCATTCTTGAGGCCATTTCCTCTTGTCACTTGGGAGATCAACCCACATCTCACTACGACCTCCTTTCAGATAGTTGTAGAAAGCAACAGGATCTCTCCTGAGCCTCCTTTTCTCCAGCCTGCTCAGATCTCACTCTAGTGCTTTCGTCCCTCAAGCAGATCAACACTTCTGCCCTGTTTGGTGTTGTCTGCAATCTGATTGAGGGAGCATTCAATCCCCTTACCCAGATCACTAGTGAAGATTTTAAACAGACTAGCCCCAGTATTGAGCCCTGTGTAACACCACTGGTGAGTGGCCACCAGCTGGGTGCAATTCCATTCACCAGCATGCTTTGGGGTTGGTCATCTAGCACGTTTTTTACCCAGCAAAGTGAACACCCACCCAAGGCACAAGCAGCAGTTATTTGGTTTCTTGACCTTCTCCTTGATTCTGACCAATAAACACCCAACCCTATTGTCACCATCATTAAGGTAGTTTAAATCTCTTTCCACAAATCTGATTGACTCCTGTGCAAAGATCCTTTCCCCTTTTTGAATCAGGTGTACTGTATCTATCACCAGCAGGCCTGGTGTTATGTAAATTGATCCATGATCAAAATCCAAAAACTACCAATGACAGCAGGCTTGTATTGATCTGCTGGCTTTCCCCATTTCTCCCCTCATCATTCCCTGCAGCTGGAAGGATAGAGGAGAATGTTACTTGTGCTCCTGATCCCTTAACCAGTCATCCCAAGGCCTCAAAGTCTCTCTTGACTGCCCTTGGTTTGTAACTTGATCACTGGCTACCTGAAAAATCAATAATGGAAGAAAATCCAAGGGCCATATCAGGGTAGGAAGCTTTTTCTTCACAACATTAACCCAGGCCCCAGAAAGGCAGCAGACTTCCCTAAGAAGTGTGTCCAGTCTGCATATGGGGGCTTCTATGATTTTGTTCCCTCAAAAGAGAGTGTTCCATGAGAATGACCAAACCTTTCATGGCGAAGCAGCTTAAATGCAGGGTAGGGGCTGATTTAACCTCACTGACACCTCCAAACTAGATGAACCATCATCCCTCATTATTGCTTGGCTCAACTTGCCAAGCCTTGTACCTATTGTGCAAGGACATCTTGAGATACAGCACAGCTGAAGCAGGACTTAGCCAGGATGAATTCTCAAGAGAATCCTGTTTTCCTCATTTCAGGAAGGGGAGTCAAAAATGTGAGAGAGCTTGTTTTGCTCCTTCTTGTTTGTCTGAGCTCCACATCCCCTTATACACCCCTCTATTCTTCCTTACTTTTCTAGGCTATGCGCAGAGAATCACATTCCTGATCTCTGGCTACATTTAACATCACTTTACAGCAGTCCTCAAGGGGAAAGCACCTGCTCTGCTGAGCCCTGTGGTTTGGAGCAGATGCAAGCAAGTTTACTTTGCTAAGCACTCCACAGGTTTGTTGTGCCCTCAGCCCCATGATGTTGGGGGTTTGGAAGGAAGACAGACTCTGCTGGAGGAGCAGGATTACCAGCTTCTCCCCAGTTTTTGAGCTAGAAAAGTGCTAGCCCCAAGGATATCTTCGTCCTCAAGAGAGGGTGGCAATGACACTCCAACAGGCTAAAATACAGACCCTTCGAGCACCCACCCTTACCTTAAGGCTGACAAGAACACCCCCTACTCTCTAATCACCAGTGAGCATTACCCATGGAGTTTTTCCACTTTCTCCCAAGCTGTGGAGTCCTCTCTAAGCACAGGCATTTTGTGCAGGCACTGATAGATGCTGATTGTTGTGGATGAGAGGGGGACTGCACAGGAAGAGAACCACAGCAAAGTTCAGTGGCTTGGAAGAGTTTTCCTCAAGGGGACAGACCAGTACAAGCACAGGATTGTCCCTGTCAGACAGCTCATTTTCCTTACCCATGTCCAAGAAGTGAGAGAGCACTGTCTGCCTGCATTAAGGTGGTTGCAGTGTTGATAATTTGCAAACAGGCAGAGTTTACTTGGGGAAAAATGAAAAGCATGGCAGTGCAGGAGAGGAGAGACTTAAAACGCTTTCGTCTTTTGTTAAACAAAGTTGTGAGACCTCTGGGGAAAAAAATCTATACCTAATTAAGAGTTTAACAAGTCCAAGGAGATAGTCAAGGCTACAGAAACCAATTGGTGGGAGCCTGAGACTTACTCACTAGCCCCTAATATGCTAATCCACAATGTTCTGAGAGAAGAACATGACCCAGAGCTGCACAGATTTGTCTAAGGCACTGCTTCTGGGAGGATCAGGTGAAAAGTTCTCAAGCTGTTGGTGGTAGCAGCCATTTTTCCTTCAGGAAAAAAAAAAAAAAAAAAAAAAAAAA
>VYXD01003415.1:648438-661572 GCA_013397195.1 Hylia prasina
AAAAAAAAAAAAAAAAAAAAAAAAGACAAAAAAGAAACTGTCCAGCTATTTTGAAATAGACAATTGCAAGGGGAAAAAAATAAATCTCCTTAAATCAGTCTTGTAATCACCAAGGCTGGTCAGCCTGATTTTCCCTGGTAAGCATTCCATTCCAGGAGCTTAAAGTAAATGGTGATGGCAGTTTTGATAGAGGGGTGCAGAGAAAGACAGAGAGAGCAGAATGGGAGAGGCAGGCAGGAAGCCAGAAAAGCACTTCCCACAAGGGAAGGGCAAGGTAAGGCTGAAAGAGACACAGAGGTTTGGGCAGCTGTGCTCAGGGCAATGTGTTCCTTGTCAACCAAACTACATCAAAGACAGACTCTCCTCCACTATCAATTACTTATTGAAAGAATCCCTTGTACTCCTGAGCCTGTTGTTCAGGTCTGGAGGTGGCACTGGCTCTGGCAGGGTTTGGGAAATGCTGTATCTCCTGCAGCAAGCATCACAACCCCAACAGTAGGGCTGGTAATGTAACTCAGCTGAATGGAGACAAAGCTGCCACTCACAGAACCAGAGAGTCACTTAGGTTGGAAAAGACCTTTAAGATCATCAAGGTCAGCTATTAACCCAGCACTGCCAAATTCAACACAGCTACACATCTTTAAAATCTGCTCAGTACCTCCAGCCCCAAGCCCAGGGCACACAGGATCACAAATGCAGCTCAACAAATACAGAAGGGTCGTTGGAGGGTTTAACTCTGGCCCCCAGTAGCCCAAGATTCCACCTGTAAACCCCTCCAAGGCCAGAAGCAAAGATTCACACAAAGGATCAGCTCCCCCACCCTGCTAAAACAGTCCCAGCACATCAGTCCTGTGGCCTGGTTATGCACATACATTGCTGGAAAGAAAAAAACCAACTTGATTTGCTCCGTTGCTTGAGCACCCATCCCTGAGTTATTCAGAAATGACCATCACTTGTGCAATAGAGCTTTTCAGTGCCAACAATAGCAGGAGGCAGACATAGCACAGGGGACAGAGATTGCCACCCCCGCAGCACAGGCAGACACACAAACTTACCTTTCACTCCTTCCTTTACTAACTGTCTTATCACTATAGCAACTATAATCCTAGGTCATGCAGCTAGGAAAAAAAGAATAAATATAGCACAAATGAAGATATACACTATCAGCAAATACAGCCCCAGTGGTAGAACCTAATTTTCATTAGAGGCATAACAGTGGTTTTGCATAATTATACATATATTTATGCCCAACATGCCCATTTCAGTGGGAATTCATTAATTCAGTTCTAAATAAAAAGGATTGCTCATTCTAGGTTAATTTCTCTCTCTCTCTCTTTTTTTTTTTTAATTTTAAAGCAGAAAATATTTCTAAAAGCCCAAATCATACTTTCACAGCTTTCCCTTAATCCTGAGATTAACAGAAAAAGGAAAACACAAAGATTAAGTCAGCTCTGAAGTAAAAACATGGCAAAACACACAACAGCAAACTTTGCTGCTTTTGAAATGTGAGGAGTGAGAACAAGCAATAAAATATTTGGCCAGATGATGCACTGTACCTGGAGTTGAGTCCCAAAGGAAAACATCTTTGGTGCTTGTGGTGAAAGCAATACAACAGCATCATACTTAGAAGAACACACCACTACAAGCAACCGAACTTGTGTTTGGCTGGCACCAGAATTTACTACACAGCTTGAGGTCAGCATTTACAAGAGGAGGCTTATTTACTCTGATGGCACATATAGAAGATAGCAGCACCAAGGGACAGCCCCAGCCAAGCACACTGTGAAGCAGAGAAACCCTTCCTCTGCATCTTTCCTTCTTTAATTTGTTCCTCACGTTCCTCCATTATCTACTAAATGCAAACACCCTGAGGCTGGTACCTTTTACTCCTCTTTATTACTGTTTCCAGGTGGGCCTCATCTGAGTGATGGGGAGCCCTTGGTGCTGGTCAGACCCTCTCCTTTCCTCTGTGAGGGGCAGTGCCTGGGGCTGGTTATTGTTGCTTCAGGTGACAGGTGCCTGGATATGTGGGTGCTCTGGGACTTCACAGTGAGCTTTTTTTATTGCAAACATGCATGTGGCTCTAAGGATGCTCCCAAAGTCCTGACCTGGTGCATGCTGGACTAAATAACAAAATAAAACCAATATCCTAGGGAGATGTCTCTTCTCTAACTTCTTCAATATCCTAGCTAGGGAGGCAAGGGAGAATCCACTATTTGGCTTTGTCTCCACAGAGGATTATTTAATTCCTGACTTACTGAAAATGCAAGGAGAACTAGGGCAAAGGGAAGAGGAGAGCTGGGCTTGAGGAAAGGGTTTGGAGGAAGGAAAAAGGGGGAGGTGCAGAATAAATGGAAAGACAGAAGAAGAGACAGAGAGGGGTCAGTCCTAAACAGCAAGAGAAATCTCTCAAGGCTGACAGTCTCTAGTTCTTCTCCTCCTTGTGTTGTCATTTGTACACAGTTAAAAGCTCAGCCAGTGTGAGGGAGAAATCTCCCTTCTCACCCAAGCTTCTGCAGGAGGGAGGGGGAGCTCACTGCCTACCTGTCCAAGCCTGTGTCTGCCCTGGCCAAGGTCTTGCTGGTCCTTTCTTCTGCAGTAGGGAGCCCTCCCTTACATGAACTTCTGGGATGTGCAGCAGGTCCAAATGTGGCCCCTGCACTCCACACTGCGAGCATCTCCTGCCCCTGTCTGGAGGCACCTGAGCCCTGGAAGTCCATCTATCCATGATGAAAACAGAAATAGCAGCTTACTTCAGATGCTGCTAGTCAAAAACAGATTTTTTTTTTTTTTTTAAACAATGAACATACATCTCTGGCACACTTGTGCCTACTGTGTCTGTCCTCCCTTCTTGAGTGCCAGTCTAGACAGAAAAGGAGCTTTTTAGAGAGGTCAGATGGGGCCTGGCAGAGGGCCCTGCTGGGCATGGGCTGTGAACTTAGTGGAGGAAAGAACCCACCTTCTCTCTGTGCAGCTGTGCTGTAGGTGTGTGGGGGCTGTTTGCCCAGGATTGCCACTGACTACAAAGGCTACTCAGTCCTCAGTCTGACCAGAGAGCAATGGCAGTGTTAAAACCTCCAGAAAAACAGGATAAGTGTTCAAATGTCTGTGATAAAGTTTACCTGTGGGAGCAGGGCAGGCACTGAGATATGGTGGCTAATCCAAAGAAAAGATTCAAAATCTTCTCTGAACTGGTGAAGAGAACAAAACCAGCCATTCCTCTGATTTTTGTGTTGTCTGCAATTACCACCTCTGACTGCCAAAAATAGTAGGTAGGCCCTGGGATGGGGAAATGAGACAGACAGGGACTTGCTCCATCCCTGGAATTATTCAAGGCCAGACTGGACAGGGCTTTGAGCAACCTGGTCTAAGTGGAAGGTGTCCCTGCCCCTGGATACATTCAAGTGGGAGCTGAAATATGACCTAGGAAGCTTGTAGAGACAAGCTTGTAGAGTCCCAGAAATATTGTTATCCCCTGCTTCCCTTCCAGTGGCTCCTACAGTTTTTGATACAAGTTTGGTCTCTCCCTAGATGTTCCTTTTCTGCAGATATCCCTGCACATACAAATCCCTTGACATGGGAAACCAAGCCCCAGTGCCCCTCCCCACTCCACCTCTCAGAGGTTTTTTGCCCATGTTACCTGCTGTGACTCCACAGTGCTGTGGCAGCAGCAAGGAGAGGTAGAGGTCTGCTGGAAAACCTGGCAGGGTGGTCCCCTCCCTGCAAACATGGTCACTGAGCTACACTGAGGATTCACAAAGCAGTAAAGATTCAAGGGAACACAGTCCGTGTTCCCCTTTGGAGGGACATTTAAGCCAGCTGAAGAGGCAGAGTGGATGTGTGAGCATATCCAGCAGGATGAGCTTTATGATTTGGGCAAACAGTGTAAATGCTTAAGTACTTACACCTAATACCATTCCTGACACTCTCACAAATGGACTCTCCTGCCCAGCCATGCAGAGGAGTCTCAGATGCCATCACACTATGGAATTCCATCCTTCTGCCTACAGGAAATCTTGCACGTGCAGTGTGGCCCTCTCCTTCTGCCCTACCTCCCCACCGAAGGGGACAGGCAAGTGATGTTCAGCCTGTCTGGCAGGGGGTGGGGATCTCTGTGCCCTGTGCATGGCACCTTGGAGGGTGGTATCACGGGTTATAAATATGAGGCAGGGGAGCAGGTGATTTGTTCCAATGTTTTGCTGAAGTCAGACAGCAATTCCTGACCAGACAGAGAAATGGAAGATGTGGCAAACCTGCACTTCCAGGTCCAGTGCTGAGCTGAAGCTGATGCATGCTCATACCCGAGTAAGGGCTCTCCTACCCCTCATGGGCTGTCACATGTTCCCACAGCAATAGCAAGGTAATCACATTCCTCCCTCTCTCTCATGCAAACTGATTAAAATCATGCTAATCACAAGTGCCTCAGCTCGAACACCCAGACCTTTAATTGCTGCAATGAAGGATATGAATGTAGGCTATTCTGAGGGCAGCCAAGCACAAAATTAGCATTTAGCATGAAAATTATACCACTGCATCATCAACAGTGCAAAGCAACAACACAACCAGCCAGGCTGCCTCTTTCCCTCCCTACCTGCATGCTTGGATTCATCCAGTGCTGAAACAGCCCCATTGCTTTCCACACACGTGGGGCCTGTCCCTCTGAGGCTGCCGCCAGGAGACAGGCAGGGGCTGCAAGGTGGCATCTGTTTGCTGACTCTGACCTTTTGATGAGTCAGCTTTATACGCTCCTGCTGAAATAATCCTCCCTTAGACGTCAAAACGCCACATTGGTTGCTGCATTGATTCCTGAGGTATTTACAGTGCAGAAGAATGCAGCAGCAAGCGGGGGTGAGGCTGGAGGGGAGAAACCTGCACCCCTGGAGTGTCCTGTCCCTCAAGGTCAATCGTCCATACGAAGCCAGGAGTCAGATCTTCTCCAGGCCATTAGCTGTCTCCATCATTACTGCAAATCCCCCTCAGGCCTTCTCACCTCTTTGTTACCTAGGCTGGTTGGACACAAATAGAGATTAAAATGCTGTGTCCACAGAAACCTAAAAGGAAAGGCTGGTTTTTTACCAGTCAGGCTGGAACGGAGCCATCATTTGGTAGATGATAACTAAACTTCCAAATCTGCGAGCAGCGCAAGGGTGACTGCCATGCTTTCTCACCTCAGCCAGGGCTCTGCACACTGGTGGTTTCTACTGCAGAGAGAGCTGCCATTTCCCTGGCCTCCCAAGTGTAGGTTCCTGAACATCCTTGCCCAAAAGGGAGAGTATTTCAACATGTTTCGACACAGATCTGTGACCTCTTTGGGTTCTTGAGCAAATCGATGATGCTGAAGTGCCAGAGCTTCAGTTCTGATTAGCAGATGGAGTAGCAATTTACATGGCATGAGAAGGATCCTGCTGGTTCCCAACAGTGCAACCGCATACATGCACAAACACGGTGGCTCCCACAGCCCCAGGTCCCCTCATGCCCCACCACACAATCTGCTGCAGCTCTCTGCCAACCCAATGCCCCTCTTTCCCCTGCCCACAGAGGCAGGTTGGACTAGCACAGGTTGCAGCCCAGCTGTGCCTAGCCCCTCAGGCTGCCACACTTTGAGGTTACCCCTTTGTCCCAGGCCCCTGGTACATGGCTGGACTGGGCTCACTGCCCTGGGGCAAGTAGAGACCTTTGCAACTCGTTGCAGACAGCGTTGCCCAGACATTGCCTGTCTCAGTGCTGTGGTGAGCAGTGTCCTGAGTCAGCGGTTTGGGCTGTTTACTGCTTTAATATATGCTTGAAAAAAGAGACCAGTGGGAGATCTGTTTATAAGCCACAGAAACCCTGAAACAGGTATATGCCTACACCCACGCACATACTCAAAGCAGCAGTGACTATGGAACATATAAATAAATATTGAGCAGACACTGAGGGATTTTCAGAATGGTCTCTCGGGTTTTTTTTATTCAATGCCATGTTGTTTGTTGGTGGCTGCTTTTTTTCTTTACTGTCCTGATTTATTTCCTATGCCTGAGCTTACAATAACAGCAGAAACTCATCAGTGGCCAATGATGATTAACAGTCTCTCACATGTTATTACCTCTATGATCAAGGTAAGGTAATTTCAAAAATCTGTGCCAGGAAATATTGAAGTATAGAGAGGACAGGGCAGTTGTATGTATGTAGAGAGATTATATACAAAAAGCATATAATTTATCCGTACCAACCCACTTGCACTGCACTCAGCTTCTCTTCTTCGAAATATCTATTATTAACTAGAATATGTGTAGCTCTTCTATGTGCAGATCATCTTGAAATGAACCCTTCCTATGATTCAGATAAGGAAGTGAGAAAACAAGGGTGTAAGTGGAAAAGTAAATTAACAGTGTTGGTGAAGTAACTGAAAGGAGAAATGGGATCACCCTCTTTCATTGTTATGCCAGCAATTATTAGATGCAGCTAAGGATGACAGTGGTAGTTTTAGAGGTTAAGTCCACCTGGTACTTCATGTCCAAAGGTGTGATAACTCAAAATCAAGTCTTATACCAAGGACTTGTGGGCAATAAAAATGCTTGCCTGTGTATGGACCACATACCTTGAGTTCTTGCATGATGCTTCTCCTCCTTCCATGTGGGTGGCTCTCTCCTAAATAGGCAGTTTTCAATTTAAGAGCAAATCTTGGGTTAAAGATATTTCACTAAAAAATAGTTTCTCTTCAGATTCCCATCCATAGAGCCCATTATCTGAGCCACTGATCATTTGTTTGAAGCAGCATCTTAGTCCCCCTGAGTGCTTCTGAGTGAAGGAAGGGTGGCTGCCAGCCTGCTTGTGCTGGGTGGTTGCCTTTTGAAGATACTCTGCCAGACTCTGAGAAGGAACAGTGCTATTCCCTTAGCAGGATAAGAAATAGAAAAACAGAAAAAAATTGTGGCAGCAGAACTATGAAAAATCCCACCTCACTGTGGTCAGCACAAGCAGGTAACGTAAAGTTCAAAAACTTCATCCAGGATGGGTCAGCTGGAAGAATGAAAGGGGAAGAGCTGCAGGAAGAGCTGCTTCATTTGCATGGTGCATTATGTGCAGTGACACTGCCGCAGCAATCACAAGCAGAACAGAACAAAACAACAAAACACAGCTGCAGCATCTTTCAAAGTTCTCCAAAATAATACAGATAGTTAAAGCAGCAGTAGACAGAAGGTTAAAGTGCTCTTGTCTCTGAAAATGCCCTTGGAAAAAAAACGTGCCTCTCCCTCTGCTATCATTCTGCTCTGTGGACCATGAGGCAAAGGGAGAGCCGTATTTGTCAACTTTGGAGACTACAGACAAATCCACTAAGGAAAAAGATTTGTATTCCTCTGTGTTCACAGCACTGCACAGCAAAGGGAGAGCATGAACTGGAGCCTGCTGTGCTTTTCATGGCAACAGCCCAGCTGCTCATGGGAGCAACTGCATGAGGTACAAAGTCCTGCCTGCTCTTACTGATGTCATGGGCATGAAAGATGCTCAGCATTGCTGCTGACACACAAAGCGAGGCTGAGAATGAACCCCGCTGTATGGCTCATCTTTGCAATCCCATGGCTGGCATAAGGGGAAGGGCAGATTGTTACTGCTTATTGCTGCAGCTGATGTTGGAGCAAAAGTAGAGGTGTGCTGCAAGCCAGCATCTGGGATGCTGGTTTTGGTGGGGGGGAGAGGTCCTTCCTTGTAAAGTGAGCACATCTGCTCTAGAAGTGGCCAGGGGGCATAAATATTGAATAACAGATTGCCAGCTCCAGCTCCTGTGTGACAAGGATCTTAGTAAATGTAAACAGGGGCTTGGAAACAAGCAGAAGAAGGAAGAAGTGGTAGAGAAGAAAAATAAATAGATAGATAGATAGATAGATAGATAGATAGATAGATAGATAGATAGATAGATAGATAGACAGACAGACAGATAGATGATAGATAGATAGATAGATATCTAAATGAGATGGAAGAAATGGGTGATAACTCAAAGATATGGAGAGAGTGAGTTCCTACTGGAAACTAGTCCCCAGCAAGGAACACAAATAACATGGAAAAAAGGAGAAGCAAGGCAGACCTTGTAAAGTATTCATGAAGAGCAGGTAGGAGATACTTGGAAAGTCAGGTCACATATAGATAAACTGAACTGGGTGGCAGATATCCAGGTGCCTGACTTTGCAAGATCCCAAGTTCTTCCTACAAGGTGCACTGTGTTTTGTATCACAGCAAATTAAAAAATCTACAGGGTTTAATTTTTTCCTTCTCTGTGGAATTCTTGTGATGAAGCCAAGTGAACCAAAGCCACTTACCTCCATATCTTCCATAATAAATGTTGAGGTTTTAGTTACATTGGCTAAAGATAAATCTCTGCTTCTGATCCAGTGTTAGGACAAATTTTGCTCTCATTCTATGGTGGGTGTGCAAGGCATATTTCCTGCAGGCACCTCACTGCCGGGAGACCCACCTTCAGTGCCCTGTCAGGTGTGATAGCAAAGGGTTAAAATGTTTCTAAAATCATGGGAATTGTGTACAGTATATTTGGGGGTGGGGGGAAAGAGTGGAAAGAAAGGTTGGGCCTGGGAGCGTCTGGGAAGAGAACTAGGCCTTGGGAACAAATGTTTAGCTTTGTTTTACTAGATCATGTGCAACTGCACTTGCATAATCATCATATGATAAATGATATAATTGTTAAATGTAATGACTGCTGATAACTGAAAATAAGAATCATGAGAAATGATATAATCAGCACCAAGAATCATGAGAAAGGATGTTTTGGGGTCTGGTGAATTCATGGTTGGGTGAAATCAATGTATACAATAGAACAATATGGGTTTAACAATTAATATATAGTTATGTAATAGAAAGGGGATAAAACATGTTCATTTCAAAGCTAATGTCAGAGGCAGATTTGGATCTGTACCCCTGCTTCCCAGAGCTCTTCAATAAATGCACCTGCACATAATCATTCTGTGATTATGTGTTTCAACGCTAACAGGTGGACAACTGGCCTGGGGTCTTGAGGATACAGTGGCCAGAGGCCAACCAGGCCACAGTACCTCTGTGATGCCCTTTGGGAACATTTTGAATGTGAGAGCCATTTTGGTGGGAAAAGTACAAAATTCCTCGAAACACTTCAAGGTTTTCTGCTTTATGTTTCTCCTATTTGAAAAATTACTTTCTTGCTCAAGAATGTTTTCAGTTCCCTCCCACCAAGTTCTGCTCAGCTCATAAGAATTTCACAGAGAGCTGGTGGTGTCCATTCCTTTACACAGGCCTCACAAAAACCTCCAAAACAAACCAAAAACTCCCCGAAAGCCCAAATGAACCACCCTGCCACCTTTCCTTGAAAGAAAACAGTGATCACATTGGCAAATGATTCCTATATACCTAATTTCATAGGGGACTTTTGGTAGTAGTAAGGCAGATGAAGATGTAGAAGCCATGAAAAATACACCTAGTGTACTCACTCATTTGGCTGTGCTGAGTCAGAAATTTCTGGGTTCAGAAAAAATACTAAATACAGGTGTGTTTCCATGGGCAGATTGGAGCAGTTGAGGATTCCACATTCAAGAGAAGGTGGGAAGCACAAGGGATGGGCTCTGCTCTGCAGCTGCAATGAACGTCAATAAGCCCAGAGTACATAGTGAGAGAGGAAAATTTACAGGGAGGCCTTAGAAAGAAAAAAAAGACTAGAAAAATGTTTAAAAGAGGTAGAGGAACCACCTGATGAGCCAAGGTGAAAGAAGTTAAATACGCCTTGGTTGTCAGAGCAGCAGCAAGAACAGACAAGCAGCGAGGTGTGAGCTTGGGGAGACATTCAGCATGGAGCAGGACGAGGGACAGCTTTCAGTGGCAAACGTGGGGGAGAGCTGGGCACAATGCTAGTGTGGCAGCAGGACAAAACAGAGCAATATCAGGCTAAGGACAGCAGAGAGCACCCTGGCAGGAACTGCCTGCAGTACAGTGGGAAGTAGGGAGTGTTAGAGGCTGATTAGTTGCCTGGGCAAATCCTAAGCTGCCCTCAGGTGTTGTCTGGGAGGTGGGTGGGTGATGACAGAGGTTTTTCCATGTGCTACCAACAGCCAGGCATAGCTGGGAAAGGCAGCTCTTACCAGGAGAAACTGTACAACCTGAAGCGCTGCAGAAATCCCCGGCAAAAACACAAAGTTCTCGCTGGGGTTTAGTTCTGCTTCCTCTTTGGGAAGGATAGATGTTTAGTGCTTTTCCTTGGAACAGTTAGTAAATAATTAAAAGGGAGAGACAAAGTATTTTTTAAGGACAAACTGGTCTTCTGTTTCCATGGCAACCTCTTCCTAAGCTAGAAGCCTTTTGCTCCAGTCAATGCAGCAGAGGGTGAAAGCCCTTTTGCAGAGAGGTGGGTAAGGTGGCACGACCCTGCTGGGAGGTGAAGGGGAGACATGCTGCAGAGCAGAAGGACTGCCATAAACCCCAAACCACGGGAGAAACAAAGATGTCACTCCCAGGGACAATCAGGAATAAGCCTAGAGACATCCATACAAGGGGCTGTAGTCGCCCATGAGGTCACCACCACCATCTTTTCACCCTTCTTCCCTCCCCGTTATCCCAAGTGCAGGCCATGCTTCTCTCATGGTCAAATATTGGGATAATTTCCAGCACTCCACCAAACTCTGATGTTTCTCCCATTGCTGAGCTGAAACATTTCACAGTCCATACAACTGCCAAGACAGCTTGGAGTCCCACCTCCATGTTCTCTTACGGCAAACTTCCAAGGAGTGCTCTGTGCATTGAAGTGTCTGCGGTTTGGATGAGTTTCAGCTCTTTGGGGTTTCTCTGGCTTCAAAGCAGCTCTGGGTTTGGGTTGAAGCCTTGTGCAACCCGAGTTCATTGTTCAGCCTTTTAGGGACTGACTTCCTTCCCTGAGGATGTGAAACCATGTGTTGTGTCCCTCCTCTCTGCCCACGGGACTGCGAGCAGGGGCAACTCACCCAAAGAACCACCAGTGCAAAAAAAGCATTTAAAGACCCTTATTATTGCTTTAATAAATCTGTATTTGCATCCTTTCTGCGAGGACAAGGACCCAGGCTCTCCTGTCCTCTACTCACAGGTCTGACCTCCCTGCAGTCAGCATGCACACTTGCAACAAAGCAAATTAATTAAGTCCACACAGTAATTATCCTTTTCCTGGCTGCTAATCCTAAGTGATGTACTCATCACTTACAACTCTGGTTTGTAAGATGCAGCAGCTGCTTTAAAATCAGACAGGTCACAATCAAATCAGAACATCTTTTGTGCTGCCCTCTTCACAATGCCAGCTGGGAGACCTCTGTGAGGGCCGCAGAGGTCCTCTTGGTCTGATGGGAAAAATGGGATAGGGAGCCCTGCTCCTTCTCCTCAGTGCTCTAAACATTCCTGTCTCCATTAGGCTGCTGTCATATCCCTGCTGCCCTTCCCAGTCTGTCTTCGCTGACACACCTGAGTGGAACATCCCTGGGGCGGTACATGACATCCAAAATTCTTTGTTCCCCTCGGGTAGTTGGTTTTCCTACCCACTTGCAAATCTGGGAAGGGTATAAAACTTTGGAGTTGCTGCAGGAGGAGATCCAGGTTGGCTCTGCCAGGAAGGAGACTTGTGCAGTTGTACCACTGGAAAAGCAAGGAGGATGCAGCCTCTGGAAGCCTTTTTGCAACCACACCAGGAGAGGATCATGCTGGACAGAATCCTAGATTCTGAGGCAGGTCATGGTTTGAGGGGTCGTTCTGCCCTCACCCTCTGCAATCCTCCCCACTCCCACTGCCCTGCAAGGCAGAGACAAGGAGAGCTGCAGTTCTCCTTGTCCCTCTCACCCATCTCTCCAGCTGGTGAATCAGTTGGCCTGGACACAACACACATCAGCATCCTTACAGTGGCAGGCACACACAAACACACACACACTCCCATCAATATTCACTGCTCTCCATGTCCATGGGTGGCACTGATAGCTACAGTGACGCAAACAGAAAAATACCAGAGGATGATGCTAGAGAGGAGACAGAACCACCACTGAGCTAAGGATGTCCTTGCAGGGTCTTCCTACTGGAACTTGGAACAGGCTTAGCCCTCAGCCAAGGGACTGTGTTTTGTGTTGTTGAAGCCACCTTTGCTTTTTATGTCTTTTTTAATATTCTAGGTTTTGTATTCCTTTAATATATATAGCTATAGATACAAAAATAACAGATAGGTTTCTCTAGGAATAATTTTTGCACCTTTGGGCTTCTAAAATAAAATATCACAATTACTGCAAATAAAAGGGGGAAAAGTTAAATTTCCTCTCCCCTTTTTACCTCTCTTTCCACCCTGCCTCTCCCACTCCAAATATCCCCATGAGCCTTGTAATTTTTTTTCCCTTTGTAGTTTTCTTTCTTTGGAAAATGAAACAACCAAACCCAACAAAACAACAAAAATAAGCCATGTAGCCTCTACCCCTCCTTCCATGAGCATGCCCGCTGTGTTCACACATTCCTTTCAAAGCAAGGCTTTTCACCTCAAAACATTTCCCTGTGGTCCATGGCTATTTGCTTTTCTCTGTTGCTGGGACCAGATTTTCACCTGCTGTAAATCAGCATGAAATCACCTCAAGCCAGAACTCTGCTGCTTTACACCAACAGAATGTTTTGCCAATTTATGCTCACCCTGAAGATCTGGCCCACAATTTTTAACCTTGGAAATGGAAGCATGGACAACAAAGAAGTTCCCAGAAACACACAAGGCAAGCCCCAGATGCTCTTCCCTTGCTGCTCACGCTTCCTTTCCCTTCACCCCACCCTCATGGTTTGGTGCAGCAGCTCCTTTGGGCCCCGCATTCTCTTGTTCCTCCTTAGCACTTTCTGAAATTCATAATCTCTCAGTAAAAAAAATATATAAATCGATCTCTCTATATATGTATATGTATATAACCAAACAGCTGCCACGTAGCAGTCACCTGGCTGGAGGGTGCTATCCCACGGCCTTTTCTTGTCACTATAGTCTCTGGGGTGATGATCAAAGTCTTGCCCTCAGGCAGGACTGTTCCCGTATTGCTTGCACTCTCCCACACCTCTGAGGTACGGTACCAGAATATTTTATATATATATATATATATATATGTGTGTGTATACATATATATATATATTTACGTATATATATAT
>VYXD01003415.1:661737-718337 GCA_013397195.1 Hylia prasina
GCTCCAACTCGGAAGGGAGCGCGGAGCTGCGGTCCCCTGTCCCCAGTCTGCCGGGGCCATCTGGCTCCTCTCCCTCCCTGGGCGAGGGGGGGTCCTTGCAGAAGTCCGTCACCCAGGAGGGCATCGAGAGGAAGCCCCGAGGGTCAACGGTGTAGAAGGGCTTGGCGTGGTAAGCGGCGGGGCGGCGGGGCGAGGGGCTGGCGTGCAGGCCGCTGGTGCTGCTGCACTTCTTCACCGGGGTCAGCCCCGGTGGGGGCGGCGAGAAGAGAGAGGTCAGCGAGAGGCTGCTGAGCGTCTCCGAGGGCTCGCTGTTGTTGCCACCCCCGCGCNCTGGTGGCGGCGCAGGCTCCGCAGGTTGAAGAGCCCCCGGCCCCGTAGGCTCCGGCGGCGGGAGGCGGGGGACAGGGGGGCTGCCAGGGGTCTTTGGCCGCCCGCCGGCGGCACGGGGCACAGGGCCACCGGCAGAGTACACTGCGGAGAGTCGCTGAGGTTGAGGCTGTTGTCCTCCAGCCTGGTCTGCAGGCTGCCGGCCGAGCCGCTGCTCCGGCTGTCCAGCGAAGTTTCACTCTCGGGGGCCTGGGGAGCGGGAGCACGAAACACAGTTCTCAGGAAGGAGGTGGGCAGTGGGCAAGAGACTTTGCCTTATTGGTTTTGGGGATACTTTGGGGTGTGAAAATAAGACACGATTACAGAAAGGGGAAAAACTCCGTTCCTCTCTCACTCTTCCCTGCTGGGGAAGGGAGCCGTAAACCAACCAGTGCTACAAAGCACCAGGCATG
Source organism: Hylia prasina (assembly GCA_013397195.1). Classification (NCBI taxonomy): domain Eukaryota; kingdom Metazoa; phylum Chordata; class Aves; order Passeriformes; family Sylviidae; genus Hylia; species Hylia prasina. Next base: position 662,517 of record VYXD01003415.1, read on the forward strand.
CAGCCTGCCATGGGGATTTCCTTCTAGGAGGAGGAAAGCTTTTGTTATTTTGAGCTAATTTCATTCTTCTTCAGGATGAATCTACCCCTGCTGTCTTTTCAGATAGAGATGGCATATTTCTGGGATGTGAGAGTTAAGTGGGCAGGGCAAAACAGTGAGCTAAGTGCCACAGTGTGTGGATATGGCACTAAGGGATATGGAGGATGCAGGTGGGAAGAAGCCTGTTTCAACCAAGAAGGTGCATGATTTGGAGTCACGGTGTTAAGATAACCCAAGGATGCTGTGCAACTGTCACCTCCCTGGCCTGCACCATGGCTGCTGTACATGCAGGTGTCTGCAGCACACCCAGCGCCAGGGACCCAGGGGGGAGCTACAGAGTGATGTGATTTCATCTTCATGTGGGGCCCACTGCAGCTGTCAAACTGTTTGTTGATCCAAAGCAGAAGAACAAATTACTTCATGGGGTGAGAGCTATCCAACACCACTTTGTTGTACTACCCTCTCTCCTCCCTTAACCTCCTGCATTCTGCAGTCCACTGTGCTCCTCCTACAGATCCAGGTTACCGAGCCCATGACCGCAGCTGCCTCTCTCCTTCCTCTGCCCTCCTCCTTGTTCAGCCCCCTCTGTTTGGGTGGGATGTGAAAACTGAGTTTTCCTAGCAGACAGAAGTGGGGTTCCTCACCTGATGGAGAAGTGAGCAGTTCACACCTGGAGATCTCAGTGATGCCCATGAGCCTTGCAGAGAGATCTTAGGAAGGTTGTGTGGACACGAGACTTCTTCAGGCCCTGTTTGGGTGGCAGAGATGGCTGGGTGGAAAAATTCTGTAGGTATAGGTAACAGAGGGGAAGATGCACCTGGAGAGAAGGGGCTAGGAGGGACTGAGAGCATCAAAAGAAAGGGGAGGAGAACAGAAATAGAAGGAAAAAAACAGTTGAAGAGTCCTCGGATTTTATTTTGTGCCTTTGCTGCTGTTACACTGACCAAAGTCTCATGTCCAGTGAACAAAGGCTATTCAGGAACATGCACTCCTGGCCAAGAAGCCTCAGTCTGGTGTTCAGATTAAGGATCCCACTTTTTGCCCAAGAACCTGCACCACACCAGGAAGACCTAACACAGCTCAGAGCCATAAGGTAGCAGGTCAGCTCTGCTGTTGCTCTCACAGAGAAATGCTGAGCTATAATGCCTTTATTCAAGTATGTATCACTGCCAGAGGACATTCATCCCAGATCCTGCAAGGCAAGGGATGAAGGGAGATAAATTAAGTGATGGTTTGGGAAAAGCTGGGGACCGCAGGAGACCAGGGCATGCTCAAGAGTAGAACTGGAACACTTCCACCAAGGGCAGGCACGTGTTACATGTTCCCTGAACCTTTACTTTGTATCAGGGGGCAGCAGTGGTTTTCTGGGCTGAGTGAGCACAGTTCATCCAGCTGGCATGTCAGGAGAATCTGCGCCCACTCTTTTCACGGGTGCACTACTGCAAATGGTGACCAGCAGATTCACAATATTTCACAGAGTCACGTCTGAGGAAAGATATAAAAACTAGTAACAAAAATGAAGGAACTGCTCCTCTGCCCCACTCCTGAAGCAAATCAACAAACTGAAAGCTAATCCTTGGTTAGTGTAACCCCAAGTCACATTAACTCTCCCCCTGGCAGAGGTAAAGCAGAGCTGTGGGACCAACCCATAGTTTCAGCAGAGCCTGGGGCATGAGAGCCCTACTCACCTTTGGTACTTTCATGCTTTAGCCAAGATTGAACTGAGTTGAAAGAAGTATTCTCCATTTCACACAGGTAACTATCTGGGTTTGCAGAGCCATCCTTGCTGGATGCTGTAAGCAGGCATTCCCCCAGATTGTCTGCCCCAGTGGAGTCAGGGTTGTCCTGGCCATCCTGCTGGAAAAAATAAGTGAGGACAAAGCCTTGGGAAATTTAATGGAAGATGATAGAGCAGACTTTTCAAAACCTCAAGAAGAACTGATTCTGATAATAACTTCAAGCTAGCTAAGAGATGCTCAATTTTCCAGCCCCAAACGCCTTTTGACTAATTCAGAGGAAGTTACTAACAGCAGTGAAGAGAACTTTCAAATACATGTATTCTTTTGTTCTCCTCAAATCCTACTCTCCACAGTATGTCTCTATGGAGAAGCTCTTGAAAAATGACCAGAATTATATTCCTCAGCAGGGACACCTGGATGAATACAGAGCACCTGAAATGAGCAGGGGCATAAGTACAGCACATGGTGTAAGAGGCCCATGGCTATCTGAGGCTAACCTTGATCTCCTTAGGATTCAGCTGAGCAGAGTTTTGATTGTCTGACTCATCTCCTAGAAGGATGGAAGAGGACTTGTCTGAGTTGAGGGATAACACTTCCATTTCAGCCAGCTGGACCTGCAGGAAGGGAAAGAAGCTATCACAGTTCATGCCTGGTATCCATATTTCAAGCAGTCACACTGTTGATGGTGGATAAGTGAGAGCCTGTAGACCCAAGATCAATTTTAGGTTATATTCCTTGGATATATCAGGAACTGCCTAACCCAGACCTGGGCTGGGCAGGAGAATTCACTTTTTAAGAAAGGTTGAATATGCAATCTGTAAGCAGGCTGCTACAAGTCCATGCTCCTCTAGTGCCAGACTTGGAGGAACAAGTCCTGTATCTGTCACAGTGATACAGCTGGCCCAAGGCCCTGCAAGTAAAGCCAGGCAGGCAGAGGGGTCCCTCAGGCTGGTGTCAGGGCAGCCGGCTCTGCTGAGGGATGAGGAGTGGACCCCTCTTTCTGAAGGCACCACAGACAGCCTTGCTTAAACATGAAAGTGCTTTCATTCCAGGGAAAGTCATGCCTTTTGCAGTCCATGCCAGTATCATGCTTTTCATATTCTCTTACCTTCATTACTGAAACCCTGTTTCTCTCCAGCTTTCCTGCATCTTGCTATTCCCCTCTCATCTGACCTACCCAAGATCTTACCTAATGCTGTCTTCCATTCTGTTCTCCATCTCTAAACTCAGCCCTCCCACACACACACACCTGAGCTCTCTTGCTTTCTGAAAGTAAATCTGACCATTACTTCTCTCTCATTCTTGTGCTTCAGCTCTGCTCCAGTCCCGTGCCTGGCCTTGCTTCATCTTTCAGCTTGTTTCACATGTTCCCTTCTCCCATCCTCTTTCCTCCAAGCTTTTAAATCCCCTCTGCCTGACAACTCTTTCTCACAATGCCTGAAAAGCATCTTTTTCTACCAGCCTAAGCAGTTACTCTATCCCTCCTGTGCTTGGATTTCCATCACTGGTCTCTAGAGTGCCAGAAGTTTGCACCACCAGCAATTAACTCTTAACAGCTGTATTCTTGGTTGTGTCAGTCGGGACAGCTTCTGGCCATGTGTTTGTGTTTGCAAGAGGCAGGTATAGGTCTTGTGCCATGACAGCAGGTGAAACATTTGGAGAGATGACTTTCGAGCTGGAAGTTTAGTGGCTTGTGCCAATGCCAGAGACTGGAAGAGGTCTCCATCTGAGGGATAATGCACTTTAAACAAACAGAATGGAAAACCAGAGCTGGATTTAAATAAAGTGGACAAATGACATCCTTATGTGAGCTATTATTCTGTCATAGGAACACGGTGCTGTTCAACCATGGAGAAAGTCCAAAACCAACAACTCTTCCTCAGAGCACAAATGCACAGAGAGCCCACAGTGAACTTATGCCAGGGATGCTACACAACCACAGTCAGCAACAACTTGTGTGGAGAAACACAGTCTTCATTCAGTCCCACTTAATGTGTGTACTCATCTATTACTCTCCCAAGTGCTTGTGACACCAAAAGAGCCTTAGAGCTGTGCCTGTAGAGACGCGAGCATGACATGGTAACATCTTTGCCATCCGTAAAAAAGGATTTCAACGAAAGCCAGAACAGTCTGTTTGTCACTGAACCACTTGCTTGAAAATTCTGACCACCCTGGGATCTAACAAAACCCACGATCAACAAAAAGTCATGACTGCAGTGAGCACTGGTGCTCACTGACGAACTCCTACCATCACTAAACACACTTCAGTCATCCATATACAGGAGTCTGTCAACCATCCCAAGAGTGAAAGGATAGAAATGACAAGAGAAAAGCACCATGAAAAAACAAGGTTTTGTTCTTTTTGCTTCCCTTACAGTAGAATATTTTAAAATCTGCTGACTAAAGATGAGAAACAAAAATGTATTTTAAATTGCAGTGGGAAGAGAAGGGGCTGTTCACTAGATACCAATGCATGAAACCCTCTAAGAACATCAGCCTGAGATACTGAACCATGCACACATATCCCTTAGAAAACAACTACTTGCAGATATATCTTTAAAAACAGACCCACAATTACAAAAATCCTTGATTGTACAAATAATTAGTTTGAAAATAAAGTATCAGGAGTGTAATTGGGAAAGGCACTGAGCACTTCGGCTTAATGCCACAAAAAGCTTAGCACACAATAATGAGATTGAGCATACATTTAAATGTTGTGTCCATCTACTGTGCTCAGCATCTTGATGAATTAAACTACCAATGAAATTAGAGGAGACATTTTTGCCTAATATGTGATTTTTGTCAGAAGGGCAGTTTAAGGCTGATAGGGTGGACAGCAAAGCATACTGTTTTTTTCTAACACACACACACTTAAGAGGACTAGATAAATAGTTTTGCCTATGTAACTTGCTGCAATTACTTCTGGGACTGTACAATTCAATCTGTGAACAATACTCATTTGGATATGTTGATGTACCAGAGTACACTCTAATTTAATGACTGTGTGCATTGCTGATGTTAGCAATGACTCCATATAGTGATTTACCATTGAAATTTCCTCATTTTTTTCCTACTTTGAAATATGAAGAAGTCGTGATCAATCCTGGCTTAAAATCCTAAGGTATAGTTTTGACTCATATAATCCAAAATAAAGCATCTGTATTTTATTACTAAACTCATTCTTGCATAGATAATTTCTTTTCAGTTCCACATTTTAGATGTGTTGAAATACCAATTTTGAAAGTAATTTATGGCTCTATAACAGCCATTAGAAAGTATGATCTAAGAATAAATCTTCAGTTGTGATAATTACATCAAATTCTTTGCTGTGGCTGTGGGCTGCTTTTGAAGATTTGCTATCTAGTTTCTTTGCTGGAAAGGTAACAAAATGGGTTGTTTTCATTTGTAGGCAGGATACTGAAAACTATCTGTGAGGTTTTCAAATGTAGCAAACTAGCTGCAAATGACTGCGGGGCAATCATTCTTAGGAGATCTCATTTGCTGAGAAAGCACTAACTGCTGAACATAAAGACTTAAGTAAAGCAATGGTAAAAAGTAAAATTGCAGTTAATTGAAAACTAGATATTTGGTTGCATTAATGCAGAATTCATTTGTGAAATGTCTCAATAACGATAAACTACAGCAATGATTGCATTTTAATACTTTCAAAAAGAAGCAATGGGGAAAAGCAGACAGCTGAGGAGCTGAAAAAAATATCAGAGCATCAGAACTAGGCATCTGAGACCAAACAAGATACTGCTTTCTTCAAACATGAATAGAACGATCTGCCAGTAAGAGCTCTTTCCCCAGGTTTCCTTGTTTCTTTATAATCTATAACAACATATCAAGTCAGTTACAGGAAGGAGAGGGTGAAGTTTGCCACTGATGTACCAATTTACTTGTCAGAAAGTCACACTACTGCTACAAGTCTGAACACACAAAATCAGAGCACCTGCTTACAATAAAATTATTTCAGAACTAAATTAGTTCTGCTACTCACCTAACCCTTCCCAGACTATCTTGCTCCTCAAGTTTCACAACCTGAAAAGACTAATAGCTTAGGAAGGAGTTTTCCAAAGCATCTACCAACTTTAGTAGCTCAAGCATAACCCATTTAGTCCTGCTCTTAGCAACAACCCATTTGTCAGCTGACAAACTTTCTCAGTGGGCCCAATTTTATTTAGTTTTTGCTCAAACTAATTAACTGGTTTGCACCACAAACCAATCCTTACTCACAGACATGACTCTATTCAACAAAGCATTTAACCATGTGCTTAATTGATTGACCTCAATAGGGAATAAGCAAGCACATGCTTAAAATGAGGACAAAACACAAGCTTAAATCTCCCACTGAATTGCTCCTGAGTGGACTCATTGGGGTGAGATCCTTAGAGTCCTCTGTCCAACATGCGCCTGAACCTAGACTTTTCTTTTAGAATTGAACAAAACAAGAGCTGCCAAGGGATGCCTTCATAGTCATTTCTCTACAGGTCATTCTGTCCCTCCTGACCTGTGTCCTGTCACATCTCACTTTTCCACCACCTCAAACATCCACATGTGGCTAAGGAGGCTGAGGCCTGTACTAGAGGCAGTACCAGCACTTCACAACAGATGACAAACACAGGTCAACAAGCTCTAGTGTCTACACAATCTACAGTGAGGAGCACACATGGGATGACCTGCGGGCCTGTGGGTGTGGGTGTGCAGTCTGGGGGAAGAGTCCCCTCACACATCCTCGTACGCAGGTTACCTCTTGCTTGTCATGGTTACACTTCTCGCACATGGCCGGCGAGGAGTAATGATGGAAGACGGAGCCCGATAGGTTATCGATGATCATTAACTCCCCGTCGAAGGAGTCCTTAATAATTAAAGAGACACTGTCCAGCCATAAGTTCTCCTAGGGGACAAGAAAGGGGGGAGGATGGGAGAGATCATTTTAAGAATGTCGAGTTTTTTGCTTTCAAGTTTCATGTGAATTTGGGGCTGGGTTCTTCACCCTGACTCATCTGGAGCAGCATCTTGTCCTGCAGGTACTTGCACAGGGTCACTGGGGGAATCATTTGCTCCACAGGTTGTGTAAAGGCGCCAGAGTTCAATGAAAAAAAAAAATAAGGAGGGACAGTCTTCACTCACTTTCAGTGCTCACGTCTCCCTTCCAGCTCTGCTGGAGTCACTCACTTTGGATCTGCCATTTCTCCTGCACTCTTCTCCTGAGCTCTCCTCTCAAATTTGCTCCTGTCATACCTTTCGCTGGTCTACTCCATCCCTCCTCTGCTGGCCCTCAGGTTCCTATACCATGATGACAATGAACAGGACACACTGCTGTCATAGCCTTGTCCCTACATGATCCTATCAACTCAAAAGTCTACCGCTGAAAGCAACCTTTCATCCTGAGGTGGAAGACTGCTTCTGCTAAGCCCTCAATCATATGAGCTGCCCAGCTAATGCCCACAGCTCCTTGCTGCAGTCTGGTTAATAAGTTCAAAGGTGTACTCACCTGGGCTGGAGAGTAACATCTCATGCACAGATGTCCTTCAGGATCTGTTCTACCACAACCTCCTCCTTTTCCCCGTCCTGAATTTGGAGATCCTGACTTGTGGGAGCACAGCCCATGAGTAATTTCCATCTCAAGCTCAGCATCCATCTCTGCATCCTCCTGGGCCTCCTTGTTGCTGTCGTCAAGATGTTTCATGAGCACAGCTACCACCACATTGATGAGGACAAACTGGGCTGTGAGCACAAAGCTGACAAAGTACAGTGGGGAGATGAACTGCAGGTTGCTGAAACAGCTCCGGTCATCATGGCTGCAGTCACGCAAGGTATCCTTGAGGGGAAGTTGGGATTGAGAGGGAACGATGGAAGGAAGGAAAGACTAAAGTAAGAACAGAAGCTTGGCTCCTCTCTCTGTCAAAAAACACTGATGCCAATGGAAAGAACAAGGCAAACACTTATATCACCTCATACCTTTTGGCATAATGAGGTCCCTAATGAGTCTGAGACACTCTCAGTCCACAGGCTGTTTGCTTTAAAGCAAAACCATCCAAAGGCATATGAAGCAAACTTTCAGATTATAACATGTTGCTGCCATCGTAGCCCCACACATGTGAACAAGACCAAAAATGAGCAGGCTGGTACTGCCTTCTCCCATCTATTCTCAAAAGCACCATATGTAATGAAAGAACTTTCCTTTCTCCATGTCCTCCAAAGGAAATACTTATTTTGTACTTTCCTGGTAGCTCTGCAGATGAGTGCCATGCCCAACACACATGTCCTGTGCTCAGCTTTGATAACAGTCCTGACTACAGCAGATATTCCCTCTTAGCCTAAATGATTTTCTTGTTCCTCCCAAGGAAAATTGGCACTTTTCTCATTCAGATGCCTCTAGGACTAGATGAGCCCAAGGTGTGAATTACTGTGGTGGGAGAGAGACTCTGGACCAAGCAGGGATCCTGTTCCCCTTCCCTTTGCTAGCCCAAGCTCTGCTGAACAGACCTACACATCAGAATTTCTCTTTCCCCACAAGTAGGAGATCCTTGCCTCCAAGTCCCAGTTACCTTCATGATCCCATTCCAGTTGTCACCCGTGGACACCTGGAAAAGTGTGAGGAAGGCCATCCCAAAGTTCTCAAAGGTGGCGTGGCGGCTCATGCCCTCACAGGGGTTCTCATCATTGCACACTGAAAAACAAGGGGAACACAACACTCAGGGGAGGACACACTACCAGTCCTGAGATCAACTATATGAACTCACAACCTGAAGACCTCAGGTAATGAATGGTATCAGCACCCTGCCCAATAGTTGGCTGTTGGCCATCAGTATGGAAAAATCCCTGAGGGCCCAGCCCCAGGATATCAGGCAGACAGCAACTCTGTTGCTCAGTGGGATCCTCCCAGCATTGTCATTGGGCTGCCTTTCTTCTTGATCAGTATTGCGTGGCAAAAGATGTAAATAAACTTGCACAATTTTTTCTTGTAATCTTGAAGGCAATGTCAGGGACAGAGTGCAGGAAAAGCAAATGTTTAAGAATGTAAGAGAAAACGGAGGCTTCTTTTATTTTGTTAGGCTGTTAGGACAACAACATTTAGAGGGAAATTCCTCTTACATCAATTATGCATAAGGGAGAATAAAGTCCACCAAATAATTCAGTCCCTTTATTGAAGAGTTCTGATTTTAAGAAACCCCAGCCAGCTCACATTGAAGCATGGCCTGTTTGAGACTTACCCAGTTTTCCAAAGAGCTCCACTCCTAGAGCAGCGTAGATGAAAAAGAGGAGCATGAAAAGCAGTCCAAGGTTTCCCACCTGAAAGCAAACGGCACTGTCAGCCTATCCCAAAGCCTATTTCATCTGTACAGAAAGTGTTTCTGCATTTCCAAGTCTGAAGAGAACAGCAGTGAAATCCCAGTGTACAAATGCAACCAAACAATTGCTCAGCACTTGAGAAATGTTCAGTGATGGCTCCAGTTGCCATCAGGGCTGGGGGAGGAGCAGGCAGGTGGGAAGAGAAGGCATAGAAGAATTAAGGACTTAACAGGTTTTTTTAAACACTAAACGGCTTCTGTCTGAATGCCTGTGGTCACTGGGCCTGTGTTAGGATCATCATTTCAGGAATCTAATTTAGTCTTTGCAACTGCTGTGCCATCCAAATTCAGGAGAGAAATAAATTATTCAGCCCACCCACTCCCCTGGACTGCCACATCCTGGCTCCCTACATACAGGAATTATTTCTGATGACTAAATTAAACACCATAGTAAATGCTGTGAAAACACAGTGCTGTGTCTATGTCTACAGGACATTAAGAAAAGGAAGATAATAAAACTTAGCTAAAGACTACATTTCCAAAGGGCTCTTTGAAATTAAAGCTCTATTCACTATTAAGAATTACTGCAGTGTAACAAAGACAGGAAGGGAATTGAAACAGGACTGAATTGAAACTGGAGCTGCCTTGTATGCCATTAGCAAGCCAAAATCCCTGGTTTGAGTCTGTGCTCTAGGAACAAAATGAGAAAGGTCAGGAAGAGGATAAAGTGCAAGGGAAAGGATGGTTTATTTTAAACTACTTTTTTTGGCAAAGCAAATGAATCTTGTAGAATAATATTACAGATTATTTAATTGTGTCCCGAAGACACAGTGTATAAATATGGAGACTAGATTCATTCTTTTAATGCTGAAACTGGTGGATTTTAGACCTTTATGTTCAGATTTTTACACAACTGTAAGTGTGGAGGGATTTTTTTTTATCGTTGCTACGCAACTTTATTAAACAAAGCCAACCTGTTATAGGAGGTAGCAAAAGCCAGTCAATAGAAAGTCATAGGCTTTGATGCTGGAGGAATTAAGTAGTTATTATCTTCTGGGGAATACCTAGAGACCAAAATTTCAGACATCTGTTTGCTTTGAGGCAGGTATTACTGACTCCAAAAGACCTGGCCCACAAACTTGGTTAGCAAAGGAGCTGTAGGCAAATGGGAGACAGAAAAATCAGAAGTTAGAAAGTGTGGAAGAATATACTTGTGGTTTGTGGCTGGGAATAGAAACAGAGACTCACAGGTCCCAGTTGCGCTCTTTGCCATCTTGGGCAAAATACTTAACTGTCTGATGACTTGGTTTCTCTGTCTACATGACAGGGATATGAATATTTTCTCCTCTCCTACTTATTATCTGTGCTTTGAGGGTAGAAGTTGAATCTCATCATTTAAGTGCAAATATATTGCAGAGTCCTCTTACCAACAGTTTCTGGATACTATTTCATCCAGCTCTTAATATCTGTGTGCATTTATTGGGGTTTCAGAATAAACATGCCACAGACATGCAGAAGCTGGATCTGAAGACCTGCTCTGTCCCTCATCCTTGCCTGAGAAAAACCATCTGCCATGGCTCTTGGAATGAAAAAGAGCAAGGTGCAAAGAAGATGCATTGAGCCAGTCTGTGGCACCAGAACCAGAACAAATAAAAATTTACATTCCAGATCTGCCTACACATCCTTCATCTCCCCTTCCTTCTATTGTCCAGTGTATCACAGCCCACAACTATCCTGAATGATATTGTATATCCTACATACGTATTATTAATATTGCTGTTATTACTATTATTATAATAAACCACAAATAATTGTTTAATAAAAAGCATGGGAGATCAGACAGCACTTGGGATCCATAAAAGATCACAGTTTCCTTTTCACTTTTGTGCCATCATATTCCTCTAATTCAGATTGACATTTATTGTCACCAACACCAGAAATAAATTCCCTGGGTAACTACTCATGCTGTTTTCAAATTGATTCCCAGGTCATCATCACTCACCAGCACTGGCACATTAGCTGATAAATCAACTGACAAATGCCTGTGCATTTTGATATCACGCAGTAGAGTTGCCTTCTCAGGGCCTGCCAAGGAACTGGTCTGATCTATGATCTGTAGAACCCCTTGGTGCCATTACTCCTTGCTTAACAATTCTCCCTCAACAATCCAAAAGGAAGGGGGCCAGACTCCCTGACTGCTCATCCATCACGGAGGATGCTCACAGTGGGCTTGAAGCCCGTGTAAAGCGCCGTGTCAGCATCTCGTTAGGGAGCAGCTGTCACTCACAGCTCATGAGATCCTTCTGTCTTATGGCAGACACAACTGCTGGATGTGTGAACCACAACAGAGCCTGTCACTGCTTCTCATGCATGAGAGGCTCAGAAACACAAAGGGATCCAGGAGGAGAAAAGAGGAAAAAATAGGAAGGGTGAAGCACTGGCTAAGAAAAGGAGTGATGAGAGTGTGAATTAAAGAGAAGGGGGGGAAAGGGGGCACATTCAGGGAAGGGTGAGAGGTGCAGTGACAGAAAGTTTTCCTTTCCTCCTGAAATAGCTTCCAGTCACTCTTCCCTTCTATGGAGAGAGGTGAAAGGAAACATGGACTAGTTGCAAACAGTTAGACACTAGCTAGATGTGATGAGAAGAAATCTACCTTTATCCAGGGGTCAAGCCTCATTTCTTTCACATGCTGGAGAAGAGGGATGCGAGGTGAGCTGTAAGCCCATGAATGACATGAGAACTTGGACATGACCTTCAGGCAGTTGCCTGCACACCACAGTAGACACCATCTCTGAGACTCCACAAGTATCAACCCTTTGGAAAAAGGAACAGAAGAGGAGAGTCTTTTGGGAAGATGTTTTACCTGTGGCAGGGCTTGAACAACGGTATCCAGCAGCGCTCGCATTCCTGTGGCCATCTTCAGTAGTTTCAGGACTGCCACAACAAGCACAATAGAAGTGTCAGTCAGACTGAGCTCAGAGGCATCCTCTGTGTGACTTACTAATGACAGTAGCACAAGACAGGTCCTGTCTCTTCTTGCCCTAGAAAAATGGGACTTTCCTCTCATTCCTCTTCTCGCTTTTGATGGTACAACCCCAGTTGTTCCTTTTCCTCAAGTTCATATCCCTTTTACTAAATATTTTGTTTCTGCCACCCATGTCTGTTGGGCTGCTTCTGCTTCACCCAGACACTCTAGCCATGTGCTTTTTCCCAGGAATGTGTATCCTAATTGTCCTTCTGCTTTGATTTTTTCCTTCCATCACTTTCTCTTCCTTCAGCCATCACTGCTATGCCATCTTGGCACACCTTGGCCACCACCTTACCTGTGCAAATTTCAACCTGCTTGGGGGCTTCTGCTTCCCACACCACTAGTATAGTTGCCCCAAAAATGAGTAACAGAGAAAGTTCAGCTCTCACATGATCTGCCCACCCTCCCAGTGCTTTGCCTCCCAGGGAACCAGAAAGCCTGAGCTTCTAGGGTGTCCTAGATCCTAGAATCCCTGCTGGGATGTGATGAAGGACACCCCAGCGGCTCCTCAAGGGCCGGGGACAGGGCAAACTCATGACTCTACAGCCACTGGTCCATGAGTCATGGCACCAAGTTGCACTCCATGGCTACATACACCCCTGCTCTGGCCAGTGTCTCTCTCACCCCGGGCGATACGCAGCACTCTCATGATCCGGATGATAGTGGGGTTAATTGGGAGAGCAGCATTGATTTCAATCTCTTCCAGTGTGATGCCCATGACAGACAGCAGCACAATGGCCAGATCTAGCTGGTTCCACCTTTGGAAGAAAAATTGAAGAGAATAAATGAAAATAGAGTTTTTCCATTTTCATGAGAAAGAAAGGTACTTGTCTCCACTTCATCCTAAACATTTCCTTATGTATGAGTTCAAGACCCACTCTGAGTCAGCCTATATGTGCTTTTCCAGAGAAACAGAGATTCACTTTGCACACACCCTGAGCAGCCAGAAGCAAGCCAGCCTGATTTGAAAGCATGGAGCTGTGTAACTATGGCGTTATGCTTTGACTAATGGGCTCAGCTTTTCACAGCCTTACTATTTTGAATCAACTTTGCTATATATGTTCTGCTTCAGCATGCTCACAGTTTGCCTCAAGGGCAGGAAAAAAATGTCTCTCTCTAACCTCAACTTTGCTTTCTGGCCTAACCAGCAGACTCCAACCAAGAGGCAATTTTTGGACAACTCTTGCTATTGTCTAGGCATTGCAGCTTGTGGAGGATTAGGTTAGGTCCATGCTGAGCAGAAATGGGAGGCAGTCAGAGCCCTCTGCCACCACTTTATGGTCTAGATAGGGCACCATCCCCAAATCTCTACCCCAAACCCAGTTGTCCCACAGCCACAGCTGACAACCCTCTGCTCACCTGTCTTTGAAGAATCGTCGCAGACCAAATGCCACCAGCTTGAGCACTGCCTCAAACACGAAGACAGTGGTGAACAGGTAGTTACAGTACTTGAGGGCAATCTCCAGGGACTGCCACAGAAAGAGAGGGAAAAGAATTGAGACAAAAGCAACATCAAACACATAACCCCACTGTATGAGGACTCTACTAAGTGCCAGGAATTCATGCTGGGGTGTGGAAGCTATCCCAGGTATTCATTGTGGGGCGGGAAAGCTGCGCCATGCTTTCTACCTACTTTAATGTGGAAGTCATCTATTAAGGGCAACCACCAGCCAGCCCCTCTGCCCCATGCTCTTCACAGGATCAGTTACTGCTCCTTTCTCTTTTTCTCCTGTACTGTTCGGCATAATTGGGAGAAGGAGGCTATTGCAAGAGAATCCATGAAATGCCATCAGGCTTTTCTTCTGCCAGTAACCCGTGCCACCTGAATGACACCTTGTTAATGGCACTGGCATAGCTATCAATCAGGAGTGAAGCACAGAGGTTACTCTGGTTGTGGATTCAGGTCATCTCTAACCAGAGGAAACCCTGCTGTGTCTTGATCTGGGGCCAAGCACTTCACATCTCTAAGCTGTTTGGCTTCTGGCTCTTTTATGTGCGGCCCCATCACGACAACCAAGAACCAGTGTGAGCAGTGGGCACCTTTTGGTGGCATTTTGTACTTGAAGGGTTTGAAGTGCTTTGAGGAGACTGTTTAACAGAACCTGACAGCAAGCTAGCTTGGCTGGAGTTGTGGTCCAGGAAAAAGAGCTAAGAGTAAGAAAGAGGGGTGACTTGTTGAGGAACAAAAATCTGATGTGAAGACGCCAACAGATAAAGGTTGAGAGTTCCTGAAATATAAAGCTGGGCACCATCTAGGGCAAGATGAAGGCTAGGAAAGTTGGGCAAGGTGGGCAGGAAACAGGAGCCCAGCCACAGATTTGAATGAGAACAGACAAGATTAAGCTCTTGATCAAAGCCTGAGCTACCTCAGGCAATCTGTTCAGACACCAGAGCTGTCACCTTAACTAAGGGTCTTCTGAAGAGAAAACTGAAATGCCACTGGGCAGATGTCATGATGAACGCTTTGTCTACATATGGAGGCAGAAGGCTCCCTTGAAATGTGCAGCATACATTTTTCCCACCAAAGGCATCCGCAGCTTTGCCAGGAACACTGAGACGTACATGGTCTGTACCCAAGCAAAGTGTAAAACTTATTTGGCCTCCAAGGTGCTGTATTTGGAATCACACCCTGCAGCTGAGAGAGGCTCTGCTCAGCACTTTGGCCCTGCAGCTTCCCTTATGAAGAAAAGGTGGCTTGGTAAAGATGTCCCATCCCATGACATACAACCAGCCACTCTCTCAGTTCTCTCAGCTGAGGCCATATGGCAGGGAAATTGGGCTGACATTTGGAAATCTGATGCAAAGCCTGAAGCTCCCAGGACACTGCTGCTTCCACCACTCCTATTAGGATCCAGGGGAAAATAAAAAGCAGAGCAGGCAACTAAATTTGGGTGACCCACATATCCACTTACTAATATAAAGCACAGAGATTTAATTGCATCATGATTTCTAGGGGCTTGGTTCTTGCTCAGATACCTTCTCTATTGATTTTAGTGGATAACAAGTGTCTGAGTAGGAACTACCTTTCTGGATACACCTGAAAATCTTCACACAAATTTGCCTACTACAAAACTAATTCTGACAAAACTTTAACACTAGTTTTTGGAGACATCCAAGTGTCCTACTTATGCTGGTGGGCAGTAGTCACCAGAGAGCTGTACCAAAATGGCAATGTCTGGAGGCAGAACTTATCTCCATGATCTCACTCACCACAGGTTGGTTGTAGTGCTCCAAGGACATAGTGACCACGTTGAGGCAGATGATGAAAGTGATGAAGATGTCCAGATAGTGGCTGGTGCAGACCGAATGAATAAGGAGGCGTATGTGGCAGTAGGTAGCATAGTACGGCAAACGCTGCGCCTCTTCAGTGGAAAGAGGGATATGGGCGGAGTTAGGAAGAAATTAGAAGAAAGAGAGAAATGGGTAAGAAACACTGAGGAGGGAGAAGGCATAAGATTGGTAATAGGTATTGAAAGAAAATGGAATGTAGTTGGGAGAGAGAAAAAACAGAAAAGAATAGGTAAAGATAAAGGACACAGGGATGAGGGGAAAAAAAAGAAAAAAAGGAAAGAAGAAATGGGGAAAAATATGTAGGAAAAAAGACAAAGAATGGAATACTAGAAAGAAAATCTGTTAGTCTGTGTTTATGGGAATGGTGCTAAATCAGCATTTCATGTCTTGACAAATTAAGATCACTTATGATAAAAGGGAGCAGATGGTTCAGGGAGAGGCCCTGGGGTGTTATAGGAGAGAAGGGGAAAACTGAAGCAGAGGAAGGGAAAGCATGCCCATCAGCTGTGAATGGAAGTCTGGGTAGTAGGGATGATTTCCAGGAGCAAGTACGCTTTAGCAATTTCTATATCAATGTAACTCAAAACAGGACAGAAACACCAGGAATAGGTTTCCTTCTCCACAGAGGGCTTGGGATCCCAAGGAGTGACGCTGCAACTGACACAGGGGTCACTGGGACACAAAACATAGGGGTCTTCCTCTATTTTTTTTTTCCCCTCTTCTATAAATATGTGTTTAAACACAAAGAATGGTCTGTGCAGGTTCTTCTTCAATCACCAGCTGAGCTGCAGGAAGCCCAGGTGGGACTCTACCCCAAGAACAGGAAGTATATCAATATGTGCATGCCCCATGCCAACAGTGCCTGTCAGCACAGGGGTGACAGGCACTGTTGCACAGGGTGCACAGGGGTGGTTTTGATACATTATGTCCTGAGGAGCAGGGTGCTAAAACCCTTCCCCAGTGCCTTCCCTGGAGTCCCAGCAGGCCTCCTCAGCCACCCCTCTTCCCCATACCACCCCAGTGAGGTGTGTGGTGACACAGCAGTGGTGCTGAGAGGAAGGCTGAGAGCACGGCCACGAGTGATGGATTTCGGAGACCAGCCCATTGGGAAAGAAAAAGAGGAAAAGGTTTTTCTCAGAAAACCCTGGCCTACGAACCAACCAAACACTTAGGCTGTGCCTTACTCCTTCGCTTCTTCTCCAAGCGTCGCAGGCGCTTCTCTTCCCGCCGGCGTGCCTCCTCAGCCTCCTGGTGCTGCCGGCACTTGTGGAAGTTCTCCACCACCACCCCCACAAACATGTTGAGCACAAAGAAGCTGACGATGAGGAGAAAGGAGATGAAGTAAAGTAGCATCCAGGGGTTGTTGTTCGTCACTGGCTGGAGTGGGAGGAGAACAGAGGCAGTCATTGTCTTTGCAGTAGAGGAATAAAGATGCAGTGGGCAGCAGCCCAACAGATCCTACTTTACAAGGTATAGAAATAACCATGTGTGGGCCAGGAGGGAGCCAGCATGCACAGAACGAGACATTAGTGCTTCTTCATTACAAATACATAAAGGTCCACTGACACTACCACAGACACCTACAGCATAGCGACAGCTACACCTCCCTGCATGGACTAGATAAGACCATGGACCTGACCCCTTGCAAATAGGTGAGCAAAGGATTCAGAAGGGGCCTGGAAGGGGCTCTTGGTTTGAGGGAGGTATCTGAAGCAGGATGTTAAAAGATGCTTCTGCCTTGCAAGCACAAGGAGAGTGAAAAGGCCCTTTCACAAGAAAGTCCATGTACCTGCTGGTCAACAGCCACAGCATCGAGTCCATTATACATAATATTGACCCAGCCATCCTTGGAAGCCAGAACAAAGAGGGACATCAGAGCCTGCAACATATAAAGCAAAGCTGATGTGGAGCAGGTGAATCTAGCAGGCAGAAAAAAAAAATTGTGGGTTTATGCTTTAACACACACAGCACTGAAATACTCTTCCTGTGTCTCTGCACACATCAAAACCTGCTCCTTCCCCCATGGAGGACAAGGGAGGGGGTGACAGGAAGCCATGTGCAGCCAGACCCACCAGAGGAGAGATGCTGTGAAGAACATCTGCTTTGCGGCAGGAGAAAAGAGAAAATCAAGCTCTCTGCTGCCACCACTTTTCTTTCCCACTCATCCTGTAAATGTCATTCTGATACCAACCCACCAGTGACACAGCTTCTGCATGGACACCCATGCCAAATAACTGCTCCTTCTGGCCCAGGCATTGGCTTTCCAGGCACTGTATCTGTTCCCTGGGGAGGAGACAAACCCTGCGTTGGGTTCCCATCAGAGGGAGGGGCTGTCAGCAAACTCACCTGTCCCAGGTTGTCGAAGTTGTACTTGTGGTGCACCCACTTGTAGTTAGCTGCCATGCAGTCGGAGCGGTTGGTGATATTCCTGATGTCAACCCCCAGGCAGTGGTAGAACTTGCCCTTGAAAAGCTGCAGGAGGGGAGTGAACCCATCAGGGTCACTTTCCCCACAGGGTTCCCCACAGGGTTCCCCATGCTCCCTGGGATGTACAGAAGTTGCCAAGATGCTGCATGGCTTGCAAGACTGCAAGCCACATAGAGCATGACAGGTACACCACCAACACAATGTAGAGCACAGGCTCAACCATTGCAAAGGAGCCAGGACTACCCTTGTAAGCTCACACCTGGCTTTTCAGCCTCTTCCATTGCCCCAGGCCAGCAGTGACCTTAAGTCCACCATCTGACAGCTCTCAAGGCAGCCTTTCTGGGTACAAAGGGAAAAAGTATCTTCTAATCAGACCCCTAGAGTAATCTTCCTGCCCTGCTTCCCAGTTACTGAGAGTGCTGATGGGAAAAGAAGATCTCATCTGAGGGTAAAGAACCAGAAAAAAACATCATCTTCTTTTCATATATATTTTTTCACAAAGCTGCACTGTGCTGCTGTGACTCTTCTGCCCAGGGCTCCTTTCCCCACGTGGAAGGTACTGCATTTGTACAGATACATCAGAGCAAACTAAGTATAGCACATTCCCTGAGATGGAGGTAACGCCCACATCCATGCTCCTCTGCAATAGGAATGCAAAAGCCAAAAATAAAGAGGACTAAATAAAAAAATTAATGAACTTTGTGGGTGGGTTTAGGGCTCAGAGTGAGGAGGAAAAAGAGAGCTGACTGGAGGCAGGGTTCATGTGAGCAGGCACTGAGCTGCTTGCCCTTGTGAGGTGACATGGACTGGTCCAGTGAGCCCTGAGCTGTGCCAACCCTGGGCTCTCCCCTATGACACTGACCCAAACCCTGACTCAGCTGCTGCCAGGTGTGAGTGTTAACTCCTGCCTCTCACATCCAGCAATGCCTGCACTTGCTGAGCACCCATCTGTGCTTGCCAAAGGCTGTGTCATTATGGAGATGACTTGTGGAAGAGGGTGAACACAGAAAATTCACTGGCTTCCCTGTCTCTCCTTTTCTGCTTGGCTCCCTGTGTCTCTTATAGGACCTGGAGGCACAGGTGACTGTGGCAATAGGGGGCTCAAGGAGGCTACTCTTTGATGGACAGTAACAACCCACCTGCACACCCAGAATGCCAAAGATGATGAAGAAAGCACAGCAGATGAGGACAATGTTTCCTATTGGCTTGAGGGAAGAAATTAGTGTCTCCACCACCAGCTTCAGACCAGGGGCTCGACTGATGACTCTGGAAAGGAAGGAAGGGTGATAGAAAGACCGCGCAGGGATGTTTGCCCTAAGCTAAGCATTTTCAGCAGCAGCAGACCCCTGTCTCCCTGTGCAGTGACCTCTCAGTGACCTCTGTGCAGATCCCTCCCCTGTGATCAAAAAGCCTTTTCTTTCCCATGGATTTGTTGTTTGATGAGGTATCTCCAGCATCAGACCCATATATGGCTAAGGGTGACCTCCTTGTGGCTTATTGCTTGTTAAAGACCACACTTTGCCTGGCACAGCTGGATCTAACCCTGGGACTCCTCCTGGGGATAACCAGTGGGAAGAGGGGGCCGAACAGAGCTCAGTGGGGTTCTGACCGGAGGGGACGTAGGGTGCGCAGCAACCGGAGCACTCGCAGCACTCCCAGGATTTTGGCACCGCCAGCAGAGGCCAGTGAGACCACAATGTCAATGAGAGACACGAAGACCAAGAAGCCATCCAAGATGTTCCAGCTGCTGCGGAGATAAGCCTGGTCCCCAAAATACAGGCCTAGAGAGACCACCTGGAAGAGGGGGAGAGAAGAGGGGGTGAAATGGCTCCTATGTTACCTGGTAGAGGGCAACTATGGAGAGAATGGGAGGAGGGGGAATAGTTATCAACTCCTCATGATACTGAAGTGTCATCTCAATCTTTTCCTTTCACCTGTTTTTTTCTGTGAAGGAAAACACCCTTTCTTCTGCCTCCTTGAGTAACATGACACTGTAGGGGACACACAGGAAACCTTTCCCTGTCACACCAGAGACTTGGGCAAAGTCTCCCGATTCAGAGGTCACCTTGGAGGTGAAGTCAGGCACCAAATCCATACTTTGGCTCTTAAAGGGGTAATTTATTTGCCAGCAGTTCTCAAAAACAGTGGGTGCTACAGAAATTGGTGGCCATGGGGAGATAATAACATCCTGCGAATCACAGGCAAAATTCAGATATGAATTTTAGGGGTTTAACTACCAGCACACAGTTTTAGGACTTTTTCACGAACATGAGAAGGCAATAGCAAGGTTTTATGATTGTTGCAAAGTACTTTGACATCTATTGAATAATTATCTTAACTTTGAGTATGTCATTAATATTGTTGTAACGTCCCCCATTCTTCCTCCAGGAGAAAGGGAATGGACATTTGACATAATTACAAAATCCATACTTGAATGCCAGCTATCCTTCATGAATACTAAGATCCAACTGGATCTAATGCCTACAATAAACATCTCTATGCCTAACAAGATAGGACTGAACCCCAAGGAGTATCTACCTTTATAAAGGCAGAGGGAAGGACTGGCACACTGAAAAGATGAACAGATTTTAAAAGGGTGCTGAGCAAACATGAACAGTGTTTGACACTGGAAAAAGGCTCTGAGCTGTTCATGTCCAGTAACTTACCTTTAGTGTCATCTCAGCTACAAAGATTGCTGTGAAAATGTAGTTGGACACAGTGAGAAAGATTCTTTCCTAGAAAAAAAATAAACAAAAAAATCAAAACAAAGACCTTAAATGTATTTTGACTACTTCTTGTTACTCTGACAGGCCCCTCTGATGATCTTGATATTTTTGCATTCCTGTGAATGTTGACGAACATTCACAAGTTGACGAAATAAAGGAGATGCCCTTGGCAGAGGTCAGTGTTAGGCAGCTTTCAGCTANGAACATTCACAAGTTGACGAAATAAAGGAGATGCCCTTGGCAGAGGTCAGTGTTAGGCAGAATGGATGGGATTTTTTTGCATTCTGTAAATCTGGTTTCAAGGCACCCTCTGCCCTTTTCTGTCAGTGCTGCTCAGCCCTAACCTGCTGCATTGACCTGGGACTCTTTCCTGAAGAGATGCTGAGCACAGACCACAGACTGTGTCCAAGTGCAGCAGAGTCTGGGAGTCAGCTAAGGCAGACAAGCAGAAAAAGTAATTTCGCTTGCCAGCTTGAGCCACCTCCAAGATATCTCAAGAGCAGCATACACGAATGATGATGTGCCATTCCTAGAGCATGGAAGTTACTTCTGTCTTTCAGTTCCCAGTCCTTGTCCCTTTTGCCATTTATCTCTTATATACAGGCTCCTGGAGGAGACTCTTACTTTCCAAGACAGTAGGAACAAGGCTCTCTGTATTATAAAGTGGGTTGCCCCATTATAAGAGCCTGCAGGGGAAGCACATATTTATGTCAATTACTACTGTTTAGGTATTCGAATAGATGAGTTGGAGCTGGTATTTAATGCTGAAGTACTTCCAGAGATCATACTAGTACCATGAACACTCAGGAACCACTGTTAGACATTGTGCTAAAAAGTGGGTGACAGGTAATGGTTCTCACCGTGCTTCTGTGTTCAATCTGGGGTCTTTCCAGGGCAATCGTGATGCAGTTCAGGAAGATGAAGGCCAGCACTACGTGGTCAAAGAGCTTGTGAGCAATGATGGTTTGGCAGAGGAGGCGAAACCTGCAAGAGAGTTCCAGTAGGCACCTTGGGCAGAGAATGAATTTAGCAGCAAAGAGGACACAGAATTAAGCATTCTGGCCAAAACAGAACTCTGATATAGCAGATTTCCTGTCTCTGATACTGATGTCCCTTGAAATAGCAATAGCCCAGGGTGGTACATGGTCACACAGGGAGCCTGGAGCAGAGCAAGGGCAGAGCAATGAACTGAACCTCCCCTGATTTCCCCAGTGTTAGTTAGAGTGGTTTCCTAAACACTATGACCCTCTGCTCCTCTCTTGCCTTGTAAAGAGGCTGAATTCTAGTTTTTCTCACAAACTCACACTTTGTACCAGCCCACAGCAAAGAGGCCACAAGCTAAAAGCTCAGAAGAGGCAGGTAGGTTAGTGGTCATGGGGACCACACTTCTGAAAGTCACTATGTACGTTAACATAGGTGTCACCCAGAGCAAAAAGCTCTCTTTTGTTACCTATAATGAAAGCCCTTTCTTTTCAAGGAGCAATACTCATGGGTGAGAATACTATTGGCTGGGGTACATGGATGCTTCCTCCTGATGAGATCTCTTTTACAGGAAGAATTTTACCCAAATTTCCCTTTTTTATACAAGAAGAATTCTAACTTTACCCTAAAAGGTGTGATATAACGGGTAAGTTGGTACTGGGACTGTAAATTAAATGAAGATACTATTCTGGTATCAGGGGAGGAAATATCAGTATTATGGAGTCATCAATAATACATTCCTTATCCTCTTTGTGTTAACATTACTATTCCCTGCCTTGCTTTGCTATAAATATTTATGATTACAGAAAATATAAATGGGATGCTCCAAAGGGAGGGAAGATCACATTAGCTATTTAGGATGCTCAACTTTCCTTTCATTGCTAGAATCTATGAAAAGAAATGTCATTTGACTGTAGAAGGGACAACAGAGGAGAAAATACACATTCTCAGCTGGTAAATTGAAAGTTGCCACCTGACATCAGGGGATGCGGCCAGCAGAGCAACAGAATCTGCCCCATCTTCTCAACCATCTCATGGCAAAAACTGCACAAACCTGTTCTGTGGAGAGAAGAGATATATGGACCAGTCTTCCCGTAACTCACACCAGTCTGGCTTATAGACTTCCATCATCTTCCGGATGCGAAAGCACAGGCTCTGTAGGGATGCAGTAGAAGCAATTGTCACTGGCCACCTTCCCACTTGCCTGAGAGAGACATTCTTCCTTTCACATCTGACTCAAATACACCATTACCTGCTTTTCTTTAATCCCTTAATTGAGAAAATCAACTCAAAGGCAACAAGGCATAGAAAAGAAGGTAGAAGCTTTTTGCCAGGGCTTGTTAACCTCTTGGCATCTGTTTCCTCCCCAAATCATGCAAAATAAAACTATGGGTGTCCTTTCTAGAGTAGGAAGCTGTCCCATGATGCCTTCTTAGTGGTGTTGGAGGGACTGTGTTACACAAGGGCAATGTTTCTTCCCTATCTCAGCTAAATGAGAAGCCAGGACAAGAAGACTTTCTGTTGGCACTCAGGCTGAGAATTTCATACAGACATTTATGTCTGTTCAGATTTTAACTGACCCTCATTCCACTTTTTCCACCCTCTGATCTGCTCACAGATTGCTGTCCCTAGGCTGATACCACAAAGCCCACTTGGCCTTGCCTGTGGGGCCTGTGCTTCCTGCTCTGGTCTGGTGATGTTCCCCATGCAAAACTCTCAGTGTTGCACAGCCTGACCTCTCCTATCTTGTAGAAATCACTGGCTGCACTGCTCTGAAATAACAACCCCTGAATGACCGCATGTACATCTCACATCTGCCTTCCTCCCACCATCCACCTGCCTTGCAGGCAGCCTGACAAAGTGGTGTGAGCTTGTCTATGCCTAGAAGGTCCTATCTGCATTCACTGCTGTCCTCCAGCTTTCCTAAAGCACCTTTGTAAGCTTTCCCATCCACATGCAAGAAGACTGAAATTTGAGGATGGACTTCCTAGAGCACTGTGATGTAACCCCAGGCTGCTCCACCAAGTACTCACATAATCTATTTCTTCATCATCCTCTCCCTGTTCTTTGTGGTTGTTCATCTTTGGGAAGATCTCCTTGACAATACTGGGCATTTTGCCATTGCAGTCCTGATGCTCACTGGCCCCAGGTGGTGCTCCCAGCTTATGGGTCACTCTGTGACCAGAAGGGACTGAGGCCAACTCCAGCAGGTCACAGGAGCCTTTGTTATCCAGAGAGAGTGTCCGGTGGTGATGAAACACCCTTCCTGTCCCATCTGGCTCCCCATCTGCCGCCTTGTGCGTTTCCCCAGACAGGAGGGACTCATGCTCAGCTGAGGGAGGTTTGTGTTTCAGGCTGTGTCCCCGGGCCAGGCTGTTCCAGCTGGAACGACGGCTTCCCCAGGCTCCGCTGCGGCTCCAGGCACCGTAGTGGGAACTGCGGGAGCTGGACTGTAAGAGAGTGGGATGAGGACTCAGTGACTCTGGGCACAAGGAGTGAGCATGCAATCCTCTCTCAGATCACAGACTTCTCCCTGAGCCCCCAAGCCAGAAGGCTGTCATTTATCAGACAAACAAGTTGCATGGTGGGAATGCAGCAGCAATCTTGGTAAATCTGACAATAAACTGATAGTAAGTTAGTAATGGTGTTGACTGTGATTACTTTATAGCACCATCTGTGTGCAAAGCACTTTCAGGGAAGGTAAGTAATAAAGGCAAAGGCCAGGCGCCTGATACCATTACTTACACCAGCACAGAGCAAGAGTAAAGCTCTCAAAAAATCTGACTGGCAGCTTTTTACACTGTGCTGGGGTTAAGGATAACACAAGGTGATGGATCATCTGACACACCATCTTTGAGTCCAGTCTTAGAAAAAGTGAGAAATGAGAGAAACAGGCTTGTTGGTTAGAGTCCAGTCCAACCACATCAGCAAGGTATCACACAGTACATGACTGCTAGCACTCTCTGGAAATAAGCAACGAGGTACTCTCCAGAGCTGTGTATNAAAATAACAGGGGCATGAACCCTTTAAGCAATGAGGTACTCTCCAGAGCTGTGTATGCCAGTGGGTAGAAAGCCCTGAAACTGATGTTACAAAGTGGACAGGTCTGAGATGCACTGGTTAAACAACTTGCAATGCTTGGGGAAGTGCTATGGACAGCAGAATCTGCTATAGGGAGCTCAAAGACAAGATTTCCACTGTTAGAAAAGCTCTGATACAATCCCATCTGTAATGGGACTTGGTGGTTCTGACATCACCTCTTAAGGCATCATTTTGTGTCCTTTACTCTAGGAAAACACGTAAAAGCAAGGAGGAAAAACATGTTCCACTGTAAGAGGGAGACTGTCTTCTTGGTGTTCTCCCTCTCCCATACTCAAAGGAATATAGATAACTAACCTGGATATAGACTTCAAAAATCTGGAAATCTAAAAAAATAATGTGAACTGATCTGGATTCTTAAGAGAGGCAATGCAGTTGTGTTAGAAGCCTACAGCAGCAGTGCAATCCTTCCCAGAAACCCCCATGTGATGGCAGGAAGCCAACAAAGTGTTTGGCCTTCAAAAGAAGAGTATGACACATGTTTATACTCCCTCACTCACCAAGGACCGTTGGTCGTAAGTAATTCTCCCCAGGGACATCACGCTGCTTTTTCGGGAGCCAACAGCAACACGAATCTGGTCAAGTTGCAGTGAGTTGTGTGAAGAGTTGGTACCTGCCCCAGAAATCACTGGTGGGTTGGAAGAGGGCAAGGATGGGTCCAGGTGCCCATTAGGTGTCACAGGGGTTGCACAGAGCTTGGGATCTAAGTGGAAATATGCAGAAAGAAGAATGAGGAAAGAAGAAGGTGGGTTTCTCCCTATCCAGTGACTGCTTTGATGCCTAAGCAGTTTAGCATGTTAACAGCAGCTAACAGATTGTTAGCCCCTTAGCATCAATCAACATCTATTTCTCTGATTTAGGGTGTGGTGACAAAGGCAATGCAAGCTGGGAAGGCTTTAAAGTCATTTCCTCAGCCTCCAAAACCAACCACATCTCTCCTTGGGGACAGACAAACAAGCAGAGTGATGGCCAAGCAGCCTCAGACTGACAGGCAGAGCATGAAGGTGAACAGGGGCACAAGAGCGTGCTTCTGCATGCCAACAGCAGACCCGAGCATCTTCAGGTCCACACAAATTCCACCAGCTGTCAGATTGGCTACTTAAAGCAGTTAGGCTGAAACACCGGGAAGAGACTAAGATGTAGGGATAGCCACAGCCACCCATGTACTGAGGTCACCTTAAAATTCCTGCAATCATACTGCATACAAAAACTGCATCCCAGTCTATCCTACTACACTGCCCTTTTGCAAACAACTGATCCTTGACCTTTAAGATTCAGGACACTTTTGAGGGAAATCTTAAATCCTGTAGATGACAATCAGCATTTTTTGAGATGCATGGAGAGGACAGGATATTGAATTTTAACACCTGAAAGGACTGGAGCAATCATTTTTGTTTAACTTACTACAAAAAGAAGGTCACCTATCTGCATCTGCATGACAGACAGCCATGAGTCCACTAACACCTCTGTAACCTCCTCCTCCCCTGCCATCTCAGGGGTTTGACTGCCTGCATTCACCATAAGTTCTGGTATGTCAGGATGCATGGCTGTTACATGCAACCATGTAACTCAAGACAGGACAGCTTTGAAAAGAGCTAAGTTGCAGGAAAAAACTGTGAGCCAAAACCTGGAGCCACTGCTCCCTGCTGTGGGAACTGCATCTATGCTCAGAAATGTGCCCGTGGTGCTTGTCTGAGTTGTGCTGTGAATATGCTTGAGCCTGTCCTTGCACCTTGCTGATCCTGATCTTGTCTTGCTGACAGGACTTCTTGGTTTGACCTCAGACCTTCCTCACCACTGTGGGCTTGCCTGGTAATTCCTGAATCATTGGCAGACCCTTGCCAGTGCCAGTTGACCTGCTCTGCTCACCTTGTGCAAGAGTGTGCAGTGTGGCCCCTGCCCTCCTGTCTGGCTCTCTGTCCCTTTCAACTCCTGGCTCACCAGCCATTGCAGAGCAAGCTATTTTTGCTGCTCCTTGCCACCAAGTCCTGTTTGAAATACAATACCTCTTTGTAGAAAAACTTTCAGTCTTTGAGGGATAGAGACCTTACCAGGTGGTTTGCACTCAGGTTGTTCCCACTGTTAATTACCTCGCCTTGAAAATATATGGCTTTTTTTCAGCCTGAATTTGTCTAGCTTGAGCTTCCAACCTTTATAATCTCATTATGCTTTTTTCTGCTCAATTAAAGTGCTAACACCACAACTCCCTCCTTATGGTCTGCAACTACAGAGAGAGTGATCAAGTAACTTTCCTGATTTCTCTAAGCTTCATTAGTCTCTCACTATGAGGCAAGGCTTCCAGATTTGCCTGAGTCCTTGTCACCATCCTGGTATCCCCTCTCCAAATGTGGGTGTCAGATTTGGACACAGTGTTCCTGAAATGGCGACCCTGAAGATAACCAGAGACAGCCTCACTTCTCACTTCCAGTTGCTGTTCTAGAGGTCATTCAAGAACAGTTCCACTTAGCTACCACATTCGTCAGGATGCCAACATGTCTCTGTTTTTCCACAAATAACACCACAAACTGGCATAAAGTTCAAAGTAAAAACTGGCAAGTTCTCAGAAATGGGAGTAAATTTTCTGCAGAATCTGCTTTTAGATTTCTCACCAAACAGCAGTAGGACACAAGCAAATAAGACTGTTTGAGCTATTGTACCTGAGCCTTCCTGAACCTCTTGGAATTGACCAAATTCCTCCATGTTTGAAGAACTCTGATCTTCATCTGAGTATGACCGGTTGGCATCACCCTGGAACACACAAATTTAGAAGTTGTAAACTCAAACAGAAAAGATCACTTGTTTTTGTCTTTCATTTCTGGAACAATTGCAAAACTGTCCTTGGCAGTTGGACTTTCAGTGTGACACTGGAAAGAGTCTTGTGTGATTTGGGATGGCTGATAAATTGCACTGCTGCTTTTGGATGGGTAAAGGGCTCACCCTAAGGTAGGATCTATTGTGTTACACAGAACAGAAATTGTGAATCCCCTTCCAGAGAGCGTCTTTCCTTGCAAGGATTAACACTGGGTTTTTTTCTTTTGTTTAATTGAATACTACCCTAACAAGGGTCATTTCATGAGTGAAATTACAGAGGGGTGATACTTTAAGTCCTCCAATCCAGTATAGTCAAAGTGTCACAAAGGATCCCTTTTTAGCACCTCTATTCCTCCTCCTGATGAAGCCTTGGTGGCAGCTCACCTCAGCCTGGAATCCCTCCACAAGAATGGCCACCAGAAGATTGAAGAGTACATAATTGCCAAATGTCATGAGAGCCACAAAGTAGAGAGAAGCCCATGGTGAGGTGGAGGCCATGCCATTATAGAGTACAACATTCCAGTCCTCCTGGGTTAGGATCTGCAAGAGAGGATGAGAAAGTCAGATAAACATGAAGGAAGAACATGAAGGGTATTCCCAGAAAAGGACAGTCAAAGATTGCACATCAGGACCAGACCAGGCCTCTGAACTTCCCCATAACCACACCCTGTGGCACTGCACCAAAAACCTTAGCTGAGCAAGAGGAAACAAAAACAACCATTAGGACAGTCATATGCTGAGGTGAGAGTGTTAAACTTGGGAGTTGCCACAACAGGAGTGACCTTTGCACACCATCTCCTAGGAAGGAAGAAGGTCCCCTGTTTGAGATGTACACCAGTTGTTTGGTTCCAACACGCAATTAATTTTCCTCCACAACCTTTTGTTCTGTCAGGAGTCAGCGCAGTGCTCCTCAGTGAGGAAAAAGCATCTCCTGATCCTCTTCACTTTGCCCTGGCACCCATAGAGAGCAAAGTGGGCTTACCTGGAAGACAGTGACGATGGCCCACAGCAGGGAATCAAAATTCTTCCTGTCAGGAACTGTATCTCCTGTGTCTGTCCTGAGGCTGAACTTGCAACCAAAGATGTGCATTCCCAGGATGCTTTGGAACAAGGTGATATCAAATATAAATATCTCTGCTACCACAATGAACTCATCAGAGCAATTGTCTTCTCCTGAAAATCTAATGCAACATCACAGCAGCAAGGGGTACAACAATGCAGTCAGACTACTGGGGGCTATCTGTGAAGAAGGAACTACATATTACAGCCCTGTAGGTCACCAAAAATTTGTTTTCCATCTATGCTGACTCAGAGCTCATATATTCCCTCCAACCTGCCAGTCATATCTGTTCTCTCTATTGTCCTTTTTGCTCTCACATGTCTTTATCTTGCTATCAGGGTATCATCCATGGCATGCACAAACTTTCTTGGTTGCTTCCTGCTGCTCTTCTACCAGAGTCAACCTCCAGACTGAACTGTTCCTGTAGCTAGTGTTGACTAGTAGAAGGCTTCACCTATCCTGCAATGGGACATACACTCAATGTCTGCATTGCTGGCAGTATTTCACCACCCCATCCAGGCCAAAATCCTCAGCTGCTGAATCCAATTTAAGGCAGGAGCGAGTTCAGCCCTTAGGGAAAAATAAATGTTTGTCAGTGCTGCATTGGCCTGGACCAATGGGCAAGATGAGTTATGCAGTCATGCTCTGAAGCTGCTGTCCCCATGAGCCACACAGTGCCACTCCAGAACACTGTGAGCTGGCTGCCTGCTCACCTGAATATGAAGATGAAGAGCATGAGGAGCATGCAGAAGGTGGCTACGTTGTCCATAGTCTTCATCAGCACCACAAGCTGGCGGCGCAGTGCCGGCATGAAACGCACCAGCTTCAGCACCCGGAGGAGTCGGAATGTCCTCAGCACAGAGAGGCCCCCGTCTGCCTGGCCAATGATCTCCCAGATGCTGTGGTCCAGAGAGGCACAGGAAGTATGAGGGACAAAACAAAAGACAAGTGAACAACAGAAGAAAATGAGGAATAACAATGCTAAGTCTTCACCTTGGCACTGGCAGTACAAAGGGGTGACAGAAAAAATCTGTCTGAGCAAGACAGAAGTATGAACTACAGGCTTATTGTTGTATGTTGTAAGCTGCATTTATGCCCTAAGAATGTGAACGTGGCAGTACATGTTGCAGGAATGAAGAAAGGCTTGCAGCATTAAATTCCAGCAAGTCTTCTATCACACTTTAAACCTTTGTAACATCTTCAATTTGTGTGTTTTCAAAATATTTCACTGCTAGTATTTGTTGTGAACTTAACAAGGCAGTTGCAATTGCCTCCACTCTACAGAGGAGAGAACTGAGGGACAGAAATGCTGTCTGGCTTGCATAGCACCAACACCAAGTATTGGGAAAAGACATCTTGGTCTCTCAATCCTTGGCCTTGTGCATCAGCCCAGCTCCTCTGAGTGTAGCTACTAAATCCTTTTTGAAAAAGTGTGCAAGCTCTGTGGTACTCTTTTCTATATGTATTTCAGCTGATCCACAAGGCTCTTGTCACCTGATGATGACGATGATACTGTCAAAGATGTTGTAGGGGTTGCGAAGGTAATCAAAGAGACCAAAAGCAGCAAGTTTCAGGATCATCTCCAGGGCAAACATGCTTGTAAAAACAACATTGCTGATCTCCAAGATGTTGGTCAATTCCTCCGGCTAGAGAAAATGAAAATTCAGAGAGTCAGAACTGAAAGAGCCCTGAAATTATGGGAAATAAAGTGTTTCCCTTCCCAGGGAACAGGGCTTGTAGGGAGTTGCAAATTTCCATGGGTGAAACTAGAGTGGAACTGGATAGTGACACTTGCACTCCAATTCCTTTGCAGATTTGCTACCTTCATCATAGATTATATCCCTAACATTTTTTTTTTTTACGAGAGGTGATCAGGAATGTCACAGCCATTCACACAGACAAGGCTGACCAAGTATCTCCTACATCCCACCCCATATCCCATTCCCCTGGCTAAAGGCGGCTTTATTTTGTGCAAAGAACTTGAGTATTTCTTGAAGGAGAGCAAAACTGGCTGATTTGCAGTCAGCCTCTTCCTTCAAGAATTTCTTCCTCTGAGGTTTCCACAGGTAGCTGCCGCTTTTTTTTTTTTTTTCCCCCTGAAATTTTGACAGGAAAACAGTTCCCAACCTTCCTCTAAACATCACTGTACTAATCTGCCCCTTTGCCCTCTATTTTTTTTACTTCCTCATTTTTCTCTCTTCCTTTCCCTACCAAAGCCATGGTATGCATTAGTTTCCTGTCTTGCTCCATCAGTCTTAGGCCTCCGTCCTCAGAGTGATCTCAATAATTACCCAAGAAAATATCAAAATTGACAAGACAACAGCACACTGCTAAAACCTATCAACCTACCTGTAAGGGACAGGGAGAGAAGGACAGGGTGAAGAATACAGAAAAATGGACAGCAAGATATGAAAGGCAAGTGCACAAGGTGAAAAATCGAAGAATGACACAAGATAACTGTTTAAAAATAAAGAAGGTGCATTGGTCTTCCTTTGCATTGGTCTGAGTTATGCCTGGCCATCAAGCCACTCTTTCAAGCATCACATAAAATGCATGGGAACAAGAAAACTGCAAATGCCTGTTATTGAGAGCAAGAGAAGGACAGACATTCCTGGCACTGCAGAAACAAAAAAGTGAGTCCCCACAGGTCAGAGACAATATTTTTAGCATTAAATCAATATTAGTGCCCACGAGGACGGGAAGTCATGGCCTCTCCCCATGGTCTGCAAAACTGCTGTCTTGCTGAAGGGTCTTGCTTGGCCTTTTAATTGGCCACCCCTGTTACTTATACAGCTGGTGGAAAGGGATGTGAGGGAGGAATGCAGTTCTGGTTCTGGCTCTCTGCTTTAACCCTTGCTCTGAGGCCCCCAGGGGCCAAGATCCTTCCAGGTGAACAAATGAACTGAAAACTTCTCACATCTCTGGCTTCCCATGCCCTTTGTTAATTTCTTGCACTCCTCAGTGCAGTTTTTTATTAAAATAGTCCATGTCTTTAAAATGAAAAAAGAGGAGATGGATCAGTTTCCATCCATAGTTACACCTGAATAGCAAAACCACCCTGAAAATGATGGAGAAAGGAGTGGAGATAAGAGAAGAGAGAAGGAATGAGCAAGAGCATGTGGGAAAGGAGAAATGAGGATCACTGAGACCCATGCTGAGAACATGAGGTCCATATGTTAAACTGAGATGCCAATTTCAGTCTGAATCAAATTATTATGTCAGTGAAAATAAGCAATGCAAAAAAGCAACAGTTTATGATGGTGGATTATCCTCATCTCTGCTTTCCATATATTCTCTTGTGTTCTTGTAGGGAGCAACTGATGTTTGAAAAACCCTGCTTGCATCTTGCTTGTGGAAAAGGTCACCTGCTCCTCTGTCTCTCCTTCCCTCCTTGATATCTGTTTCTCTTGTCAATCCTCACCTGTTAATCTGTTTCTAATGGACCATCAATCAACCCCAGCAAAGCATCCTTCCTAGAGAGAGGGACAGGAAAGACTGGGAAGAGAAAGATAGACAGAAAAAGAGACGGGAAGAGATAAGGCAGAAAAAGAGAAATCAAAAACAAAGCTGGAAAAAATTAAACACACTAGCATCCGCAAGAAAGAGAGATTGAAAGAGTTGCTTTAAATAGCGTAGTAAAGAAATAAATGCTGAGAAAGGAAGAGCAATACAAAAGAAATGAACTCAGGAAAAAAGAGGTGATAGAAAAGAGCCATATGGAGAGGTGCCAAGGCAGATCCAGCATTGCAGCCATTTCTGGAGATACAGCTAATCTGACAGAGTGCAAAGAGCCATCATCTGGGGGCCAAGGCTTCAGGGTGGGGTTCACCAGGGGTTGTGTCCTGTGTAGTGATGTCCTTGTTCCTAGGGTGGTGTGGTTGTGAGTGACAACGGATGAGGCGGGTGTCTGGGACACCGATGGTGCAGGGGACACTCCTCTGGCCAGGGAAGCGTGAACTTGATGAAGAGGACAAGCAAACAGGGGAAAACTGCTTCTCTCCTTTTCTTCCTACCAACACATGGGCTCTCCAACACAATGTCACCTTGCAATTGTGAGGTCTCCCCAGGCTCCCACAGACAGCATTCAGGCATTCATCATCTAAACCCTTCGTCCTACCAGGTTTACTTAGAAACTGTAAATCGAAGCATCCCCAAGGAAAGAACTGAACTCAAGGCTACTTTAGTCCAAGAAAAAGAAAGGAACACCAGAAATTTCCCCACAAGCAGACTGTTCACATTGCCAAGACAGGACAGACTGATTTACCCACCTAGAAGTGAAACTTGAACATAATTATGGGAGCTGAGTATTGGGGTAAGAAGGTTGGCTTGAAGGGCCAGAGATCCCAGGGGGCAATGCATGCCCAGAGGCAGTGTTTTAACCAGAATGGTTAATCTATCCTACGTATGGATCTCTTTCCAAATCCATGAAATTATCTAATTCACATCTTTGTGGAATAAAATCCTTCATCTCTAACAATGTAGATCAAATACTGAGAGTAAAATATATGATTCAGATTTACTTCAGAACTCCTGTCCTGTGATCAGAAACTAGAACTGGGGCAATAGAGGGCAGCAGCTCAGCTCTTTTCTCCCTTTCAATTTCTTACTAACTTTGGAGCTCGTTTGCCAGATCTGATTGAAAATATAATTAGTCCATTATCTGGCAGCAGACAGAAACTCCTGCATCATAGGAAAAGCTAAGAAGATACAGATCACCATGAAGTTACTGCAGGCAAAGTTTATCCTAACTAGGAGAATTTGCAACTGTCTAGAAACCGAAGAGTAATTGATGTGACCTATGCAGACCAGCCCAACTGAACCTACACATCACTGCCTCTGCGATGAGAACATAAAAAAGAAATATTCCATAAAGTAGTCTCTTCAGCCTGCCTATTTTTACTCACAATTTCAAAGTCACTTGGCAATAATTAGAAGAGCCATGGAAATCAGCTATGGAGCATACCACCTTTTACCTAAGTTTAAATCAGCTATGGAACATGCCACCTTTTACCTAAGTTTAATCACCAACCCACAACCAATGCAGGATTACATGATTGTTATACTCTGGTTCTACAAGGCTGAAGTAGCGTGGTTTCATCTACTACTCCAGGGAGACTGTTCCATCCTCACTAAATGTCAGTATGATGAGCTGGCTTGGACATTTGCTGAATGTTTCTGACTAGGAGCAAATAACAAAAAGAGAAGCAATAACTGTAAAATATGAACTCATGAATGCAATAAATGCTTGTATTAAGTGAAATCACACAGGGTAAAGGATATGAAGGTACTGATCTGCAGGATGGGTCTAGTTAGGAAACAGGGGATCATCATCTAATCCACACAGAGAGACCTCATAAAGTTGTGATCTGATGTATGAAGGAAAACTATAAGTAGATACTGGAGAAGATAAAGCCAATCACTCAGCAATTGTCTAAAATGGCTGCTAGTGGCAGAGAGGCTTGAGTCCAACAGGCCATTCAAGAAATACATGATGAGAAAAGCAGTCTGGGACGTTCAGCTAGGACAAGCTTTTCATCCTCATGCTGAATAAGGGAGAAAACCCAGCAGCATCCACTATGAATATTAAGAAAAAGGTAAGCCTCTTAAAAGGATTCTTCTGGACAGCCACAAGAATATAATATTTTCTACACTGGATTTTAAAAATAGACATTTCCAAATAGAGGCAGATCTGAAGAACTGCAAAAACTATTTCAAGTAGGGCAAAGCTTGTAATGATGGGGTTTGGCTTAGGCAACATCCCAGCAATATCTGAAGGCATAATACTGAGAATATTACATGTTATATAGCACACTGGTGGATTTGAATAAAGATAACTATTTACAAATGATATCTTGTTGTAAGATCGTTGATTAAAAATGGCTCATTGAAGTGCAGTTTCTCCTAAAATGAGTTGATTTCCCTCACAAGAAATACATATGCACATGGAAACTACCTTGGCCACACAATCAGGACAGAATGAAGGACTGGATGAATGAGCCAAATGAAGCCAAATTCCAAGGTGATTTGAATATGAATAAAATTATTTGAGTTGTTGAGGTTAAGTCTCCTGGAATAAAAACACCATAAATATCAAACCCCTGAATTATAACAAACAGTTTAAAAACTTCTGTCTTTCTGTCTGTTGGTCAAGACCAGGCAACACTCACGTGTGTGCTCTGTCCCTTGGGTTACTGTGTTTATATGCCTGAAACTTGTGCCTCACAACTTAACCTGATGGTTGGAGGTGCTTTGGTCAGCTTGCTGGTACATAGCCCACAAAAAAGTGGAGTGGCAAAGTGTTGACACACACATGAGCTGCCCAGCCAGGTATGTCTCCAGAGAGTGGCTGGGCTTGTGGTATTCTGTGTACCAGAAAATAAAGGCTCAAGAAGTCTCTACAGGCATTAGCTCTGGGTCAGAAGACGTCTATATGATGAAGTAGCTGAAGCAACAGAAGCTTCTTCAGTCATAGGATGGTATCGCCCTGCAAATCACAGATCCTTGTGGGCAGAGGGGCTTTGCTGGATTTCATTCTGTGAAAATCTGTCCTTTTGGGAGAAAAGACAACAGGAAAAAGAGAAAGGAAGGAGAAAAAATTAGGCAGTGAAGCACCAGCCTAAGAGGTACTGATGGCATGGTTTGAGAAAAACTGAAGGAGAGCAAAGGGAGGTACAAATGTCTGTCTATGTGCTTCTGAGTTAACTGTTGACTGAAAAGAACCCAAAATTCATGGTATGGTCTGAATATGTTTTTGTCTTCTTGTGCCAGGAAAACAGAATTCAGTACAGATCTTGAATAAACAGGCTGCACCACATTTTTCAGTTATGATCAGTTTGGCTGACTGCTCTTGTCGTAGAAACAGCATGCAGGGTCATAAGCTTTTCCAGCTACTTATGGATAAAAAGGGATAGTACAATTTTAAGGACTGTCATTAAGAACCTGCTACTAGAAACCCCAAGGCTGCAGAGGCAGATCGTACAAACACAGCAGAGGCATCCTAGAAGGGCTTAAATCTGCACATACAATAGCCAGAACATGAGAGCGAATTCTCTACCTCCAGCTCAAGTATTCTTCTGTCAAGCTATTATTCATGCTGTGTCCATTAAACCAGGATGAACAATGGCTCTCACTGCTTGGTGATCACATCTTAAAAATATCAGTGGGCAGTTTTTAAATTGTCCTGGGCTCCAGCCCTTAGTCATCTCTCTGCTACGTGATAGATACTTTGCTCTTTTTTATCTATTTCCATGAGTCAATCCCTTCAGCATCTTCTCCGTTCTCTCTCTTCTGAGATCCTGCCAGTATTTTCCTGGTACAGAAGTATCCAGCGCAGTTTTGAATTCTGGGATCAAATTAAGGTGTCACAGACTTATATCAGAAACTGGCTGGGCTTTGAAAATTGGTTTAAAGCTTGATATGTGGGTGGGATGCAGACATCTGAGGCTTCAAATTCTGGCTCAGACACTATGTTGCCTCCAACAGGGAATTTAAGGTACTCTGGGTCTCAAGGTATCTTCATCCTGATACAGCACAGGACTGTCTTCCTGTGAATCTGAATGCCTTGCTTGAACTGGGCTCACTGCCTGTCTCTCTGCTGCCTGAGACTGTCCTCAGGACAAGACTTCACCTTGACTCCAGAGCTTCAATACAGTCAGCATCTCAGTAGTGCAGCAGTCTCTTATTTTGTGATCTGGGCAGACACATGGAGTGAATCTTGGTCACATTCAGACTGGCAGCGTAGATCTGAGATGTGGAGGTATAGCATGGACTACTCAATGCAAAGTGCAGCAGAGCTACCAACCAGCATTGCAGATGCAAGGTCATGGGTGTGCTTAACCCCCTCTGACGCTGGCACTGCACATCATAGTGTAGACACAGCCTCTGTCTCCCAGCTATAAAATAAGGGCACACAATTCCTCTCCATCTCACAAGTCTATCATTAGGATAAAGTGCATGGCTGACTCAGAGCTCACTGCAAACTACTGGTGTGAAAGTCAAGCCTGTGCCCACACCTGCTGTTTGTGTATGACCTATCACTTCTTACTCTCAGAGCAAAGGAAAGGCTCAAGCAGCCTGAGCCCCAAAAATGAATGCAGATTGGAGGTGGTGTCTTTCCTAGCCTTCCTGTACAGATAGAATGTGCTCAGACATCTCTTAATTAAGTTGGGAAGGCTAGCAAGATGATGGATTTGAATTTAGATGCTGGTGAAGTGCCTGTGACATCCCCAGAGGGCACATTAAATTAACCAAATAGACTAAGGATTCAGTAAGCTAATGAAGAGAGAAACGAGTGAGGGAGATGAGGAAGATGGAAGAGATGAGGATGACATAGACAGAAGCAGACAGAAAGTAGAGACAGGGCAAAAAAAGAGAAACAATGGCATGAATGGCCAGGGAGGAGGAAAAGAGAGGCATTGAAAAGAGGTGAGAGGAAAATACATGGAGAGAGAGAGAAAGCAATTAAGTACAGGTATAAGGAAGTAAGAGACCCTGCAAGATCCTGAGGATTTCTCCAAAATCATGCTGGGACCATCTGTGCTTCAGTCTGAGGTCCAAATTGCTCAGTATCTACCTCCACCAAGTTGCATCAGCTGCTTAGCAAGGTCATAACCCCCAGCAGGACTCAGCAATCCATGTTGCTTACCTTATGCCCTGATGTGCTTTACCTGTTCGTGGTGCTCAATGCCCATGCTGATGGTGTTCACTAGGATTGCAATCATGATCCCACGGTTGAAATACTTGCTGTCCACAATCACTCGAAGCTTGACCCTCACTTCTTGCCACATGTCACGGCAGAGCTTCAGCCGTCCTCCTTCTTCCACCTCCTCCAGCGCCGAGGCACCCTGGTCCTCTTGGCTGCCCTCTCCCTCCCCTTCACTGGCTCCCCCATCCTCCTGGTCTGATCCAGTACTATCCAGGACTGAGAGCCTTCTGGATGTTTCATGCTCTTCCCTGTGGCACCGGGGGCAGTTGGTGGGATCAGAGGTTGCTGTCACAGCGATGGGCTGGACTAAGCCCTGAGGAGGGCAGCCAAGAGAGTTGTGCTGCTGGCAAAGCCCTGGAAAGAGAAATGGTGCTGCTTAAAGAAGGAGGATATGAAAAAAGACATTCCAAGTGGACACCTGTTTGGCTTCTGGGTATTTAGACAGAGTAAGTGGGCTTTTTAGCTGTGGGGATGATTAAATTTTGCCACATCATCTCAAGGGCAGCAAAAGAAGTTGTTGCCATTGGGGGCTCTATGCTGACAGCCTGTGTCTCCAAAACACACAATACTGTTCAGCTTGCCTGTGATTAGGCTGAATGGTGTTCACATCCATCAGAGAAATAACTCCTTTGTCTCATGCAGAAATCATAGCTTGAGACTCACTAGCTTGTGTTAAGTGGGACCCGAGGGGAAAAATTGTCACAAGAGCTGCTTTTGGCCTGAACTGCTACAAGTGGCGTCTGAGAAACCTCAGGCTGAACTGAACTCTCTAAATTAGAGAAGCTACATTAGCAAAGCAATCAAAGAAGCCAGAAGAGGTAACACAGGAACACTTCCTCGTGAGCGTGTGCACCATGAATAAGAACAGATCCCCTGATTTCAGTGAGAAATCTAAATTTGTGTTCCTTGATCCTCCATTTTGGCCTGGAAGATCAAATGGACACTGGGGAAAATGAAGAAATTATTTCATAAACACAGTGCATGAAGCCTGCAGAAATTTTTCTCCCAGCACGTAAAGAAAATGAAAGTTTGAGTATGCAAGACACGCTGAAGGAAAATCTGCCTGTTTGCTTGTTAATGGAGCATAACTTGGGAAAGGCATCAGCAGGCAGTTAATACTAACTCTAAAAAACTCTTTTTACAGTGACTTTTCCAGCCAGGAATCCAATTTAAATGATATCTTATGTCTAATTTTACGCAACAGCATGTGCTGCTGTCAAGAGAAATTGTCTCCGTTGTCCTTGCATATCAACCAAACTTCTTCAGCATCACTCCTTAGGTGCAGGCAACACGTTATTGCAATTCAACTCTCTTTGCCTCTCCCTTGAGGTCTGGAAGCAACTCGCTTTGGGAGGAGAGATCTGGGGACCTGCTGCGCCACCAGGTCCAGTCCTTTGCCCCAATTTGTTATATCCCCTAATGCTTCTCTCTCCCAAACTGCTACCTGGCTATACCAGATATGGAGCCCATTGCAAGCCTCAGTGTCTTTATCTCTTTATAGTCTCTGGATTATCCATGTTCCCTGCTGGCCAGCCCTGTTTCATTCCCATTCTTGCCAGTCACCCCCACATTGCTGGTCTGGCACGCTGGCCATGGTGCCACGCTCAATGGCCAATGTTAATTCTAATTCTGCACTTTATAGGCACAGGTCCTTTGGAAAGCCGGCACATGGCGACGCTCCCGTTTACTCTCACATTTCCACCACTGGCATTTCCAGCTTTACCCGTGCAATCCTTACTGTAATGCCTCTGGCTTTTCCTGTTCACACCAGGTGTGGCATCGCTGGGCTCCTGCATGTGGCCGTGGCGCCAGCTCTGCACACTGTTGTACAGCCCAAGGGTGCGGCGCTTGGCCTTGCGCAGGATGTGGCAGATGTACTGGAAGATCTCCTCATAGCAGTCTCCTGGCTCCATGTAGCTGGCAACAGTGCTGGAGGAGAGGTACCGGGCCCTTTGCTCCTGCATCAGCTGGTGCTCCCGCTGCTTGGTCTCTGAGAACTGTGTGGCGATGACCACCAGGCACAGGTTGATCATGAAGAAGGAGCCCACCTAGCAGCAAAAGAGAAGAAAGGACCAATGTCAGCATGAAAAAGAACACATGGGAGTGGGAATGTAAGAAGAGAGAGGAGGGGAAAGTGACTGGAGGCAGACAGAGGAGTGGGAATCTGTCTGCATATGGAGAAGAGGTTTCAGAGAAAGCCAGGAGTGCATGAGCTTGTTTTCGAGAGCTCACTCAACATAGTTTCCATGCAGAATTTAAGGCCATACATTGAAATTCAGAAAATAGGTCCAACTTTTGGCAGGTTTTGGGATCCTTAGCAAATCACTTATAAGTTACATACGAAGGGTTTGATGAAAACTGGACATTTTTTCCCCTCTTCTTTGTGTTAAATAGAAGGTAGGAGACAGAGAATCAGTTTGGTTGATTTCTCCCCTGCTTATTAATTTACTGGAAAAACCATGCACGGTCATTTATAGTCTTCATCTCTTGTAAGAAATGTCAGTATTTTCAGATTGTTTTAATGACATACCAGTATACTTGGGGCATATTATTGATTTCTATAATTTGCACCTTAATTCTCCATATAGAGAGATGGGACTTTCCTGAAATAAGTGAACTTTTGAAATCAAAAAGGATTTTAACAAGTCAAACAACTTTTAGAAGGACACATAGTCATCTGGTAAAGCCATGTTTCCCTGCTTATTTTCTATTCTTCTGATACAAGACATATCATATTAGCTCTTCTTTAACTTGTCCTCTGGCCTACATAGGCTTCTCATTTCAAACACACAAACTGTAAAAAACACACTTCCAATTTCTTAGAAAGAGCAAACAAAATGCCCAAGTTCTCCCTCTTCTCCATACAGAAACTGAAATGTCTACCAGGTTTAATTTACAATTTGCATGTTCCCTTTAAACCTCAGTTTTCCTATTTATAAAATGGAGCAAGGATATCTTTGTGCTGAGAGTTCTGGAGGTGAAATAAACTCACTCTGTGTTACATATCATGAAATTAGAGATTAATTTCCACTAGGAGATTTATCCATAGATAGATAGATAGACAGATAGAGGATAATTCCTGGGCTTCAATATGATGAGAATTTCATACAAAAAAAGCCTGGTAACTACAGTCAAAATAATTTTCAAAAACTATAACACCTTGATTGGTGCCTACTCCCTGCAGAGCTGTGTCAACAGGGCACAGACACAATGCAGAACCTAAACTCTGAATAAGGACTACACATCTGCAGTGCTCTGAAACAGACTCTGTGGGCCAGCCCCTGGGAGGAGATGAAGCACCAGGTCAAGATTTCTGCTTCCCCTGAACCTGGGAGCATCCCTGCTAAGGGTCAACCTGGCACCAGCTTCTCCTGTATAAACCCATGCAGAACCCAGTCTCACCTCACTGTCTCTTGTTTGCAAGCAAAGAGCTCTGATGGAGAGCAGGATTCAGCCCTGCCCTTGTCTTCACATGTCTCCTCTCCTGTAAAGCCTTTCCAGCAAAGGGGACAGAGCAGGCAAAGGTGGTGATAACCTGACCTCAGTGCTTATGAATCGAAAAAGGGTTTATCTCAGCAAGTACCTCAGAGCTTGTTTTATCTATCCAAGCAGCCTTTCCCTCAGTTCATAGCCCTTACTGTCTCCCTGATCAGCTTGCCCTTCTGGATGACCTTTTCTCTTGGACACAGATGCCATTTGTCCAAAGGGGAGGTGTCCCTGCTAGCATCTCCAATAACCCTTTGAAACATGAAGCTCTTTCCAACCAGATCCAACGTAAGGACAATAAAGTATCTCAAAATAAAGGGCTTTTCCCCCACCCCGTCCTCCTCTCAGCACCCTTCAAAGCTGTTCCAATTCTGTTTCCCTTCATCATGGAACCCTTCTTTCTCCCTCCCCCATATTTCAGCCTATTTTCACTTCAGCTTTTGCATGCGGCCTTGAAAATTAAAACAATGACTTGTTCAGATTCCTTTGCCTTCACCCAACATTCTCCCTAGTCTGTGATGTCTTGCATGCTTTATTTTAAGCGATGAACATATTACTGGGAATCCAAATTCTTCTCTGATGCACTCTCCTGAGCAGCATGATACTCACCCGGGCTTTCCCTTTTGGTTATGTCCCTCAGCTGGCATTGAGTGAGGCAGGGCAAGGAGATGGACACCAGCTGCATGAGCATTTCTGGAACACTACTTGTGACACTGCCCTGTACTTTGCAACTTCCCACAACTCCCAAAAAACAAGCAATGAGGGCTTGCAACATCTTCTCTCTAAGCCACAAGTGGAAGAACTGAGGGCTGAGATGCCCTCACCAGGACCACACTGTCGGCCTAGGGTTGAATCTGGAGCAGAGTTCAGGTTCACATCACTGAGCCCTGTCCTCACCATTTGCTGCTATCTCCCACCACATGAACAAAAAGTGGGGGAGTGAGAGGACTGGATATGGCAACTACTCACCAGTCCTTATCCTTTCAGCTAGGAATATCAAACACAAAGCAAATTAGCTTGGTTAATCCTTAAAACCATAGGCAAGTCCATAAACTCTCAGGCTCTGCTGAGCTTGGCACTGCCTCCCAGCTAGGAGAAGGACAGGAAGGGTCCCAGAAGGCTCCTAATTGAGTGATTCATCTCAGCTGCCTAAGCAGAGAGACAGAATGTGTCAGACATGGAGTCAAAGCATTTGAGAGAAGCAGATGGAGACCCTTGATTCTGAGTCCCAGCACAAGGTCCCATTCAGCCATGAGACTGAGCTGTGCTTTGATAAAGCAGATCCTGGGCTCATTCAGCCCAAGGTTCAAGCCCTATCTCTGCAATATCTAAGAAAATCTGACTAGTGCTGCAGATCCTGATTTGTCAATTACTTTTACTGCTTATACCTGGATGTCCAACTTATCCACACGTGTAAGCAAAGAGTGCTTCAAGGAGCCTCTGAGTGCTGCAATGCAAGTGCCACTCTCATAGTTCAGAAGAGCTTGCTCTAGTCCAGGAGCCATAGCAGTGGTCAAGTAGCTGGAGAGATGTCAAAGAGACAGCTGGACCTCAACCAGGAAAACCCAAGTGAAACACTGACCCAAGAACAGGGAGCAGTCCTTCCTTCATATCACATCCATGATCTCTGGTCAAGGGGGAAGCATTTTAAAATCTGCTGAACATAAAATGCTTTCCCCAGCTTGTTCTACAAGGCCAGAGTGCTGCAGTCAATCAGCACCATTCCCCTCAGAGAAGCACATCTGTGCAGGATTTCTAACTGTGCTGGGAGTATATCCAGGTGGTGGAGCCTTCTTCCTGCCATATAAGCAGTAGCAGATAATGCCCTTATGTAGGTGTTTGCAGATACCATTGTAGGAAAGAAGTCATGGATGAAAGCACAGCTCTAGAGAGAAGCTGCAGAGAGCCAGTCCCAGAAGAGTAAGTTTGAGCCAAGGCTAGAATGTGTGTGGAAAAGCAAAGAGTCAGGGCTTAAAATATGACTGTCAGAACAATCCTGCTTAGAAAGCCAGGCCTTCCAACCATGGAGAAGGAGGGAAGGATAAAGGCTGAAAGGACTGTACTTAATGAGACTTAAAGAGGGGTCATCATTTCTATATGAAGATTCAGACAGAAAATGCAGCCAAATGATAGCAAGATTGCACTGTGGCATTGCTATGTGCTGCAAAAGATGCATCACATGCCAAGAAGGTAGCAGGAAGGCTAAATATCTCCTTGGCCTAACTCCACCAAAGGTAAAGGAAGTATTTCACCTAGCA
Organism: Hylia prasina; assembly: GCA_013397195.1. NCBI lineage: Eukaryota > Metazoa > Chordata > Aves > Passeriformes > Sylviidae > Hylia > Hylia prasina. The sequence continues at coordinate 705,464 of VYXD01003415.1, forward strand.
TATCCTTTGTTCTCAGCAGTCCCCAAACTAATCTGAGATTCATGTTCTCCTGTTTGACAGAAATAAACCTATATGGCTTCTGCAAATGAGGAGGGAGTGTCTAGAAATGTCAATGACACTCTGCAGTAACATCTCAGGTAGAGTGTTTAATTGAGGGGTTTCAGTGCCTGCAAATTCAGAGACAAAGTTTGAATCACTGTGAATCCACATGATGTGAACCAGCACTAGAGGGATACTTGGGAACTAGAAGTATGCTGACAGAATTTATGTAGTTTGAAATGTGGGGGGAAGGGCAGTTTCTGGAACTGGCCTACCAAAGACTGGATATGTGTGCCCCACTGGTTAAACACTGACCCTGCACAGTCTTTCCTGGCTCTGGGAGAGACTGGGGCTGTGGGACAAGGAGTAAAAGTCTGTGTCTAGCTGCATATTCTACAAACTGGGGTGTCTTGACCATGCTGCTCAAAGTCAAAATGTAGGTGGGTACTAAATATCTATTCCATTGTGGGGTATATGAACAAAAATAATGGGAAATTATTATTTTCTGAACTCACAAAAAGCAGTGATGTTCAGTTCACCCCTGAGAACAGAGCATGTGGAAACTCCCCCCGCCACCCCATCACCCCATCTTGTGCAATCACATCTCTGCACTGTCTCTTTGGGACTCTCCAGCATCAAAGTAAAAGCAACATTCCTTAAGGTATATTCCACCTCTGGTGTCCAGGTTCATGCTTTAACCCACAGGGAGTACTTCCTATTCTGTTTTTCTCTCCTTGTCTTTCCCTTGTGGGAACAGAAGGCCATAAGGCAGGGTGAAATCAAGCATATAGTAAGTTGTCTGACCTGAACAGGCCAATAGGTTTGGGGGGTCTTTTTGGGCCACACTCTGGTATGTACAAGCAGCAGAATTTCTCAGAGGAATGGATTAAAGTCTGTTTTATCTCAAGTCACTGCATGCCAACTTGAATTTAAACTAGATCCTGTACCAGGTCAGTCTGTTAGTGTTACTGGGTGACTGCTTCTAGAGGTCCTATTTCTTGAAGGGCATAGCCCCCTAGGACAAGTGTTGGATGAAGATCGGAGTCCTGGCCAGGTCCATTCATCAGCCCATCCCAATGCATACAGGTCTTGGAAATACACACTGAGGTCCTTCCTCAGTGACTTGAAACTGAATTGCATCTACCACATACAGATTTTATACTTCCCATAATTCATCCTATGTCTTTCTATTTCACTCTTGACTTTGGTCCCGCAGGTGAGCAATGTGCAAGAGCCTTCATAAAAACAAAATCCTTCCTGGTGAGAAACAGGATATTCCTTTCAAGAACATGAACTTATGCAAGGGAAGTCTGAGAAATGGGGAGGTGATGGCACCATGTTGCTCAGCTTTCATCCCAGGTGCTGATAATGGATATCCTTGCAGAAAGCCAACCTTCAAACTTCATTTGTATAAATCCACAGGGCTTATAAACTGCTTATTAAGTTCTCATTGCTGACACACTTCTCTCTTTCCATCCTACCATCCGCAAGGGATCTCACACAGCCAATTTATTTTGGACTGCTGACACTTTTGGAGCAGTAGCTCCTTTTTATTCATGGTGAGGAAGTAATTCAGTGTGACAGACCCTGAATCTAACAAAATGTGAGTCTGGGACTCTGAACCTGATAAATCCAGGTGCTGACAAAAGCTCCTCACTCAACATGGCTCAAAAATTACTCAAGAACTTAAAATGTATAGAGATCAAGTAGAAGGGCAGAGAAGGAATTGGCTTTTAAGCCATCTGGTTTGGGGAATTTACTTTGCAAGATGATCTGCCAGTGAGAATATTATTCTACACTGGGCACATATAACTTTAAAAAATCAATCATAAGTATATTTTTGAGTGAAAGCTAATAACCTGGCTGACAACAATACATGAAATCCTGCCTCAGACTTTTGGTGAAAATCAACTAGCTGGATTTCTGAGATTCCTAGAAGTTTGCTTCCCCAGTATCTATATTCATCTAAGACCTGGTTTTTATCAGCTCTTAGCTTGCGTTGCTGATATTCATCAAACCTTATACTTACGATTATCAACAAGATAAAGTAGATAAAATTGTAGAAGGAATGGGCATCCATCACATAGTACATGATCTCCACCCACCCTTCCAGTGTGATCACCTGCAAAGACAAATAAGAGAAGCAGGAGGAGTATTCCAGAGCTCACTCCTCAGTGTATAACAAGCAGATGCTGGCAGGATGGTTGCAACCCAAGAAAGGTGAGAAACAATAATTCATTTCAACGAAGCCAAATTTCCATTTTGGGAAATCAGCATGGTATTGCTTGGTGACACTGGCATACTGTCAAAGCCTGTGAGATCACTCTAATCCGCAGCAGGAATATTTCATTAAAATAGTTCATTTCCCTGGATCACAGCGGGGGAAAACCCGCAGCAGGTTGCTGTGCCCCTTGGACTGGACACCGTGTACAGCCAGAGGAAAAGAAAAAAGGCATGGATTTTAGCTCCCATCTGAATGTGTGCTGGGAATTGGAAAAAAAAAAAAAAAGGATTCCTTTACTATAGTTGTCTGGACTGGAGGGGAAACTGGTACAATTCAGCCTGAAGAGTGGAACTTATTTCAGCAAGTGCATTCGTGTGTGTGCTGTCTCCCTTACCAGGGGAGTTACCAGGTCCTTTATTTTGCATCTCTGTCACATCCTGCAGAAACTACCACTGGAGCCCAGAAGGACTGAGTTTGAAAAACAGAAAAATAAGCTTGAGCCTTGTAAGGAAGCTAACTCAAACTTACCTGAAATATCACAATCCAGGCATACCCAATGTTGTCAAAGTTGATGGCACCCTTGTGTGGGTTGGCATTGCCAGTGCGGCACACATTGTAGTACTGATTCCAGTTCACACACATGCCACTGATATTGAACTCTTGCCGGACTGAATTGTAATAATAATAATCATCCTTGTCCAAACAGCATTCATGGCCTCGCTCCTTCAGCGGGGGTATTTCGTGACAGCCCATAATTCCATTGTCTCCTGACAGTGAGCAGATAAAAGGCATCTCATCATCTTCCTCTGGTTGGTAATAAGGGGGCAGGACAATGTCACCTTGTCTGCAAAAGAACCTACAGTCAGATTTCCTGTGACAAAGAGTTTCCTATCTATCAGTGATACTGGTGGAGCTGGGAGCCCCCATTCTGACAAAGGGCCTGCATTAGGTAAGGGATTTCCAGGTTTGTTGCCTCAGGAGAAGGGGAGGAATTATAGGACTCCTGAAAACCAGCAAATTTCTAGGGTGACCCCCCAGTTTTCAGAGCTTTTCCTGCCATCAGATCACCCCAAATCAAATTACACAATCTGTTTACATGGACATGAAAAAAGCTGGATTGCAGAGACTTGAAGTCTGATCACTCTCCCCAATAACATCAAAGCTAAATCAGATACAATGACATCAAGGAAGTTCATCAGGCTTTACTGTAATATGTTCATATATCTAACTGCTGATGGACATGTTTTATAACATTTGATAGTGAACCTTCTGTACTTCTAAAAAAAAATCCAGTTCATGCATAATTAATGTTACACAGATAAGCCTTAAAATTTGGAAATGGAAAGATAAAATTGACTTAGCCTTAACTTTGACTCCTCCTTGACAGCTGGCATTATGGGTGCAATGTTTTATGACAAGTTCATGTCTTTTTTTCAAATAATCCAAGCACCTTCCAAATGCATGAATAATTAAAATCATCTATGCTTGCCTAGCTGGAGATGAGCTAATATCAGAAAAGTGAGAAGTGGAGATTAAAAAAAAAAAGGATTAAACTTTATCTGGTGTATTCCTTGCAGTGCTACAATGCACAACTTTCACATTGTGTAAATGCAGATTTTTTCACTAAGTGTCATTGGAAGAGGACAGGTGTTGATGAAAAAGAAAAAGACAGTCTCTGATTGTTAACAAAGCAGGACTAAACTATAAAGGTATGTTGTTCCTCATGATTGGTGCACGGGCACCTTCAGAACTGATTTCCCAATAATGGTCAGCCAAATATTTTCTGGTGTCTGTCACTGTGAAGGCTGTGGCCCCAATTCACTTCCCAGTTACACCAATACCGCATGGATGTAATTACACTCATTAAAGAGTGCTACTCCTGATTTACCTAAAAGGACACTCATCCTAAACATTAGTTTTTCTCCAAGGAATAAATAAACACAGGAAATGCCTGCTTTAAGCAGCTCCTACTCTGCAACCCCACCGCTGTTCTGCATAGTGTGTTTTCACACTTTTTTTTCCAATTTGAGATGCTCTAAAGCTTCAGAACTGTTCAATCAGTTTAAACTGATCTACAGCTCTAGGTTTTCTTTAAGCAGTCTACAATGATAGCATGCCTGGGATTAGCATACAGTTTTAAGAAAACATTTGAAAGCCTGAGATCTACTAAAGCCAGAAAGTCAACAGGAGGAGCTGTGCCCTGCAACTGGGTAATCAGAGAATTCATGACAGGCAGGAGCTTTTGCATCCCACTGCCTGTGGGAGGAGTAAAGCTTGGCAGACTCGCCCCCAAACCTCCAAATTAACCTCAGATACCCTTTGTGGCTTCAGGCTTTCTTTCCCAGAACTGTTCCCATGTTTCCCCACAAGTTTTTTGTCCCATCCAAACACTTGTTTTTTGCTTTTAGTTGCTCTCACTTCTACTAACCCAGCTGTGGGACACCTCTCCCACCAGCCCTCTGTTCCTTCCCCATGGCACTGGCCACATGCAATTCTACTCCTGAAGTTTTCTAGTAATTTCTCAGTGTCCCTCCAAATGTAATGCACTACTGTTGAAACAGTGACCCCAGCTCCATTTTGGAGGTGCCAAAGATATTCCTGGATGCATCAGGCAGCACTATGGCTTTCTGTAAGACTCCACTGAACACTGTTTTTTGAAGAGGGAGCAGGCTGGGGAGAAAGACAGCATGTTTCAGTGTTTCAGTTCTTTCTGGGTGTAGGAACACCATCCTGTATTACTGGGCATGGCTGGAAGGGGCAGCCATGCTAATCTGTGTCTTGATCAAATCCAAATGACCCCAGACACCTGCTGTGAAGACAGAAAAAAAACAACTGTCTTTGCCCACCCTCCCTTTCCACTAGGTGTGACCAACACCCACGCATTATCACCCCACACTTGGAGTAAGTGATACACAGAGAGAGCCTGGCAGAAGACATGAGCAGGCAGACAGAAAGAGAAATATCCATGGAAGAAAGGAAGGAGATGTTGACTCCCAGTCACTCACACTGTGAAGTTCTCCTCCATGAAGCAGCGGTTGCGAAGCAGCCCAGCCCACAGCTGCACCCCAATGATGCCAAAGATGAAGAAGACAAAGAAGCAGAGAAGAAGGACGTTCCCCAGCATTGGCAAGGTGTCCAGGAGCAGGTTCACAAGGATGCGCATGCCTGCAGAAGGAGAAGAGAACCAGAAGGAGCAAGTGTGGGATACAGGGATAGAGAAAGGGAGAGAGGAAGGGAAGGAGGAGAAAAGGAAAAAAGTTTATCTTGTAAGATAAAAAATAAGAAAAGAAAAAAGCCCCAATTAAATAAAAGCAGAGCATCAGAAATTAACTACTGTCCAAACCAGGCCACATTTATGGTTATTGCCCTTTCTCATCCTAACCTCTACTGACAGGCAGCCAGCAGGGCTGCTGTGATGCTGTGATCTCTTAACCTTAGGCCTCCATCTGCAGCAGAGAAGAAAAGACAATGAAACTTTTGGTGCCATCAGCTATCACACTGACATCCCTCTCTCCCCCTTCCCTGCAGAAGGACAATGGAGTGACTACTGTCCCAAAGGGGCATGTCAGCTCCACAGCCCCATTATCAAATGGCTTGGACTGAAAGTCCAGCAATCCCAGTACAGCAACTGTATCCTGCAGCCTGTGAGACTTGCATGGACAGACCAAGGCCAGCCTGCCAGTGGGATGAATCTTTCCAGAACATATAAACTGACATAGATCATTTGGTTTTCTTCAGTGACAATATGGTCAAGAGACAGTAATGAAAACCACAATTTCCTCCCCTGGCTCATCTTCATGCCTCAATGGGGCTGGAGCACACAGGTAGCAGGCACAGCCCAAAATGCTTCCAGCACAGAATCTCTGCCCAGTGCAAATGTTTCCAAAAAAATTTTTTTACTCACTAACTACCTAATAAATTATTCCTGTGGTTTTATTTTCGCCTTGGCTCTTTAGCTCACAGCCACAAGTAGGGGTAAACATAGTCTTGTTTCTCCATGGAGCTAATGGCTTTTCCTCTGCTCTCCAGAGATCGTGAAAGTGTAGAAATTCTTCTGAGCATCATAGTACTGCCTGTATCCCTGTGCACCCTCACAAAGTTGTCTCTCCTTGTCTCCATGGAGGTCCCTCCCCCAGGTACCCAGAGTGTTCCTTCACTGGAGATGTTCCATGTAGGGCAGCGAATAATTAGCTAATTAGGTATTTATAACCAATTAATTACTTCAGATGGCAGTGGAAAGGGAAAGAGGAGGGGAAGATAAGATTAGGATTCTCTGTCAGCCCTTTGAGGTACAAGATAATCCCCCTTGTGTACCCAGCAGCAAATAATTACCACACGTTACTCTACATTATGCTCCATGTCTATTCCCCAGACTACTCACCCCACAGAGAGGGAAGTGGAGGGGCAGGCAGGCATGGAATTCACAAATACTGAAGGAAGAAGAAGTGTGCCTGCTGTGGAACAGCAGACTCGTTTAGATTAGTAGAGAGTGCTTTGGAGACAGAGCAGAGTGGAAGAGACAGGAGTGGTATTTACACGTATGTGATGTGTAGGAAGGACAAGATGCTTATTGGTGCCTACATAGGATGATGAAGGATAAGGGATGATGGCACTAGCTCTAAGATCAGGCTGTGGAGCAGTAGTTAAGTCCTGCTGCCTGACTGTCCAGCTGTGTCACCAGTTACCACATAAGGCAGCTTCTAGACAAGTACATTAGCAACTCGACAGTGCAGGGACACAGCTCCAGCCACTCGCTGGGGATTGCAGCTGTGCCCTGAGTCATTAACACCTCCCTGACCTCCCAGCACACCATGCACAACAGCACAGCCACCACGACCTGCTGGGCCCCAGAGAAAAAATCTGGAAAGCACTGGGTCTTCAAGACGGTGCACCCTCCCTGTAGTACTGCATGTTCCCAGCATTAATGTTGTGTCACAGAACAAGCTCAGTAGTTCCATAAACTCTCCTGGTTAGTACATTAGGGAGATCCAAGTGACACGGGAAGCTGTGCCACTGATGCTGCAAGAGGGGGTGATGTTTTTCAGATCAATTGATGCTAGCTCCATTTCAGAGCTGGGTTATGGGAGAGATGAGGCTGCCCTCACTTTGAAATGCAGAACAGACAAAACAGACATTCCCACCAGAATTTTACAGACAGCATGCTTGTTGGATCAGAATTTGTAACAATTGATTTTGTCTATGTTCCAAAAGAAAGCAAGTGTGCAAAACTCATCTGCTTTTTTCTTGGAAACATCCTGCCTGCCCATACATTCTCCATCCTGACTCGGGATTATGGATAGTACAAGATTATGCTCTCCACAGCTCCAAGATCATAACTATTGTCCTCATGTTAGGCCCTTTGGGGTACATGAGGCCATGACCCAAGAACTGGCAGGTGGCCCCATCACCTGGCATCTTTTCCACATCACAAAGAATTTCAGCATTAACAGGTTCTAAGGCCAAATAAAAACTTCTTTTTCTTTTATTTTCTTTTTTTTTTCTTTTTTTTTTTTTAAATTTTCACAGACAGATTCATCTTTCTCTTCCCATTGATGTTGACTGTGGATATGAGATTGGCTCTTCAAAAGCAGTAATGCTGAATCTACATCCATCCAAATGTTCAAACATCACTTGCAATTGCATGAGAAAGAGGGAGAAAGGCTGAACGGCCTGAGGACAACAGGTAATGATTTACCATAGAAGCTGGTGGCCAAAATAATGAGGTTTCTAAAACAACTGCCCAACAGTGGACATGGGAAGTGCAGCTTTGGGTGTATTCTGTTTTGGGGAACTGGGATGACTCCGTTTTCCAAAGTACCCTTGCTGGACAAGCTGCCATCCATGGCAACACCTGTGCATCTTGAATGACAAATTCTGAAAGGTGCTGAAAAGCCAGTTCTTCATCAAAATCCTGCTGTTGCCTCCTTCCCACCTTCCTCTACCTGCTGCTCAGCCACTTTTCTCTTGCTCTGCCTTCAGCTCCTCTCTGCCTCTGTGGAACTCCTCAGCTTATGTGCACACTTTTCCTGGCCTCCCTCCCCACTGCTGCCTTTCTCCACATCCCCATTTGTCCTTTACCATTGGCAGAGCAGAAGCCATGCTGGCTCACAGTAAGGAGGGGATATGAAAGGGACAGTGACCTTTTCTGAAGTATCCTTTGTAAAAAAGGAAACGCTGCTCAAGAAGAGAAAGAAAGAGAGGCTGGGCAGTCTGGAGGAAAAGCGAGGAGGGAGAGCATTGATGAAACAACATTCAGCAACCAAACAGACTTCCAGGGCATCAAATATGAAAAGGTTTTGCTCTTCAAGGGAAATAAAAGCGAGAAACATTAAATATTCATGAGTGCCAGGTGTGGGCTCAGAGACGTCTTTTCTCCACTCACTCAGACCAGGAGACCAGGGGGAGGAAATGAAATGGCCTTGTCTGTGGGCATCCAAGGAAGGAAACAATGCTCACATAATGGTTCCCTGCTGCTTACCCATGCCCTTGAGCAAGGGGTAGAGAAGGGTACTCGATGGCTGGGCTGCTTCTGATAAGATACCCTGCAGGAGTAAAGCCACAGGTGCGTGCACCACTCAAACACAACAGGAGATGGAGGGAAAGCATGTCACAGGGATGAGAAATGGTGGGAAGGTCAGAGAAGTGCCTGGAAGTCACCATCATAAGAAAGCACAAGGATGAGCAGTCTCTGAGTTCCCTCCATGCTTCGGAGGAAGTAAATCGTGTCTCACCCTGGTGGCACCCAGAGGCCCTTCCTGACAAATTCAGCAGACACTACAATGACCCTTGCTCCCTCCAGACACTTGCTATCAACCCTGATTAGCGTGGCTATCGCAGCTAAGCGGACTCGTCTGCCGTGCCCGCCCCGGGGAGAGCGCGGCGGCGGCGCGGGGCCGAGCGGGCGGGGTAGGGCCGGGCAGGAGGCGAGCCCCGGGCAGCCGAGCCCGCGGTACGGGGCAGGTGTGCCCGGGACCACCACCGCCACCCCTGTTCAGCAACGCTGTCACTTCGCCCTCTCTCCGCCTGCCTCCTCCTAAGTGCCAGGACAGCTGAGCTGATTCACTTCCTAGTGCTAATGACCCTGTGATACGAACGGGGGACAGGCTTAGGAGGGGGTGAGAAACCCTGTTATTTTCCTGTTTCTTGTATCTGGTTCACCTCTGAGGCTTTCAATCCGCCCCAGCTATAGAGGAAGGACAAAGCCAGTGCATGTCAAGTCAAAAGGAGACAGCAGTTTGGGGCAATCATTCCCTCGCTTGGGGTAAAGCAGATGGAGGAAAACATAATTCTCAGCACCCATCTCACCTGCATCACAGACCAGGCTACCAATTATCATTTTAACTGGAACAAAAACAAATCTCCCTCCCATCAGCACTTGTGACTGTAGCTGGCAGGACATTTTGCAGAATGCAGAAAATGAACTGTCATTATGTCCCTCAGCCAGGCTGCTTGTCCAAGCCTGCCTTCTTTCTTCCCTTCCTCCTCTTCCCCAGGACACATGGCAGTCCATCCAGCTAGCATGTGGTTGGCAGATTTTTCTGTGCATGCTCCTTTATGGAAATTTTCTGAACTAAGGAACCATTCCAGTAGATAGATTGTGCAGAAAGTACATATGGCATGCACCTTTTTATTATTATTTTGCAGCCAACCCCTGTAGTTAAAATAAGCTCAGTTTGTATGCACAGTGCAAGTTGGTGCTCCAACTTGTGGCCATCCTCACTTATCTCCTGCTGACCCAAGGCTTAGCTGTCATTTTGCACATTGCATTCATAAACATCAGCTCAAACTTAGGCCAAACTACTACCAAGAGATATCAATCAGCTGTGGGTCCAACAGCAGACACACTGCCAAGCTGAACGATACTATAACCCACAGCTTCCCTCACCATGAAGATCTTTTCTCTTTGATGCATTCCTCCTAAATGAGTCCACTTCTACAAACAACATATGCAAGGTAAAGGAGTTCAGTTGGAAGAGACAGTGTGCAGCTCCAGATGCTTTGTCCTCAAGCTGCAAGGCCAGCCTCACTCGCATTGCAAACCATCACCGCCTGATTTGCACCAAGGCAAGAAAGCAAGCACATCCAGGGAGATGGTCAGACCCAAATTAAATTAACTCTGTGGAAAGATGGGTCCTGTTGACAGTATGAGGTACTGAGAGACCTTAAGCCCGTTCTACTGCTAAGGAAAAACTGCCCCAGACACACTGGCCTCATTCAGAGAAAAGCAAGTCTTCCCATCAACCTCTTTGTCAGGTTCTGGGTGCGTTAGCAGGATACATTTAGAGCTGGGGGCTTAGCACTTGCAGATGGTCAGCATGATCCATAGCTCAGAAGCACTGGTCAGTACCTCCCCAAATCCCCACTCTTGCCTTACTGACAAGCAAAGTCTTTTAGCATCCCAGACTGGCTCAGACACCTCATCCTACACAGCCTGTTGATGACATAATCTCAAATTATCTTCATCACTCCCCAGTGTAACCACAGAAGATATCAAAACATGACATTTCCAGCACTTATAAAGCTTCAGCCAGTAGAGAGAGCTGTTCATTTTCTCAGTAGCATGGGCACACTAAGCCTCATCTTCATACAAGGACTTCCCTTAGAGTAGTCAAGTTTAAACATTAAGTGCCCCTAGTTCTTACCTTCCAGGCGCTTCTCAGCTTAAGCCTGAGGTAGCCAAAAGAGAGACTAAAACTCCAGAAAAAAACTTGTTGGCCAGAGCTTCACCCTGCTGGAACAACAGAGCTTTCCAGAGTAGGTTTAGAGTACACTCATATAAGAGAAAAAAACTCTAAGTTTGCTCCAAGGGTCTAGAAACAATTCCCTTGGGATTCAGGGACTAACACAGACCTGACCTCTTTTCAGTCAGAGAGCAAGACATGGACCAGGTCAGGTCATAAGCACGAAAAAGAAAAGTAAGAAGGGAGGAAAAATACACCACTTAAAATACTTACCAACAAATGTTCAGCTAAAACAACCACCAAAAGGAGAGTGCAAATGAAACCAGAGATAAGCTGTTTTACCTGGAGAGGAAGGGTAGCAAATAAACACACAGGGACTGCAGAGCCACAGTGTTCAGCAGGCTGCCAAAGAGGGCTCAGGGGGTGCTGCCAGGTGATGTGAAGAAGCAAGCTCAGAAGGGAAGCCTCTAATTGCAGACCTGACCCCACAGTTGCAGTGACCTCAAGAAAGAGCCAGAGCATTTACCTTGACACCTAAATGCTCACATTTCTGGAAAAAGAGTGGCGACAGTCCAAGCTTTTCTGTCATCCAAAAAGAAGGAGACAGCCAAGCACTGCAGCAGGTTGCACCTCATGATGGATGCCGTAAGCCCTTCTGAGGTTCACAGATAATGGAAAACTCCTCCACAAGCAGTCACATTCAGTATGTGCCACCATAGCGTGATTGGTAGCCACATAATCCATGACATGAGCAGAAATGGATGCAGGCAAAGCAGCCAGTAGCACCCTTCTTCACCATTACCCCCCTGCAAGCTTTGGCCTGTTAAGCAACCTTGCCTTGGAGAGCGATGACAGGTGTCAGATTATTTCTTAGAGAGGTGTCTCTCTGGGGGATTTCTGTCATTCTGTTCTTTTTTGTAATACTGAACATCTAATAAGCAACACCTACTACCACCTGCTACAGTGGTAGTACTTCATTCACTGATCATCTCATTTTTTCCCCATTTATCACTGCAGTGATGACTGCATTCACTTTCAGTGAAGAGTCTATTAAAAACAGACAGTGACAGGTTTTCTTTCAGAATTGCAGGAGCCACCCAACACCAGGGACAAAAGTTAACTCCAGTGCTGTGGCTGCGAGCCACTTGCCTCCATTCTATAAATATCCTTAAGTTCTTTACACATCTCTAGTGCTAAGTGGGACAGAATAATGCAAAATATTATGTAAAACAGCATTAATGCAACTTCTGGGTAAGATTTAACAGGGCTAATTTCTTCTTGCTGTCACTAGCATGAATCATGTTTCTTTCTACTGCAGGCAATGACATGACATTACGTGAAATGAGTGTGAACAGGAGAACTGGTCCCAAAATACACAAAGATAGAGAAATTTAGGTTATGATTGTAAATTGCCTTGCCCACACACACAAACTTTAATTTGCATTAGTGTAATATGACCGTATCATTCACCCCATAATACACTGTCATTATTGCTCACATTTCCACAGTATCCATTGCTTGATAGGTCCCATGGGACAGCCTTTGCAAAACAGCTCAGCTCCCATTTAGCCAGCAAAATACGTGGCTGAGCTTTTGTGAGTACTGTGTGCACTGCAGACTGAGCTTGTTTGAACAGGCAGCAGAATTGTCACAATGGGAGCTGTGAGGTACATTTTTAAAAATTCTGACTCTGCAGGTTCCCCTATAGGAGAAGGGAGAAATAAAGATTCCATCAAAGATCGTTCTATGACTGGTTTCTGTAATGTTTTGGTTTGTTTTTTTCCAGGCTTGCTTTACTTTCAGTAATACAAAATCTGAAGTGCTGTTACTGACTCTTGTTATTTTTATCATCAGTCTTGGGATGCATGGCAGAAACCTTCAGGTGTGAAATCTTGGTATGACTTGAAAATCTCAGATTACGGGGGGGGGG
>VYXD01003415.1:718376-833744 GCA_013397195.1 Hylia prasina
AAGAGACAAGTTTTTATTCCCCACTACTATGGGTGGGAAAAAAAAGATGACTCATAGGTCTACAGGTCTAAAGGTCAGAAAGCCACAGGAAAAAAAAATAAATATAATCTGTGATTGTTTTGTCTTCTCCTTTTTCAAATCTCATGGCTTTAAAGCCATCTGAAAAAACAAAAGCACACAATTTGTGACTTGTGAATACTTGCTAATAATACTGAAATTAAGTGGACTAGTTCAGAGAAGGAAATATTACCTTCCCCCATGATCTCTGACCACAAAAAATAGAAACTAAGCAATGTATCTGTGGGGGTTTAGTGTTTGCAATTTTATATATGACTAAGAGAACTGAAAAAGCAAAACAGGCTTACCTTAAAATTACAAACAGATAATTTATTTACACACATTAAGAAGAAAATAAGAAAAGAAAAAAACTAAAAAAAACAACACATGAAACTTTCAGACCATCCTTCTCTCCCCCCACAAGTATTCACTTCCTTACACACAACATGAAAAAGACAAAACCTGTAACTTCAGTCAGTTTTACCATACAAAAAAATAATCTTCCATCAGTTCTTTAGGAAGGGAGTCTTTTTGAGTCCCATGGAGACATGGTCACACGAGGAACAGTCCTCGCGTGGCTTTTATGCCACAAACCTGCAGCAGCCTGAAAGAAGCCTCTGCAAACTGTGAAATCCAACCCATTAGCAGCTTTCCCAACACCACATATGGGTCATAATCTGCTTATTAGGGGTACAGTTTAAGGATGCCTCTTCTAGTATAAAGCAAGGATTCTCTTTTTCCTGTTTCCAAAATCATCTTCATCTCAAAACTCAAAATCTCCTTTTTTCCCTTAGGAGCACAAAAAAACTTCACTATCACTTATACTAGCACTTTATATCCCCCCTAAACAGCCATCTATATGTTACAGGGAAAAAAAAGTTCCATTCTCCAGTGATTACTCGAAAAATGTCCAGCTGAATTAGGCCACTCCTTTTCCTTTGCCTCAAATAGTCTTTTCATTCTTTCTTCACTGACTCAGTCTCATGCTCTCTCTTCTTCATGGTTCCATTACTTTATCTTGTCTTCACCTCAGGAAAAACTTTCAATGCCTGAAAGTTCATCTGCTGGCAAGAAAAAGAGTTACTTGTGCCCAGGCCTGCGGTGACCACGTGGTCTCTGCCGGCGGGAGCTGCAAACTCCTCCAAACCACGCTGGCGGTGTGGGAAGGCTGGTGGGTGCCTCCTTTTCCACCCCTCGGTCTCATGGCTGGGCCGCTCCCTCGCGGGGCCAGCGGCTCCCGGAGGCCTCAGGAAAGGGGGGGAACATCCCCCCAGCCCCGGTCGGTGACACGGGCAGCTGCCGGGGCTTTTCCTCCCCTCTCTCACTGCTCGCTGTTATCGGGCCCGAGCACGGCCGGGGCCGCTCCCGGCAGGGACAGCGACTCCCTGGGGCCCGGCCGGGCCCGGCCCCTCACGGCACCGCCGCGAGGTGTGACCTGGTCACTCACCAGGAGAGAAAGAGGGCGGCTGCTTCACCTTCTCAGCTTTTATAGGGTATTAACCAAAAGTCACATCCTGTTTTCCCAGTGATTAAACTACCTTCCAACAGGCAAGAACTGGCCTCTGATAGGTGTTCAACTTTTCTAAAGGAAATTTAGGTCCTGACAGGGTAATACCCCACACCCTCCTTCAACCAAAAACCAAACCGTGTCAATCCATAACAGTATTGTACAAAAGAAAGCATTTCAAGGCCCCTATTCCCTGCATTTCAGTGTTTCCCTGCTCCTTGCCATGATGCTACATTAACAAAGGAACATAATTTTCATTATGTTTTGGGTTTTTTTCTCCAAAATTTACTTTGATTACCCAGTTAAACTCCTAGCAATACACTGCACACTTAGAATACACATGAAAAACAGCACTGTGGTCAGACGACAAGTAAATAAAATTGGAGCCTGTCTTTAGTGACTGAGGACTTAAATTAAGTACAGGAAAAAATTGTTTACTGTGAGTTGTGAGGCACTGGAACACCGAGAGAAATTGTGGATGCCTCATCCTTGGAAGTGTTCAAGGCCAGGCTGAACGGGGCTCTGAGGAGCCTGCTCTAGTGGGAAGGTGTCACTGCCCACAGCTGGGGGGGTTGGAGCGAAATGGTCTTTAAGGTCCCTTCCAACCTAAACCATTCTAGGCTTCTATGAAGGCTTCCTCCAGCACTGCAAAATGTGGGTCTGGTTACAGACCAGTTACTTTGTTAAAGAGCTTCAGAGAAGCGTTGATTTGTAAACCCATCCAGCATATTAGTGAGTCAATAGATCTTCTTCATACTCTCCTTGGCTTTGTCTCAGTTTTGATTTCCTCCCTGCCACTTCTCTGCCTTTTCCTACACAAAGAGGTGCATCAGGCCTTCATGTGCTTTGCCTTGCAAACCCTACCACTTGCCTCCTGTGCATTTCTCTTTCCAGCCTCCTCTTCTTCTCTGTTCTCATCTCTATTGATCTTCATTCTGCTCTGCTCCCCTTCACACAGTTTCCCTTTATCCTGAGCAAGTCCATCTAATTTAGGGCTTGACTGACTTGATAAAAAGCTGCACATACAGGGTAGTGGAACTCTGAGTAAAATTCCATCTCTGATCTGTCCCCCTCTTGGAGAAAAAGCATCGTTTATTGGCATGCTCCAGGAATAAATCACATTGCTTGATTCAGTGCTTTTCTCCATTTGGTTGGGAAGGGAGGACATAGACTGAACTTGACCCAATTGGTCAAGTCCATTTCCTGTCAGCTTTTCTCCATCCTTTCCCTGCCCACCTGTCTGGGACAGAGCCTACAGAAAGCTTTCTGCTTCACTTTAAATACATTTCAGTCACACAGCCTGATCAGGGAATGAACAGGGCTTTGTGACCACTTAACTTTTTTGTATGGCTGCTGCAAGAGAACATCACTCCTGTGCCCTTACTAACCTGCTCAGGCTGTATGTGGATAAATCTGTGTGTATACACATCTGCACATGGTTGAGAGTGTGGTTTGTTTGTCACTGAGGTGTGATAATAAGTATTTACAGAGCACCTCATACAAAGAATTGTGAGTTGGGTTAGTTTAAATATTTGGAAAAATCAACAGTATCTGAGTTTCACAAATAAAGCTGAGAGAGGGGAAAATGTACTTCCAAAACAGTAATTTGGAAGAGTATTGAAAGGGAATCAGTAGTGGAAGAGAAGAAGCAAGGTCTCTTGCAAAAACACTGAAGCATCTGAAGCAAAGACCCCATGGGGGACACTTAGAAGAGGAATTTCATAATCCGTTTGCATTTCCAACTACTAGCGCAGGACGGTGAAATGTCCTTGATTTTTGTCTGATCTAGCTGTAAATGAGACTGTTTTACAGCCTAATATATCTCAGTCAGAAGCACATTTCACACACGGTCATCAGTGAAATTAGTTCTTCAAAAACACATTTAGAGAAGTAAATGTCATCACTTTTCCCCCATGGCAAGTGCAAGGTTTGTAGCCATCTTACTCTGTTTTAGGCACTGTTACAGTGCCAAGCACAGGTACTTTGGTGTGGAATACAGATTTAAAGCAGACATATACAGGTTAAACATCTGCTATTCCCATTTCAGCACTCAGATGGGTCAGATTATTTTTATATTAGTGCTTTGGTCTAGTGAGATGAGTGCAGAGCTAAGAGTTAGGAGATGTCAGTTGTATTCCTGAGTCTGCTGGTGACACTGAGTTCCACTAACCTGGTGTGAAGCATAAGAAAGATTAAAAATAACACACCATGGTTTATATCTTTGGGATGTGTAGAAGAAAATGAGAAAACTCCAGTGTATTTGGACCCATGGAGCTATTATAATTACAGTCATTAAGAAAAATGGAACTAGACCATAATTTTTATACATAGCACTTATACTAGGAATAAAAAAAAGCTATTTGATTGAAACAAAAACAATGCAATAGTTATTAAAACATTTAGCAAAAAGAAAAGGAGGACAAGAAGAGAGGAAAGCATTCTTATACTAGAATGGCATGGTTAAGGATTCCTAATTTTTAGACTTTTTTGTCAGGACCCAGTATGGGAAAAAACATGAAATGAAACAAGCCATCTAAAATTAGGCAGCATAAAACTGTATTAAAATGGATGGGAAAAAATTAGTTTTGTTCTGACTGAAAAACACCCCACATTTGGAAAAAGCAGAACTTCCCACAAATCTGAAATTTTATTTCCTGCACACCAAGTAATAAGCATATAATGTTATTTTTCTAATACCTATAATGCCACATAAATATTACTGTACTTATAGATAGAGTATTAGCACATATATAAACTTTCTACTCAGTAAAGTTGCTTTGCAACAGATTCCTTCACTTCTCTACAGTGTACTCAGCTGAAGAAATCTGCTTCCAAATGATGAATCAGCTACTAAATTGTAAGTAGAAACTGGAAGACATCAAACATAATGCAAGAGCTCTTCTTTGCATAAGGCCAATGCGACAAGAAAGAGTAAAATGAAGAAACATTTCCTTCTTCAATGTCAAAAAAACTTAATAAAAGAAGAGCAAGAAATTCAAATTATCAGAAATGATCACAGATTCACTGCTCAAAAGCAGACAAAAATAAAACAAAACCAGCCTCCCCCCCAAACCTTGTGCCTTGCCTTGAGAAGAAGCAACAAAAAGAAAGCCAGCACAAAGAGCAATATTTCACCCAGAAATCTGCCACACAATCACAAAAGGATAATAACAAGTGGATGTGGAATTTCTCCCCAAGACCAGGACACAGACATGCCCAGAGCTGAAAGCAGCTACCTCTGACAGAGACTTGGAGGGTATTTTTTTACTCTTTACACTTATTCAGTGACTTGCAGGGCTTGTCACACCAGCTCATTGCCATGGAATTGAATCATATGGCAATAAAAACAGACAAATCTCTGATTTTTCATTTCCTGCATTTTCAAACATGACCCCAAAAGGCAGAGTTCCTGGGACTGTAGTCAGGAATGCAAGAGATAAGAGGGAATGTTAATGAAGGTGTGATATATAATACAAGATTAGGGTGCTTCGTGTTTTCTTTAGCACACTACACAGATGGCATGAGACTGGAGGAATGATCAGGAAGGGCAGAACCCCAGACTGCTTCAGACAGGAAACCTGAAATGGTCAGTAGCACATCCTGCTACTAACAGCAAGAAATGCAATCAGCTGGTGATAACTGGTAGCTAAAGATCAGCTCTAACCCCAAAGGAGGTTTGAAATCTAGAAGCATCTCCATGTGAGTTCTCATAGAAAGGTTTGGTTTGGAAGGACCATTGAAGACCTTTCAACCTCCCTGCCATGGACAAGAGCACCTTCTACCAGTCCAGTTCCCCAAAGCCCCATTCAAACCAACCTTGAACACACTTCCAGGGATGGGGCATCCCTTAGAAAATCCCATTTTACTTCCTTTACTTGCCCAGTGCCACTTCCTGTGACAATGAGTTTTACAGCCTAACTACAAACTGGGTAGAAACTGTCATTCTTAATGGACATGTACCACCTTTTGGTTACATGGTTGTCCCTTTCTTCTTCTGTCATGATTCCATGTCTTAGGTTGCAATGCAAGATGTAACTAAAACTATGTATTCTATTACCACCTGTTAAAACCAGGCGCAGCAGTGTTCTTTATCTCTTCCTTGACTCATCCTCCCTCCGGGAGATATCTTCTGTTAATGGGCCATTAAGTCTCACTGCATGTCTGATAAAATTACATCATCCCTTTGTGAGATGTTCCACTCAGGGGGAGCAGCCAAGCATTCCTACCTGGATAAAATATGAGAGTCAGAACAACAAAGCAGCTTGNATGAGAGTCAGAACACCAAAGCAGCTTGTTTCCATTGGATTCCCAGAAGAAGACTGGACCTATCTCATCACCACTAGACCTTCAGAGGAAAACTGCACCCTTCTACAGGATCATTGCTTCAACAGAACCACATCTGTCACCCCAGAAGGACTTAATTGGACTGCTACCAACACCCTGACCAACAGGGTGTCAGGTTGTATTCTGACTGTCAGTGTTTGCTTTTTTGTTTGCTTTTTTGTACTACTACATTTTTTTGTTTTAATATTCCTAGTAAAGAACTGCTATTCTATTCCCATATCTTTGCCTGAAAGCCCCTTAATTTCAAAACTATAATAATTCAGAGGAAGGGGGTTAACATTCTCCACTCCAAGGGAGGCTCCTGCCTTCCTTAGCAGACACCTGTCGTTCCAAATCAAAACATTCAGAGACTTTACATCCTTACATGCATCCTTTATACCATAGATAATGAGTACAGCACTGGCAAATAGAATTTGCCAACTCCTTATGGGATATTGTTTCAAAGCCTCAGGCTCGTCACTGTGAGGAAGGGCTTTCAGTAACATGTTAACGAATAAGCACCCATAAGCAGAATTTTGACACATCTGATTTGGGAATTTGGGCATTTGAACTTAAGCCTTGCCCACCTGACAAGAATATAAAATAAGTTTATTTAACTTTTTCCTCTGCCATGTTGCTACTGTTTCCTTAGAAATTCCTTCTGAATTTCCTCTCTTATTTTCTGTTATCACCTTTTTCTTTTCCTTCATGTAGTATGAAATTTCTCTCAAACTTCTCCAGAAACTTCTCATGTAAGTATGTGGACTTTTCAAATACTGGCAGATTAGTAGAGTTCTTTGGGCTCTAAATAATCTGCCTGACAGACCTGCCACTCATGCTCTAATCAGTCAGGTTCCTAATAATTTTGTCCATTCTCTTGATAATAAACTGCCACTATTCAGTCCACACAGCCAGACTACCCTGTGAAAATCAGTCCCTATCTGGGTGTCCATGTGGAAGCCTTTGAAATGTCCAAGGTGAACACTGGGCCCCCCGTCCCATCACAGCCTTTTGAACTTGGCCAAATATCTGCCTTTGGGATTAAGCACCCCCCACACTCCTCTCCCAGACACCTCACACTCACAGCCATGACCACAATCTCCCTCTACCTCCTGCTGTCCTGTTTTCCACTTTCTTTTGTAGGGCTTGTGACACCTCTAGCTTGGTATCATCAGTAAATCTCACTAATAGACTTTCCTCTTGCTTCCGATTAGTAATGAAGAACTTTAAAAAAAACATTAAAAAAAGATTTGTAGCCAAAGGTCCCATTAATTTGTTTGTTGTAGCCCACTGAGCACCTTCTAATGCAGCTCATTCCCATTTATCACAAGCCTCTGTTTACAGCCTCTTGTCTAGTTTTCAGCCCTCAAGTCAATGCTCCCTCTCCCAGGGAATCCCATTTCTTTCTCTTTTTTTGTTTTAATTAATGACAGGATGTCTTTCTTCCAAAACATCTTCTGCATATAATCACAGATTTATGTAGCAAGAAAAAATAAAGGTTTAACCATGGGGTGGAAATTAAAACAGCATCAATTTCATACAGGTATATTCTATACTGATGAAAAGACCCAACGGGCAGAGTCAGGGAAGGGACAGCCAGGAGGAATTCAATGGCATCTGCTCTGCAAAGGTCAGGAAAGATGATGCAAAATATCTCTGGTGCCTCTGCATGCATGGAGCAGGTCCCTGCTGGGTCACTTTTGATGTGGCTCACACTGTTCCTCCCTGGAGCAGCTCTGGCTGT
Organism: Hylia prasina; assembly: GCA_013397195.1. Lineage (NCBI taxonomy): Eukaryota > Metazoa > Chordata > Aves > Passeriformes > Sylviidae > Hylia > Hylia prasina. The sequence goes on from VYXD01003415.1 coordinate 726,008, forward strand.
TCCAAGAGATAAACAGCAATAATAGAAAGCCCTAAGTTTCAGCCAGGCAAGCTCTCCTCCTGACCACCTTTGTCCAGCAATTAAAATGGCAGACACCTGTAAGGGTTAATTGGATATCATTCCAGATGTTTCTATTTGCCTCCAAGGTTAAGTCTACCCTTTTAACAGAGATCAGTCTCTCAAAGCAGTCTTTGAGCACAAATTCATGGCACACCTGATGAAACAGGGAGGAAAGGAGGCTGTACAACATGAGGATGGTGCTACTCTCACATAGCTGTCTATATATTCCTGGAAGGGTGAGACGCCATGCTCCAGGCCACCTCCTCACAGAAAGGTCTTACCTTTATACCTTAAGTTTTAGATTTCATATTTTCCAGATTCTGTACGGCATTAGTATATAACTCTGAACTTCATATGAAGTGTTAGCAAGTTCTCTTCACAGGGTAGTCAGACAAAACAATCCTTTTCCAGCCCAAGAACCAAGGATACCGTTGCAGTTTCAGGCCCAAAAAGTACAAATAATGGTGAATTGAGGAGAGCAATCTGGGAGGATGGAACTTCATAACCTGAAGCTGTAATTGGACAATTAACCCCAGTATGGACCAAAACTTAGAAAACTGTGAAAACTCGTGACATGCCATCCCATCTTGCATGTAGTCTTGGCTGGGCACTTGAACTGCCCAAGGTGTATCCTTTGAAGGCCTTTTTAATAAACACCTACTTCATTCCTTGACCACTGTCTAGCCTCTGTTCCAGGTAGCCTCTCAAGGCATCAACCCCAGGATCAGTGCTGGCTCCCAGCCCTCCCCTCTCTGGAGAAAGGCCAGAGAGATGGAGAGAGACTGGGGGGTTTGTTTTGCTGACAGTGAATAGCCAAAATATTCTCCTGAACCTCATCTTTATCATCCCATGATGGACCTGTTACATTCCTGGCTGTTTGCTCAGTGCTCCAACCAGTGTCTCTTTTGCCTGGTCCCCTCCTGCCATGCTGGGCACACAGGACTGTGCCTCTGTTTCTCTTTCACACCTTTCAGCACCTTCTGTTCAGGGCTATTGCTCAAAGATAAAAGTACATCCAAGAAGAGGGACAAGATCCTTTTACAGGAGGGCTTTGCTTGAAGCCAGAGTCTCTGAAATCCACCTCCACAGCATGTTCAAGAAATAGGTGACATCATGAAAATTACTTTGGGACAAGGAAAAGCATGCAATGCAGACTAGGAGGTCAACTGTGCAAACTTTCTCAGGTCTGGAAAAGAAAAAGGAGCATCTGAGTTTCAGAGAAGGATTAGGAGAGCTCTGGCAAGGTCTTAGCCACTGCAGACAGCCTCATCAGGGAGATTATGGAGAACAGCAAAGAGACTTCCTGCCATTCTGTAAGACTGAAAAATTTGCAGAAGAAATGCCTAAAGTCTCCCAAGGCTGACACATCCAGGCTCAGGAACAGCCCTAGCAGCCCCAGGCCTGGCTCATACACATACAGTATCTCACAGAGGAGATAGCTGGCACAAAAGGGAGAATACAAAGCACAAGGTGAGGAGAAAAGGAAAATGAGTCGGTGCTACATGCCCCGAACCTGTAACAGAATGAAAACTTCTCAGATGAGTGGATCTTGAAGACCTTGTGAAAGCTTGAGCAAACTAATTATCCCTGCTTCCCCAAACTCATCCTTCTCCAGACCTCACACACAGGCCTTTTTGAGGCCACAGACATCATTAAACCTGTGATGTCTTTCAGTAAGACAAAGAAAAAACACTTTCATTTACTGCATATTGTTCACCTTCAGTTCCTGAAGATCCATCAATGTGGCCATGCACAAGGATGACCAGGGCAGCAGATATGCTGGGAGACTGTTGTTTTCCTGCCCATCCAACAGCACCTCTTGGCCCTGTGATGGGAAAGAGCCTGCACACACCCTACAGAAGCCTCTATTCATTTAGTACCTGAACTCTGCTGGGACAACACCACCACAGGCAGCCTTATTGATCATGCCCTCCCCACAAGCTGAGCCGAGAGGTGTGGGAGGGAAGCACAACTTACTGGGCACACGGTTGATAGCTTTCAGGGGTCTCAGGACACGGACAGTACGGATTGCAGACAAGTTAATGTTTTGGAGATCCAGGGAGTATTCCACCATCCTGCAGGAAGGGGAAGAGAGGGAGAGAGAGAGAAAAAGAAAGTTTAAAAGAATCCAGGATTTTGGCTTGAGCCACAGGTTTATAATTTCTTCATTGAAGAGTTTCTGGATGAAGCCTGAGCTTCATCCTGGCACTCCTGGCCAGGGCACACATGTGGGGTGGCCACTGCATGAGGCCAGCAGGATAGGAGCTATGTGGCCAGTTTTGCTGGGAGCTACCTGCAGCACAGTGGGGTGCTCCCTGTGTACCCCTCACGTGCCACTGCAGGGTATGGTCTCAGGACACAGCTTCAGCTAAACGTGCTCTATCTCACACAGAAATAAACCATCATACTTAATTACTTTGACTAGGTGGAAAGGCTTCCCCCACGGCTGTGAACCACTCCTCCTTTTTGACACCAACCAAAAGGAGAAAAGCCTAATTTTAGGACACATGCTAGACCTTAGCTTTCCTAACCCAATAACATGTGCTGTAAATAACCTCAAAGTGCAAATAGGTGTGACTCATGCATTGGCTTTGCTGCAAGAGCAGCAGGTGCAGGTGACAAAAAGTGACCTGGCCCAGCAATCCTTAGCCCAGTGTTCTCTCCTCACCCAGTATGGCAAATGCCCTGTCTCTTTGAAAGCATGGCAGGAAACTATTATAATGATAATTTATCCTGGCCAGCAATTTCCACCTGAGGACCTCAAAGCATCTTTTGTGTTTTCATGAACAGAGGTGCAACGAGGCCTCCAGGAAGACATGGGCTATTGTCAACAGCTTCCCTTGGGTAACTCTGATCTGCACATGGGATCAAGAAGGTGACAAAGTTGGCCGGTGAAAGAGCAGCAGAGTCAGAACAGGAACTGCTTCTATTGAATCTCTTCTCGGACATGAATAATGAAACTATAAAAAGTTCCCTTTTCCTTGGCCTTTTAACAAGACTCAAGAGACATGAAAGGGTTGAGGGGACAGCCTTTTGTTACTACACTCTTTCTCAGAACAAAAACATTATAATTTATACAGAAAGACCCACAAGTCAACCTAAAGTTTACCCAAATCCCCCTGACCAGGACTCACTGAGAATTAAATGGGAGAGCTAAAGTGAGACACTGAGAGGGAAATGGGGTACAGCCAGTCTGTAAAAAATAATCAGGGAGAGGCATAGAGTGAAATGGAGCAGTAGACTGATTCTTCTATTGATTACCCTCCATTCAAGAGGACCTTGAAGAGCTAATGCCTGGTTATCTGTCTACACCTTTCACAAAGGGGACTTGTCAGAGTGATAGATTTTCAAACACGATGGGGTAAACCTGTCGAAGTGTTGTGATTATCCTCTCTCATGCTCTCTTTCGTTCTCTCCCTCATTCCTTTCAGACTGTTCTTTCATGCACTTTTAGGGTAATTGCATGAAATAATTCTTCCTCTGAAATGCAGTGGCATTCATTTACCTCCCTGGAGCTGTCAGTTCCACCTATACCAAGCGCAGAAGAAGAGACAAGGGATTTCATGCAGATAATCAAAATATTCCTACCCCCCAAAAAAGCCTTGACCCCAAACCAAGCAGAAATGTTCAACCAGCCTGCAGAAAGAATTACTGATAGACAGAGGCTTAGGGTCCAGTCAGATGAAACTGGGAAGTAGGTACAAAAGGAGGAGGAACACACAGAGATATAAACGCATTGACAGGACTACAGGACATCCCTGTGTGGTGCAAAGGCACATAGTGAAAGGGCTGGAGTAAGCACTGACCAGCCTTGCTCCAAATAAAGCAAGATTGTCTCATCCGTATGTTGTTGCTCCAGAATCAGACAGACCTACTGAAACTTTGGAATTACAGTTAGAGGCAAAGCACACTACAGACAGTTGTATTGCTCCCAGGACATGAGCTAACAGCTCTTCACAGAGAGCTGACACAGAAGCAGCTTCCTGACTGAAGGAGCCCCCACGATGCAGTCTGTTGTGGGGGTATGTATATGCACAGAAACATAAACGCCTCAAGCTTGGTGAGTCTCACTGAACTTCCTTTCCTCTCCTAAAAGCATCCATCTCCTAAGAGAACTGGGTTGCCTCTGAAGGCAAAAAAACCCCAAACATATTTTTGAGCAGTAGCAGAACAACCCAAAACAGAGTCAAATGCCAAGTAAGCTGTTGGCCCAAAATATATCTAATTTCAAAAAGTATTTTTTTCTGAACTGCGAGGAGCCAAATAAGTTCTGTGGCCCGCAGAGAAACCAAGCACAAGGGAAAAGCACAAGGCTAGAGGTGACATGAAATCAATGGGTGGAGGTGACATCTTTTCTTAGCCTTAACCATGCAAGATTAATTTAAAAATGTTTTCAGATATTTGGGTTTTGTCCTCTTGTGGCTACAGCATGTGAGTAACCTTAACCAGGTGCACACCACTGCCTTCTCCAAGCTGGAATGAGTTTGCTACCTATGTAGTACAGTCCCTGTGCTACTAGAAAACTGTCAATCATCCAAGTAGTGACCATGGGTCCTTTCAGCAACAGACAAACGCTGCCTTAACTCAACTCTGGGGTTCAGACAGCAGCAAGCCAGCCTCCTGCAGCCTTCAGCGGCCACAGAGTCACAGATTTACTGCCATTACATTCCAGAGTAGTCAGACAAAAAAGCTGAACAGACAATCACACTGCCAGGGAAAACAGCAGGCTGTTCCCAAGTATGGGTTAGAAAAGGGCAACTGTTAAATCTTTTAGAGAGCAACTTGTAACAAAAATGACCTCAGCCCTAGGAGGCCCCAGGGCTTCAGCTCCATTAACAGACCCCTTCTGCCTGCAGCTCTTCCTAAGGCCTCCTGGTCTTGGCTGTAATAAGAGAGAAATCCAGGATGCTTAAATCCCTGCAGATGAGATATGACTATTGTAGTCATGCAGATTGTATCCAAACAACTTCAATGCAATTCCAATGTAATTTTGCATTAGGGCCTCTCATTTTCTCCTTTTCATTTCTAGTGATCACTTCAGCATCAGCTTATATTCACTCTTCTCTTCCTGCAATGGTAGCATGCCCACACAAAGCAGATGCCAAAGTGCACTGAAACTCCATTGATTACCAAAAACCCACCCATCTTCTGTGTAGGTAAAACTGATAAATCCAAATATTGCCTCCACTCTCTAATGAAATAAGATCTCTGAGTGACTCTGCTGGAGTCTCCAGGCATCTGCAGCATTTCAGGGGTTGCTAGCCCAGGTTTTTTTGTTATTAGAATTCTCCAGTCAGCCCTGCTCCCCACAGCCTGGAAACTGTGGACATGTAACCTGCTCTAGGTTTGGGCTGTACCCCATCTCCTAATGCTATATGTGGAGGTGACATCAGGTTGACACAGAGTCAAAAGGACTCATCGCAAAAAGTAATCAGTCAGAAGCTCTCAGCAGGTTTATGTCAGGAGGTTCACATTTCCTGTGTCTAGAGATCTTGTGGTGTGGGTCAGGTATACTGTGCTTGTTTGGACTCTCAGGCAGCTGGGTTTTGGATCCTTATCACATCAGCAACCTGCAGAACCTCACGTTTCCTGGGCGTTAGTAAACCAAAGTAATGGTACAGCTAGTACAAAATGATTGCCACCTATTGAACTCCAGGAGACTCCCAGGCTCCTTGTCCTTGCTTTGTAGCAGCTCCGTGCCATGAGCAAGGGTAGTCCCCATGACCTGACTACCCTTCATCTTGTTCCCCTCTCTTCCTTGGCTGCTTAAAGCATGTCTTACCATCAATTCTTTGAGGTCTAGGGGCAGTCAGACAAAGTCTAGGATGTGGGAAGGGGAGGAAAGGAAAAAAGACTGTGCTGGTTTTGAGTGAAATACATCTCTTATGAGGGAAACAGCAGTTCATTTCTGGCATCACTAAAGTATTTTGTGGTCTCTTGTGTGAGTGGGTGAGTGGAGGGACAGGTTCAGAAGCTTAAACTATGCTAAATCAGACAAACTTCTCATCTGTGATGGAATCTGAGCACTGAGCTGTCAAGATAATTGAACATTTACAGTAATTCTTCTTCCCTTACTAGAGGTTTTCTTTTTCAAAACCTTTCACATGAAACTCTTCTGGAAGGAGAGGGAGTGAGGCACAGGCAGTGTCCTCACACCACACAGCTCAAGACTGATACATGCTGGGAACACTGTCAGGGTGGGAGATGGGACAGGGGCGCTGGCTGCATGCATGCGGTTCATCCTGCAGAAGCAGGGGGATGCCTGGCAGGGAACACCTCTCCATTTGAGCTCTGCCTCCCTCCCCATTCTCAAGACATCCCACCTGCCCCCTGTCTCTTTACATGCCTCTGACACACACCTGCCTGCAACATTTCCAACTCATTTTAATCTTTCTTCTTAATTCCCACTTTGTCCATTTGCCCCTTGACTTTCCTTCTCATTTTTCCATTTAGCTAAATCTGCTCAGCTGAACACACAAAGGACCTGGAGTTAAACAGAGGTGAGGCCAAGCTACTGCAGGGAACAAGTGAGCAATTTGTTAGCACACTGACCCTGTCCAGAATGTGCCTGGTCTCATGTACCTCTGTCCTGTGTCACACCACTGCATCAGACAGCAAGTACACAGGGACAAGGGGGCATGGAAACCTTCAATGCTTGTAAGGCCCTGACAATGCTAGAATAGCTTAATCAGCTACAGCTTAGCACTTATTTTGTCCTCTTCACCGGCGAGCTTGAGGGTGGGCTTAGATGAACCTTGGCACTCGAGAAGAGCAGCGCTCATTGTCCAACAGCAGAAATGCATGGCCGGTGTGGCTCTGTGCCAGGCACAGGAGAGCAGACTGACCAGCAGGATGGAGGAATAAAGCTAAGGCTATCTAAAATAGACATAGTGGCAATACAAAAGCCATGTAAGGAGTCCAGAAAATTCAGACTTTATCTGCTGCATATGTGACCCAATATAATATACTTAAGAAATGCCTGGCTAGCTGCTACCTTGCAGTTACATTCAATTAAATCACTATTAAAACAGTTCAAACATTACCATTTACCTCTTCATATTTACATCTCCTTATGCCTTTATTAAATACTTATTAACTTTCCTAATCTTGACTTCTGAACGAAGCCAAGATTAGGAAAGTTAATAAGTATTTAATAAAGGCATAAGCATTTCTTGACTGCTAATTTTGATGAAAATTAGCAGTCAAGAAATGGTATTTAAAACTTATTCTGAAATCATTCATGAAAAATATAGAGGCAGTATTTTCCTTATGACACAAAGCCAATATGTTTTTGTCAAATTCAAAAGCTGCCTCATTCCCCCTCTCTGATACAAGTTTTCAATTGAAATGTAATTAACTGCAATCTAATCAATTCATAATTTTTTGTCAAATAAATTTAGGTCTGGCACTGAAGCCAAAAACTTCATGGCTGGGACTTTCTAGCTGTAATTTCAGACTTGCTATAAGTCTGTGGAAAGTAAAGCTTTTCTTGCCCGCAGACTTCCATTTGATCCCTACATCTATGAGCACCTGATGTCACATGGGTAGATGACTTTAGTTGGTCTCTGCTCTGAATTCCTTCAGCTTCTCAGCTATGTCAGGGCTCAAAGACTGGTGTGTACCTACACCATGGCTAGATGGTATTTAATCAATGTCTTCTGTGTAAAGGAATATACCTTCCTGTCCTCGGCTCCTTGATCTGGCAATCACATTCTGCAAACTGGAATTTCTACCATTTTGAAGCTATAGAACATAGGAATCCACAGGAAAAATTAAGACTATCCATTTTCCCTGACTGAAATTTTATTCAGATACCTATGCCAAAAGCTGGAGGTGCCATCTCTCCATTTACCAAAATGTCTAGCCCCTGATATATGAGTTCAGATCTTCCACCTGAAGTTTGTGGGGTGGTGGGAGACTGATTTACTCCCAAATTCTTCCATTTAAGTCATAGACACCAGGACGAGAAGGAAGTCTCATTGCCTCTACTCTAGCTTCAAAGACTGTGGCTACAATACAAAGAAGGAGCAAAGCCAGTATTTGCACTGGACAATGTATTCCAATGATGCCATATCTCCCCCCGCCATTACTGATCCACCTGGTGAAAGGAAAGTAAAAAAAGGCATATGCATCACTAGATCCATACACGCCTCGTCCTCTGTGGCAGAGGTGTAGGAATGGGCATGGAACATGGAGAACAGAGCTGGCCAGGCTACCCTAGACTCCATCAGCTGAATCTGTGCTGTGGAAAGGGAAGGGAGGCAGTAAAATCCACTTACTGCTGTCCACAACTGCCTGGATAGTGGGGACCACCAGCACTGGAGTAACAGCAATGAGGCAGGAGAAAGAGCACACAGAGAGACAGGAAAAAGAGCATACAGATAAAGGTCTAGAGCATGGGGTACACGTGGCATTCAAGATACCTCCTGTCATCTCTTGCTAAGGCTGGACATGCCTGAACTTGTACACAAAGAGAGCTGGAAGATGAATCTAATCTCTTGTAAATCCATTTGGACATAGTAGAAGCAGAACCAGGAGATTTTGATGAGACCTGACCAGACACTAAGAGCGAAGGGCTACTGCTTCCACTCAGAGTCTGCAGCTACATGATGCAGTACACAAACCAGTAGATACAGACAGGCTACTTGCCAGCCCAGCAGGGCTCCTTAGCCAGGACCTATTTTTTGAAGATTTCTGCCCATGCCCTATTCTGCCCATTCTGTTTTGCTCTACAGCTGGAGCCACATCCTTATTTTCCCCAAAGGTCCATCAGGCTATGGCAAAAGTTAAAGACTGTTTCATTATTTGGACCTGATCTTTTGCTTTGTGGAAATTGTGGTGCAGGAGGCATAGAGGTGCCAGGCAGATCCCAGCACTGACCCTCCTATCAGCTCTCTTGGGATACATAGATATATCTATATAAATAGAAGAACAAAACTGTGCATTTGCACCCCTTTTGCACAGTTTGGTACCTCTGGGGCCAGGCTTCAATATGCACCCTAAACAGATGATCCAAAGTCCTTTCAACATTGACCAAAGAAAAAGTGGAATAGCACAGTAGGCCTCTAAATTGCTCTGGAAACCACAGTGTACTAAGCTTAGTAGTCCTGCTTATCTCTTTTAAATTTAGAGCTCATTATGCTGCAAAAAAGACAACTCTCTGCTGAAAGACAGAAGTAAAAAAAAAAAAAAGCCTTGCTAGTAAAACAAGAAATGTGAAAATTACACTCTTCTTCAGCATTTATAAAATATAATAATAATAAAGAATCTATAATTCTGTGAGTAAAAGGAATCTCCTCAGGGAGGGATGAATCAATTACTAATTGCACAGTCAGCCACTGAGTTGTGATGCTATATGTTCTTTAAAAAATAACCTGCAATTCTCCTCCCTCCAGTACAAATTTTTGAATTTATATATATATATATATTTTAATATTGCTGTGCAAGCAAAAGAGCAAAAGCCACTGAAAGCTTCCAGAGTCTGTGAGACGGGTCCCTTGCTGCCTGGAATGTGATTATTTCACACCCTGGAACACTCAGTTTTCTCTCCAAACTGTGTACTAAGAGAAAATGTCAGAGTCTCTTAATAGTTTCAGAGACATGATACAAAAAGACACAAGCAGGTTTTCACACTGTGATAAGAAAGCCAGAAGGACTCTCCAAGCTCAGATGACTGAATACGAGTGATGAGGCCTCACTTTTAAAAACCAAGAGTCAGAACACAGGCTCTGAGCTCTGTACTTCACTGCTTCGGGAAAAAAAAAAGAAAAATAAAAAATAATGTCTGCATTTTAGTCCTATAAGCCTGCTGGGTTTACCTTTTTTTGGGATTTGTGTTTTCTTTTTTTAAAAAGGAACCTAACATTCACATGGTAGGGAATTAGCTTTTGGGAAGGCAAAAAATCAGAGGGAATAATTGAGAACTACACATTACACAGGCAGGGTAGCGCTGCCTCCTTGGTTTGATTCTTCTCTGGTGTGATTCATTTCGTTTTGATGACTGCTTTCATTTCAATATGTTGCACATCTAGTGATAACTTTACTGGGAGAAAGTAAATGAAATAATTAGTATCATTAAGGAGGAAAGTGAGAGTGCATGTTTGAGGGGGGGGCTGTGCTGCTGCTATTTCTACCTTTGGTTAAGATGCTATTTAGCCTGATGCTTGCTGGTTTCCATCTTTTTCTGATCACTACTTGAAACACCTAGTTGCTATATTTGTTACAGTTTTCTTTAACTTGCCACAATTTTATAGAGCCTACTATTTGGCATCGAATATTAGCTAACTAGGATTTTCTGAGCATTCTGCTGTTTACCCTGCTGCTAATATGTATATAATGATCTGAGATTTTAAATCAAAATTTATGTTATGATTTAAAGTTATAAATTCATAACTGCAAATTCTGGCCAGGTGCCCGAAGGACTGCACCACATGTAAAAGCAAAGAAAAAGCAGATTAGCAACACTTCCCCATCTTGTGAGATTAAGGCCAGTTGGTGTGTTTCAGGCTAAGAGGCATCTTCCCAGTGTGGATGAGCACCACACAGTGATGGATTTGTTTCCTGGAAACAGGTGGGCATTTGAGGATGGGGAGTTGGTACCTCACATCCTTCAGAGAGCTGCCAGTTCCCTTTCCTAGGCTGAAATTTAGAGGGGTGAACTTGGGACCTAAGTGCTTTCCATGTAAGGAGAAATTTGGTGTTCACAGTGATGCAGCACACATTTAAAAGAGCATGGATGGATGACTTTGGGAAGCATCATCACTCCAAGTTTTTGGAAAGAATGCCATATCTATGGAATTATGGGGAACAGAACTCAAGGACAGTAGATATCAAGTAGACAACAATCAGAAAGAAAATGTAAAAGTAATATCTCAGTTAACAGACATTCTTTTCAGACTCCCAGTGTGGAAGCTGCATAAAGCACTCCTGAAGAAGCAACTACCCAAAAGGCACAGGGAGTGAGAAGTGTTCTGCTCAGCTTAAGGGGCTGTCAGACTTGCCTGAGAAGAGATCTTCAGCTGTACAAAACCCTTCCCAAAGGCTGCATAATTACTCAGAAAGGAAAGCATGCTTTGCAAAAGACATGAAAATACCAGGAGAGCTGTACTATAGGTGATACTAAAAAGCAAATTTAGGAAGGCTTTCAAACTTCAAAGACAGTATTTACCCATGATTATGTGTTTTGAAACTATTTGTTTTTCTTATCATGATAGATATACCACATATTATAGACTTGGATCTCTGTCCCTTTCTGAAGAAGCTGGACAAGAAATATTCAGCTGAACTCCTTAATGGCACATTCTGGCCAACAGGCAAAAAGGTGGTGGAGTAATCTGGTAATGAAATGCTGGCTTGGCCAGCCACATAGAGCATGAGACTGGCAGAGAACTGGGCTAATCTTGTGCAGAAATATTAACCAGCATTTCATTAGAAGAAAAATTAGGTTTTAGAAAACTGAAAGACCAGTCAGAAGATTAAATAAAAAACCAAAGGGGAAAGTGATAAAACTAGGAAAAGAGTTAATTCTTACAGAACCTCCATGTCAAGAACAAAACTAATCAAGGCACTAAAAGAAGTAAAGAGGAGAAAAATAGTGTCGCTTCTACACCTGTGCCAGGGGCCTGAGGATTAAAGGGAATAAGAATTGCTCATTTTATGAGCATAAATGGCATTAGGAAGGCCTGGAGGGAAAGTCTGCATGAAAGGAACATTAAAATCAGGGACTTTAACCTAGTAGGGAGGCTCTAGTGGACAGAAAGAGAGGGGGAGTAACACACTCTGTCAAAAATGGCATTTTCTAGTACAGAATCAGTGACTAAATACTTAGGGAATAATTGTGTGCCGTATAGAGGATTCCTCCTTGCTAGAGAAATAGGCTGACAGGAGCCCCATGGAATTCAACACATGAATGCAAGGTTCTGCATTTGGGCTGGACTGATGGACAGTGGTCCTGCTGAAAAGGAGCTGCCAGTCCTGTGGGACGGGTCTACGCAGGGAAGGACAATGACATACCAAGATGCACCAGTCAGATTGCAGCAGGCAGATGAGGGAGGGATTATGCCCCTTACTTTGCACTTGGTAGACCATGTCTAAAACAGCACATACACTTTTAGCCCTCCAATAAAAGAAGGTGTTGAAGCAAGTTCAATGGAGGGTCACCAAGGTGCTCAGGTTGGAGCATTTGTCCTGTGAGGAGAGGCTGAAGGATGTAGGCTTGTTTAGCTTGGAGAGGAGTTGATTTTGGTGGGACCTAACAGCAATTCCTTGGTACCTGCAAGTCAGTGAGATTAAGCCAGAATATTCATAGTGCTACATGGCAGGAGAACAAGACACAACAGACACAAAACCAGGGAGGAAAGGGAGGTTCAGACCAGTAGCAGAGATACATCAGTGGTGGGGCTGGGATGGTGAGAGATGGAGCCATCTCCATTTGTGGTGGGTCAAGATTTGACTGGAAAACTCTAACTTGAGTTTGCTGTTGATCCTTCTTTGAACAACAAGATTGGAGTGGAGACCCCACAAGGCTCTTTCCAACTCTGATTATCTATGATCCTATGAATGTGATTAGGTATGTCCAGATCACACCAGAATACAGGCTGACCATCTTTCTTGATAAAAACATTCTCACAATCCATCTCTAAGAATTAAATTTGAGTAATGCACTGGGGATACCTAAATCTCCTTGTAAGTTCCCAGCCTTACAAACCACAGAAAATTGTATTCAAGAATGGAAGACAGAAAGATTGTCTATCAAGTTCTTAAAAAAAAAATAGAACTTGATTACGTGTGTTATGTCCAACTCATGTAAGGTCATCAACAGTACCAGATATATCTGGTGGATTTGAGAGGCCATATTAATGAATTTGCAACCATACAGAAACAGCCATAGAATCGTAAAATCGTTAAGATTGGAAAATGCCTTTAAGATCATTGAGTGCAACTCAATCTATCCAAGTCCACCACTAAACCCTGTCCTTAAACACCAGTCACATCTACATGTCTTTTAAATAGCTCCAAGTGTGAAACTAGTCAGATTTCAATTCATGAGCTGTGGAGCACAATCAATTGGTGTTTAGGAATATTTCTCAGGTATTCAAGAAGCTGCAGGAGAGACAAGAAAGGTGAACAGGCTAAAAAGATAGCACAACATGAGTGAAAGCAAAAGCAGCAATGTAATAGCAGGAGAGGGGAAGGTGATACCCATGAATAGTAATTAGGAGATGGACTTGTAGAAAATTTGTAAGAGAATTGAAAGAGCACATAAAATGGTATAAGTTTGGAACAAGAAAACAGAATTATCACTAACAGTGTAAAAAAGGCAGAAAACATCAATTTAAAAAAAAGTCCTCTGGGGAAGGTCAGATGATGTATGTGCACCATTGATCATAATGAGCTAATTTCAGCCCCAGCTGTGATCAAGTATTTCAGGCTGTGCCTAAATAGGGATTTTCTAAGATAAGCAAGCCTGGACAATCTGTATGCAAGGGTTTTAAAAGAGACTGGACCAGATCTTTTTTGATAATTTTTGATTAGACTCAGAAAACTGGGAAAGCATCCAGGGGTCAAAGGAATTCTGATGTTGTGCCAGTACACAGTGATCTCAATGACAGGACTGATGTTGGTGACAGTACAGTAATGAGATTGTCAGTATGCATCTGGGATAGATTGTGGATTAAAAGTGGATAACAAAATTAACCATATCCAATACAAGTTTAAGGAAAAATAGACATCATCAAACGAATGTGCTATAATCTCTTATGAGATTACAAGTCTGGTTCACACAGATATAAAGTAATTAAGTTGATATGGCTGGAATGATATGTAATCATCATGACATACATTAGCTGGAGAAAAACTAAGTAATAAACCTCACATGCAACACTAAATGGGGATTTATTTGTGAGAGATGTACATCAGTAATACACAATTCTTGCCACTCTGTTCTTTATTTATTTATCACAACCTGACACAAAACTAAAAAGTCACTGATGGATTTTGCAGTCAAGGCATAGTTTTGGGAGAACAGAAAAGAAATGAAGATGACAAGTAAGGGATAGAACAGCATGAACTGCTTTGGAAATGCAAATAATATGTATTCCAGTATTCTAGTGTGAAAAAATGGAACCAACATACATCTGTGAACAAATTTTACTGTTCCTACTAATAGGAAGGGGTTTTCTCTCTTCAGAAGAGGAGACAGGAAAAAAAAAACCCAACCAATCAAGCTTGGAGGCAATTAAGAAAGCAGCTGAATTAATTGATAGTGAAGTGCTGTGACTGAATGGACAGGCTACTGCAATACTTGGCTATAGGAAACAGGAAATTTCAGGCAGAAATTGTAAGACAATATTACAACCAACAGCACTGAAGCAGACTGAAGCACTGACAGAATGCTGTGTCTTGTTCTGAAATGCACCACTTTTAAAAGCTGTTTAATAACACCACAAGAATATCCCAAAATATCCAAAATCCATTCGTCACACCAAAGGTAAGGACAGGATGGAATTTGACCACAGTTTGAGAGCTACATGGCAAACTCCACTGTGATAATGGAGAGAGGTGAAGACAGCGTTCTGTGAAAGATAGAGCCCCTCCTCAGTCAATGGAATTCAAACAACAAGTTTGAGAAAGATTTTGGGCATATTTTTGGGGACACACATGTAATCACAATCACACCCCCCCCACACACATAGTGAAGTCCTCTGCCCCTTAATTTATCTAACATGGACGTGTTAGGTAAATGCCTAACAGGGATGTGCCATCAGGGATGCCACAAAAAAGGGCAAAGAAACAGAATTCCCACCACAGATGATACAGTACTTGGATTATCAGAGGCAGAACAAACCTGGATGGAATTCATGCTCCCAAGGTGAGGAAGACCCTCAGGTCAAATACATAAAGGAATGATATCTCCTTTCCTAGAGGGACAGTGGCATCATCTCCAACCACATGTGAATGTAACTATTTCACAGAACAGAGCGAGCAGGGGCAATTGTTCAGTCTTGTATTGCTAAATACAATACTGCCTGGCATAAATTCATACACATATAGACTCTGGCTGACATTTCCAATCTGATTAGCTTTCTCATTATCTCAACTTTCAAACCATCATAGGCTCTCAGCTTGAGGAAGGTGCCCTCTGAAGTTGCCTCAGTTCAAGCTCTCCAAGCACACCCATCCCTGTGGGAAACAAATGACGACAGAGAAGACCCAATCACAAACGGAAGGGAAGAGGGACTCCCACCAGGACAGCTGGTGGTGACAAGCACAGTCTGCTTGAAATGTCTGGGAACTTGCAACCTCCTATCACCAGCAAGTAGTTGGGAATGGGAGCATCAACAAGCTGAAACTGCAACCTTGGGTGTTTTCGTGCACACAAGGGCATTGACACTCTTCAAACCAAATTGCTTCATATGATTTTTGGAGCTCTGAGGGGAACAATGAGAGACAGCATTAACTTGTAGCTGTTGTTTTGGTTTTTTTCCCTAAACTATTCAGGAAAAAAACACATTGAAGGTGGTTAGGGGAGGGAGTGTTCACGAGGGGAGAAAATTCTGGTGATGTCAGCTCCTATCACCATGGAAACTGAATATTTTTAGTGACAATGGAGTCTTCCTCCTTGAGCTGCTGGGTTGCAGGGGCAAGCAGGGCAAGGGCACATGAGGGAATTTAGCTAACTAAAACTACAGCTTCTGGCTTTCCAAGGAAGTGAGGAAATAACTACAAATGATTGCCTGGATACATGGTTTATGTAATCAAAACACTGTCTGGGGCCTTAGCAGCAAATAGTCATTATCCTCTTTGATAAAATGTGCTGTCACGCAGTGAACCACATAGAGACATCTCAGCTGCCCAGGAATTCCCCACAGAAAGCACCTTGCTTTTCCATGGTACAGTCTATTCTTTGCAACCTCTGCTGCCTTGCTGGTGTTTATTTGGAAAGGGAAAAGGGAGGAGAAAGGGCTGGGAAGTACAGTCCATATTCTTGAAACTGAGAGAAGCTGCATGGACTCCAGGCTTGGCATTGCTCCCCAACATCAGGGATGTTTCCTTAGAAGCCAAGTTTATGACCTCCCTTACAGAAAACTAGAATCCAGGATGATGAAAAGGAAAAGGCTCTTAGAAGAAACTGATTAGCCTCTAATCAGGATCGAACTCCCTGGAATGGAGAAAATGTGCAAGACCTAATGCTAGGTGTCCTCCCTAAGTCAGAATGCTAAGGCAGCATCTGGACAACATGGCTTCAGTAAGCTGAAGCCATGATCCAGGTGTGGAATCAATAAGGATAAAGACTGGGGCTTATATTTAAGGTTAAGCAAAAGCCTGCAGTATGTAAGGACAAGTTAAAGCCCTGGATTTGATTTAAACAGTGCAGACAATTTTAATGAATTTCAAAGAATAATGAATTAATAACCACAAGCTTTTATAACTCAAAATACATTATATAGTCATTAGTTCTATATAACTAAATGGAAAAATCTTTCTTTAGCAGAAGTCCTTTGAGATCAGATATTCTAGTGAGATTACTATAATTTCATTCTGACACCTCATGAGGACAATTGAATAGAAATCATGAAACTAATTTCTTTCCATTTTGGACCTGAAATAAAAAATCCTCCACACAGATTACTTCATTTCTAAGGAGTTGATTCGAAGTCTCCTTAGCATTAAAAGAAGTTCAGATATGAGGGTTTTTTTTTTCTGGTACTGCTATCAGATGCACAAAAGACTCTGTGTCTACTCAAATTCCTGCCAGCAATGGTGACTGAAGGAAATATGTAAGGGGGTTTGCTCCCTTCTTGTCTAGGTAGTGTGGATTTCGCTTATTTTCTGCATGAAGTGTTAGAGCTCACCCTCTCTCATTTAGTGTTGCCTCACTGATTTCACCATCTCTTCAGAGTGCACCACTAACATACTGTGCTTGCAGGGACCCTAGGCAGAGGAAGACTCCTAATTCCCAAGCCTTTTAACCTCATATGCTGGTTTTCCTGTGCCCACGTGGAGCAGAGTCTCCCAGCATACTGCAGCTTGCCACCCACACAGAGGAGCACCATGGGCTTGGCTCCAAGGTCCCCTTTTGAAACCTACCCAGCTTTTCCTTCCTCAAAGGCTGCTGTGCTAGGGTCTTCTTTTCCTGCATGCAGTCTCCAGCAGTCTTGCCACCAGTAGATCAGGCTAGAACATACAGTGATCTGACTTTTCTGAGCATCATGTCTCAGGGGCTTTAACTGGCATTTCTCATATCAGGCCATTTTAAATCAGATGTTAATCACAGCAGGCTCAGCTACAAGAAAGGTCTTCCCATCTCACAAATATTGTGTTAATTTAGAAAAGCCTACAGCTTTCATCTGCCTGTCCTCCTTTCGTGCACAACCTGGCCGAGAATCAGCCTTCAAATTTTTACAGCTGCACTGAGTTTGAAAATCTCTGCTTCTCCCAGAAGCAAACAATTATGTGCTCCTCCAGAGGAATTGACTTTCAAGTCTTGCAGTAGAAGAACTCTGTCAAAAGCAAATATAAAGACTGCTCCACATAAAGACATGCTGCTCCACACCACGGGGGAAAACTCTGCAAAATGAGCTCAAACTCACTGCTAGCTCAGTCAGTAATACATGCACTTCCAGTCAACAGTGGAGCTGGTAATTCCTGGCTAAAGAAAAAGAAAATTGGGGTCTTCTCTTGTTAGCTTTTTTCTGTGAGAAGAGCAATATAACATATTTATTTATGTGGTTTTGTTTGGTTGGGTTTTTTTAAAAAAATTATACCAAAAAGCCTTCTAATTGAAAATTAGAATTTCAGGGGAAAAAGCACACTCCACCGGTGTCAGAAATGGGCATTTTGCTGTGAATTAGCAGGCAAATTCTGGTAGACTTTCCACTTGATACATGCAGAGGGGAAAATCAAAGCTTCACCATAGCAACTTTGTTGTAAAAAACCCTCAGATGTCAACTTGTCCCAATAGTACTGCGGGTAATGCTGGTGCAATATGAAAACAAAAAGCCCTGAATAAAAAAACCTGCATTCCTACCCTTGAAACACTGCTGCTGGAAACAGAAATGCTAGCTTTAGTTTGGTTCTGGTAAAGGTTCTATGATGCCTCAAGTTTTAGATTTCATATTTTCCAGATTCTGTAGGGCATTAGTATATAACTCTGAACTTCACATAAAGTAGTCAGACAAAGATTTCCAGCACAAGAACCAAGGACACCGTTGCAGTTTCAGGCCCAAAAAGTATAAATAACAGCAAATGGAGGAGAGCAGTCTGGGAGGATAGAACTTCATAATCTTAAGCTGTAATTGGACAATTAACACCAATGTGTAAATGGACCAAAACTTAGAAAACTGTGAAAACTCGTGACCTGTCATCCCATCTTGCATTTAGTCTTGGCTGGGCACTTGAACTGCCCAAGGTGTATCCTTTGAAGGCCTTTTTAATAAATACCTACTTTATTCCTTGAACACTGTCTAGCCTCTGTTCTAGGTAGCCTCTCAAGCCATCATACACCTTCTTCTACCCCAAACCACAAAACCTCAGAAATGTTTCTGGGCAAGCTCTTCAGCTGGTACAAATTAACACCCTCTACTCAAGTTGTGCCAGACAGATGGCTGTGCATCAGCTGAGGATTTAAGCTACCTTGTCTACTCTTTCTTCCACTGGCTGCTAACACCAGCATGCCTGATTCCAGCTTGGCAGCTGCACTGTAGTAACACCAGAGTTGAAACTTTCTCCTCAGTTACATCATTTCTGTTCCGTACAAGATTCTAGTAAACCCAGAATAAACAAACCCAGAAATTATCAACCTACCCAGCCATGACAATGAAGAAATCCAGGCGGTTCCAGGTATCTCCTAAGTAACACTTCTTGCCAAAGATGCCCAGGGCCACCATCTTCAAGACCATTTCCATGGCAAAGAAGATGAAGATGAAATCATCAAACACCTGCCAAACAGAAACCCAAGAGCATATTTGACAAGCATTCTCAGCCTTGGACTTTAAAACACAGAATATAAGAAAAATACTAATTTCAGTACTCCTGAAAATGAGATAGAGGCAGGGCTAGAAAAGTTGGTTTCTTGTAGCCCTGGCATCACAGTTTCTCCCTGCTCAAGTTCAATAAGGGCTTTTATAGTTTTTTCACCCACAGATGAAGTAACTGATGCAGACTCAGAAACTCCTTACAGAGACTTGAAAAGTGGTGTTGTTTCAGCACCAGCCAGGAAAATACTGTTTTGCCAAGATCCCCCCAGGAGGGACTCGTCATCACATTGCTGCAAATGGCTAGGCTGAGGACATAGTGCCGCTTTCCACACAGCTTGGACAGCACACATTCATCACAGAGAGAAGCTTCAGATACCTGAAGGCCTTAGCCATTGCTGTCACCTTCTCTTTGGGGAAGCATTAAGCACGACTGGTGTGTTTACAGTCTGGAGTACTCGTGGCCCTTCTAAGCATTCTTTTTATTTCCTTTCACTTTGGGCATCCTGAATGCCACAGTATCTGTTGAATCAATAATAGTCTTGCACATAATCAGACTACCAGATGCATTGGAGGCTGTTATTCCCTCCTGCCTGGATTGTGTAACCTTAGTTATTTCTCCCCCTCTTAACCATGACCTTTGTGTCTTGTAGGTGTCTGTTAGAAAACCCCTGCTCACATGCAGGTTCAGGAATATCAGCAAGTGTTCAGTATTGCATAATCACAAACAAAGTTCATTCATTCTCTCTCTTGTCCCATTCCCCAATGTGGGCTCGATGTTTCTGAGCCCGAGAATTGCTAAGCTTTTCCCAAAGGAATTTTTCAAACTTTTTTTTTTTCAGATAACTTTGTGTAAATAACAATTTTTTTCTCATAACATTTCTAAGTAAATAATGTTCCTTTCCCATAGTTCATTTCCAACCTCTCTCCCAGATGTTGTTTAGTTTTCTATTGCTTGACCAATGGAGAGAGGTGTCAATCCTATGGACCAATGAGATGCCTTTTTAGCACAGCACGTTATAAAAAGGCTGAATGAATTGTAAATAAAACCTTCTGACTCTCTTCTACCTTCTGACTAAAGTCAAGCATCTTTATTTCATGTCCAATTACAACACCCCTCCTCAAAACAAGCTCTTGCTTTTACAACAGGATAGCTTGCTGCCAGTGATAGTCTTGCCAGCCTCTCTGGGAAGGTATAGCACACACTCTGAAGGAAAGCACGCATGAAAAAATTTGTGACTTGGACTGAAGCACCATCACAACAAGAAGAAAATCTGCTTACCTGCAAGATTTTACACCTGTCAGAAAGGCAGTCCATATCCTCACATGGCTGGTACATTCCCAGGGTAACACAATTTAGCAAAATCACCATCATGCTGACACATTCGAACCAGGTGGAAAAGAGTCAAGGAAAACTTCTGCAAAAGCATCATGGCTGAAATAAGCTCACTCTAGACTTGAAGTAACAAAATAGGAAGATTAAGAGAAAGAAGTACTGGTACACTGAACCATTCCCACATTCTCTGCACTCAGTTTGTCACTACTCCATTCCTTGATTAAGCCAAAACTCTTTTGTAAAAGGGAAAGTAGAGGTAGCACAAAAGGCCTAAACTACTTACAAAAGTCAAATCATTGCCATAGTCAAACACATGCTTGCTCCTCTCCTGTTGGTTTGCTGAGTCCCTTTCCTGATTGGTTTACTGAATCTTCCAAATGCATGGAAGAGACTTTCCAAGGTGGCCTATACCTAAATGTATCAGAGACCTGCAAGGTCAAGCAATCTTAATCAAAATGGGCAGATTGATCTCTACATGATTATTGCCCTTCTGGGAAGGGGGTACAAAATGACGCTAGAACTCTCCCTTGTTACCTCCCAGAGAAATCTGGGGGTAAAGGAGTGCCACTGGTCCATCTAATCTGTTACTATGGTTCCCACAGCGACCCATGCTGTAAAACCTCCACAATGTACCCAAGTTACTCAGTAACTAAGAGGAGAATTTGTGTTTCTGACCCCAGCTGGTGATCTGTTTATGCCCTAAAGCACAAAGATTGACAGTCCTTATAATTGTTTTCTCAGCTACACTGGTGTCCCTGCAGATGCTTTGCTTATTCATTTGAATTGTTTGTTGATAATCTTGCTAAAATATCTGCTTCAATAATAGTTTGCAGCCCTGAGCTACATTGGCTAATTATACTTTACATTAAAAACTGTTCCCTCTTATTATTATTAATTTCTTGTCTTATAATTTCATCAAGGGCCAGTTTATTTATGTATTAGAGAAGTGGATAAAAATGGTGTATTTGTGTGACCTTTGTACCCTACACACCCTAGCTGCCCCCTCTCACCATCCCTCTTCTCCTGAAGGAGTTTTAAAGCCTGATACATGCTTATCCAATAACTCATTTACAGGATTTTAGCTCTAAAAGTGAGTGCATTTGTGCAGTACTTTCTAGTGTGCCCATTGCAAAGAAGCGATGTAGAGTGAACAGACCTCCAGCCACTGGCAGAAACATTCTTGGGCATTTTACACACCTCACAACAATATATCTGCCCGGTTTCCACTGTCAGACCATATTATCTTTTTTAAATAGAAGAGGCACAAAATTATCTACTTAAAATACAAGCCACTGAGTGCATCCATTTTAAGTCCTTTCAATACTGAATCTAAAAGTGTGGCCTATATCTCTGATCACTTCTGAAAGACATTCAGCTTCTGTGGTTTGTTTTGAGCAAATCTTCCATGCTTATCCTCTGACAGTGATTTATGACTAAACTGCACAATCTGATCTAGAAGATCATTAATTCTCTCTTCTCCCGTGCCTGCTTTGTGGTGAGCTACCTTCAGTTGCAAAATCAGAAAAGAGCAGGGCACTAGTTCTACTTCTCCAATTATGCTCTAAGGTGATTTCAAGAATGTGTTATCATTATCCCTCACAAAGTTAATCCCATGTCCTCTACAAAGTAATGTGAGACCCAGCCTCAATGTAGGCTTCAAAACCAGAGCCCTTTTCTGAAAGGAATGCACCAAAAGGGCACAAACAAAGTCTTTTCACTCAGGGTCTGTGCAACACAGCTTCAACTTTCCACTTTCCTCTCTTGCACATTTCTTTAATCATCAGATCTGAAGCCCAGGAAAGCAATTTGAGAGGTTTCCGTCAGCTCACATAGGGTTTTCAGTTAAGGCTGCAGTTCTTTTCTGGACTCTTCAAAATCTGTTTGGCGTCGCCATTCCATTACAGAATCACTGAATAGTTGATCTTGGTAGGGCCTCTGGAGGTCATCGTGTTCACCTTCCCTGCTCAAAGTAGCATCAACTACAGCAGATTGCTCAGGGTTGCACCCACTTGGGATTTGAATATCTTCAGGTATAGAGGCACCAGAACATCTCTGGGAAACCTGCTCCAGCATTTGACTATTTACACAGAAGAGAAGTGGTTTTTTTTAAGTTTAAGTAGGACATATCCCACTTTTCAGGCTGTGACCATTACCTCTTGCCCTGTCACTGGGCATCACTGTTCCATCTGTGTCCTTTACTCCTCCTATCAGTTATTGATACACATGGATAAGAGCTACCTAAGCCATCTCTCCTCCTCCAGGCTCAGCAGCCCCAGCTCTCTCAGCCTTTCCATTTTGCAACAGGTGCTTTGACAGTTACTGGAAAGGCAGCACCAGTGAAGCCTTGAGAGAGAGACCAGTGCTGAGTGACATTCTTCAAACAGTTTCAGAACAGGCTGAGCCAATGCTTGCAAAAGTCCTTTTCCCTGGGCATAAGGGGGTCAGAAGGTATGTAGACAAAACCAGGGCCTCAAACATTCCTGGATTATATTAATGCATGACAAGTGAAAAGCAGAAATTGTTTTAAAAGCCAGTTGGCTTTTTTGTCTCTCCAGAAAGCATGATACAAGAGAGCTGGAGGCAGAGTACTACTCAGACTACAGCCAAACTCAGGAAAGTCAGTAGTTTTTATCTAACACAGATCTACACTTCTATGCATGTGCTTTGGCAGCAGCAATGCCAGGACACCACACTTACATGTTTCTCTCACTGCCCTTGCAGTGCACCACACAAGGCCATGCAGACCATGTCTGTCAGCATCTGGTGAGACCTTGAAGCACAAGACCTGACAAGACATGGCAAGCTCTCCAAAAAGGTTGCTTAGGCCAGATGTGCAATCTCATCTCATCTTCCTGCTCAAAATGCTATGGCCAGTTGCAGATGATTTCTTCTCACCTGCTTTTTAGATATCAGCTCTCAAAGTTTGCCAGCGTTGTCCAGGCTTCCCAAGAATATTACAGAACCACTGGCCATTCCCCAGCTATCACACTAACATTAGAAAAAGTCACTGCCTCACGGTTTTCCTTTCAGAGGAGCTAGAAAAACTGAAAAAGCACATCAAACCTGCAGCAGAAAGGAAGAAAGTGCAAGGAGAAAACCAGAGCATCTCCTACCCCAAATCAGGAGGGGTTGCTGCCTGCTTGGGTCGGTGGAGAAGGTAATTAGGACTATCTGCCTTCAGTGTGTCACTGCTGTCAACCACAGCTTCTGCCTCCTGTCACCACAGCAACAGCCTGCAGCCAGGTTTATCATCTTTCTTTTGGTGATGCCTCCCCTCTCCCACATCCCTCACCCCCTCCTTTTCCCTGTGCCTGAGCCTGTAATTAATTGCAGCTGCTGACAAAGCCAGTCTTCATAATCTGCATCACTCAGTCAGAAGTTTCATTATTAATTAACTTCTTTCAAAGTTTAAATCTTATAATTACAAGCAAACCCATGCACATGTTCTCCCCACCCCACTCCAGCCCTTCCTCACTACTTCTGTCCCTTCCCACAGCCTCATTCCCAATATCTTTCCCAGTGAGTTTTGGGGTCTGCAAATGGTTTGGAAAACTAAACGGAGACCCACACAATTTCTGTCCATGGTCAGTTTTTCTCCTTGGCCACCAAAAGGTGCTTCAGAGGAAGGTACCAGAAAATTCACAGCAATTCACTATGTAATAACTTGCCTTTAAAGGGAGGGGTTTTTCCCCCCCATAACTGTGACAGTTCACAGTTGATTCAAACCCTTTCAGATAAATGGACCATGGCCCTCTTTTGAAAAAAGAAATACAGCCAAAGAGAAGTATCACCTTAGTTAATCACAGAATATTCTCAGCTGGGAGGATCCACAAGGATCATTGAGTAGCCATGGGCTGGTGTCATTATCCACATAAATCTCTCCTCCTTAACAAAGTTTTGTTCATTGAAATATTGTCTGGAGACATCAAGATCCATATCTAGATTAACTATATTTTGCCTAAAAAACTTACACTGGCAGCTGGTACCTGCCTGTGGCAGCAAGACTTTTCTTTGCTGCTGGGTGCCAAAGCTGCCCTTCTGCACCTGGAGCAGGGCCTGGCCAGCTGCTGGCCAGAGACAGCCACTGTGAATCTATGGACCATCCACCCTGCCTTCCCATGGACAGGGCAGCTCTGAGATGAGGATATGTTCAGCACGGACATGCATCACCAGCACAAACTAGGAGAGACCCGTCATTCACCCCAAACCATCTGGGATGCACTGAAAGCCGCAAACTACAGGACAGTTAAGGAGATATGCAGATGTTTATGGGGCATGTTTTGTGGCAGTGCTTGGTAAACAACTGTGCATAATGGAAGATGATGTTAGAAACAGGTGAGGGAGACAGGCAAAGATTTTGGGCTCAATTTTTGAATGATAAATAGCAGAAGAAATGTCTGCTGTGCTGGAGCTGCAAATACGTTGCACCTAAAAAGCTGAGTACCACTTAAGGTTCTTGGGATTGACCTTAATCTCTCTTTTCTATCACTGACAAAAACACAACAGAGTAAAATAAACAGTAAAATAAAACAGTGCTTTTGGGTTCCCTTTACTCTTCCTCCAGCTGCAGAGGTATAAGTAGCTCCCCAGAGGCTGGCACTCCCAACAGCACAGAAAATACATAAGTTTTATAAGCATGACAATCCCGCAGTGTTTCCTGTTGCTATTTCCAAACTACTCCTAGGGTATCCCTTGTGCCAATTAAAGTCCTGAATATCTCAGACCTGTTTAATGTGCAGAGAAATGCCTGACTACAAAGCATTTACAGCAAGGGGGAAAAGCCTGCCAGCCCTGTGGTATGGCTGGTCATGACAGAACCTGTTCCTGCCCCAAAATGGAGAGAAGAGCTCAGTGACTCAAGTGGAAATATGGAACCCCATGGAATGCATCCCAAACACCAGCCACCCCTCATACAACTCCTTGTGGCCTCCCATCTCTGAGCTGCTGCCAGGCAGGTTCGCTGGAGGACATTCTGCATCACATCTGCATGAGCACTCCTCTCTGCTTCCCCTTTTGGCTCCTCCCCACCTACCACTCATCCCACCATCCTTCCCACCATTTACATTGGTCTTGTAAAGCACCCTGGTGTTTTCTCCAGGAGAGGTGTGCAGATCCCACTGCTAATTATTCAAATATTTCACAAATACCATGTATCTTCATCAATGCTGCTGCATAGCCCTGCTATTAATGATTACCTCCTGCCTGTAGCAGCTGAGCCCCAGAGCTTCTCAACTGATAATGATCCACCTCCACATTGCATCTATCTTTCAGGGTGCAACAGAGCATCTGTTTAACAGTGTGCAGCGTTCCTACAAAGCTGTTTACTGCAGAAAGCATGAAAAAATACTGTACCTAGAAAAAACCCCACCCGAGAATCTTTTTTTAGGTCAGATGAAAGTAATTACCCAACTTTAAACTTAAGCAGGGTATTAGAGATAATGACTGTTCCTGGAGAATGAGCTTTTTAATATTCTCAGATGGCTGATACTGTGGTTGCCTGTCTTTCTTGCTACGAAAGCAATACTCCACCATGCTGTGGAACCAGTTCAAGACTGACTTGAGGAATCACACCTCCTGCTGACTCCCAAATGGTACCTCCTGCAGCATTCTGGCTCTGCCTTGAAGATTGCTGTCCAAAATCTGACCTGGCTTCACATTAGGAGCTTCAACAAGATCACAGCATGAGGCTATAGGACTGCAGCTTGGAAAATTATTATGCTATATCAAGGTGAAAGAATCTTGCTCCAAAATCTCCTAGTCAGAGTGGCAGATTCAGCAGTTGGTTCCTGCTGCAGGTCAAGTCATAGGAGTAGCAGACACCAGAGAAGGAGCAGTTGAGAAAACCCCCTCAACCACAAAACTGAGGTCCAAATTTTAAATTTCTTATTGTTTACTGATATTTCACATAGCACAAGCAATTCCCTATTGACACCCGTGGCAAAGTAGGGACCTTGGAAGAGTTATTTTGGATTCTGATGAACCTCTGCTCCAGAGAAGGGCTATACTTGACAGGCCAAAACAGGAAGGTATTTGTAGTCCATAAGTGATTTCAATTAGTAATGTGCTCCAGAATGACAAAATCTGAATTTTATCAGTGTAGCTGAATTTCTGATACAGTACCCCATCATCCACAACCCCAGGAAGTGACATGATCAGAGAGACTGGTGGAGTCACCATTCTCTAACCAGAGCCTGAGCCACCTTTTATCAGATTTAATCTGGCTGTGGTCAAGCTTACTTGGTGGAAATTTCCTTTCAGCACCAAAGTATATAAAAATAGTGTTTTGCATGGGGAAAGGAAAAAAGATCTCCCAATCCTCTCCTTGCTTCTGTGCTTCATTGCCCCGTCACCCAGCAGCTTCATCCGAAGTTGTCTAAGCGTTCCTCAGCACCTGTCAAACTGGCAAAGTCCTGCCATGTTTGGTGGTGCTGCAGTCCCTTCTTCTACCTTCATATCAGGGTAGGTTTAAACTGGGTCCTCATCTTGGGTGGGCCCACTACAGATAACCACTAAATAAATACAGCACCATAACAGTGTTTGTGTGACTCGGTTTCAAGGAAGGAGGAGGAAAGAACAAGCCATGATAGATTTGGGAGGGCAGGGAAGAGAAATTTAGAAGAGGAATGCCCCCTTACTGCTCCTAACACTGTCAGGTTTGTTTATGGAGGGTGTAGGGTTTGTCCTCTTGTTGTGAGTTTTAGATTCCATGGGCCTTGGGAAACCATCTGTGGGGCACGAAGAGGATATTCCAATGAACCTACTGAAGCAGGTGCTGCTATGCAGCTGCCAGTAACTGCCCAGGCTTCAGCTGGGAGTCATTGCCCCCAGACTGGAGGAACAAACACGTGAAGGACAGAGAGATTTGGGTCCTGGGTGCTGAACTTTAAAGCAAATACAAAGGAAGAATGGAATGTCTTTGAACAAGAAGCCATTTCCCTGGAGAAGAAAGAGGATAGAAGAAACTTCATCAGCACCAAAGGGCTAAAGCCCACCAAACAATTGTGCTGCTGTTCCTTTTTCTTGCACTGGTTTCTATGTTCAGCATTGCTGTCTTTCTAGCCCATAGTAGTTTTCAGATGTTAAAGACTACTTTTTCCATTCTTTGCAGCTTCCAACCTATCCCTGTCAAAGGCCACACAAGTTCAAGCTGAGCTTAGAGGGATGTACAACCCAAATATATCTGAAGGGAGTGCAGAGCAACTTTAATAAAACATCATCTTGCCTTGCATGAATGTAAAGATGACAATGAAAATACAAAAGGCAGATTAAGGACCTTCTCACAGTTTTAAAAGGTATGTATGCCCTTCTGCACGGGGGCTCTTCCCTCTGCAGGTTTCAGGGCAGTATCATGTACCCCAGCATGTCACCTGGTGAAGGATGTGTAAGTGAGCACCTTGCTCCTCCAGACAGCCAGTTTCCAAGGCTAAATAATCTCAGAGGCTACTTATGGGATATGGGGTTGTGTTGGTTAAAGGAGTTGATGGTTACGTTTACCAGAAAGGCCTGTGGCAGGGCGCAGCAGCAGGCTGGGCCGTGAGAGGTCAGCGGGGGGTGAGAGGCAGCTGTGGGGAGAGACAGGGACAGTATGTGAGCGGGAAGCTGATTGGGTGGTGAGCAACGTGGCTAGCATGTGAGCAGGAAGCTGATTGGGTGGTGAGATGAGGTGGACAGCATGTGAGCAGGAAGCTGATTGGGGGGTGAGATGAGGTGGACAGCATGTGAGCAAGAAGCTGATTGGGTGGTGAGATGCATGGCTAGCATGTGAGAGGGAAATTGATTGGGTAGTGAGATGCGTAGAGAGCATGTGAGCGAGAAGCTGATTGGGTGGTGAGTCACATGGACAGCATGTGAGCGAGAAGCTGATTGGGTGGTGAAATGAGGCGGCCAGCAGCGCTGCAGCTGAGCAGCCAATGGGTGCCCTGTTTCTGTTAAGTTTTGGTTATGGCCGGTGGACACTAAAGGTATATAAGGGAGGTGTTTTCTACAATAAAGCATTTTTCTTCACATGGCGAGGGGATTCTTGTCTTTGTTCCTTATTGCTACAGGTACTCTGCCTCTAGCAGAAGTCCTAGATTAGAGGAGCAGAAAGAGAGGCAGAGTGGCTTTATCCTTTCTCTCTTCTCCCACCAGTGTGATGTTTTCAGTGGCTGGAGCATCACTAAATCCTATGCTTGGTGCTTAGCTTAGCAGGCTTTTCTGACAAATGTTTCAGTGGAGGAAAAAAAAAAATGGTGACAAAGCTTTGCAGCAAAGTAAATAAAGATAGAAAGATTAATTCAGAAGTGTAGGGAGTGCACGGGTAAGGTCACTCAGAAGAAATTGCATACAGTCTAGGCAAAATGGCAGGGCAGTAACAGGTGGATATGAGCCCCTGTTTGTTTCATTATTGGCTGTAATTAAAACATAATTTTCAGAGATTAAATTGTCATCACTCCCTATTTTGAATGCACCTTTTTTCTTCTTGCAGTTTTTAATTATTTTCAAGGTTTATAGCTGGCCACTCTACCCTGATTCCCAGAGGGTGTTATGGAAGATTTGGCACCAATGTTCTGCAGGACAGGTGCCTGGAGAAAAGACTGCAAATGAGTGAGTCGATCTGTCTCAGCAGATAACTGGGAGCTTCAGCCAGCATACAGGCTCACAGCAGCTGCTGGAACCTCCTCAAGGACACAGGTGGCCTATGGACGCAGTCCTGAAAAGGAAGGTCCGAACGTGTCTGTGTGACAAAGGGCAGGAAAGATACTCCGTATTTAGGCTTCGCATCTGAGGAGGAAAAGACACCCTGTGGTGGCTGAGCAAATGTGTCAGCTCTCTCCTAGCACGTCTGGTCTCTTTTCCATCCCTCCTCTTACATCCTGCAACAAATAGTCAGTGAAAATGAGCTTATATAAATCGTCTAGTACTTTCCTTCAAGACACTGTGTAAACTTTCACTAAATTCCACATCTACCTCTTAAGGTACATAAATCCTTCCTCTTTGTTACTGAATAGAAAGCAAGCAAAAGAGGAGCAGGGTTTTTTAAAACTGTCCCCTAGTTTGAGTTTTCCAGTGCATGAGCTTCTTAGAGACTGGTTTTCAGGAATGTGTAATACTTGTAATTTTTAACACAGAAAAGCTGTGTGAGCCTCTGGCTCCCACAGTCTCAAGTCAGACGGCCAAAGACCAGAGTTCCCTTTAAAAAAAACACAACCAACCAAACAACATTACCGAGCAATGACAGAATAAGTTACTGCCAGGGCTGCATTAAGATCCAGGTGCTCCTGACACCCAGTACATGCTCACTTAAGGCCTCAGCTTTCTGGCTATAGTTGATAGATTGCACCATGCCAGGGAAAGGAGCCAACATGACTCATGCTCAATCACTGCGATGTTGACAGTACTGAGTGCCGTTTTAGGGGGATGTTAAATGCTGTGAATGTGCTAAGCATTAACAATATTAAAATATTATTAGTATTATTTTTGAGGTATCTCCACATGTCCTAGATGATGCTAGCCAAGATCAAATTATGCAAAATGTTACATAAACATGCAGTAGAACATGCTGCCTGCTCCAAAGGGTTTTTAATCTAACTGAACAGGACAGGCTAACAATCCATTATGATTTCTGCTTTGCACACAAGAAGCAAGAGCACAGAGAAATGAATGCACTTACCCAAGGGCAGATAGGAGAAATGGGGCACAGCTGACATGGGGAACTGAGCAAGAGTCTACCAAACTGTTCCCCAGCATCTTTGACCTAAGAGCATTCTCTATCTCAACTGCTACTGCATTTGAGGATAGTGCTCACAGGGAAAATGATTTCCCCAAAAACCTTTCCTGAGAACAATGTGAGAAGTGCCCAAGTTCCACATGTAGAGGCAAGTAATGTACTGCATATAGATTTTCATAAATGCAGGGCTCCTGGCATTCAGAGAGGTTTCTGGCTGTTCAGGTGTGCAAGATAAATGGGCAAGAGACAGAAGACACACTCTCGACCTCCGTCTTCCACTGATAACTTCACTGGGACCTCAAGATAAAACTCAGCCCATAGCTGTGATAGTGTAACACTAAAACCAGTCTAACACCCACGCATCTCTCTCTTATCCAATCTGCCAAAGAATTTGCTACCTTCCAAGGGCACTCCAGGTTCCTTTAATAGAAGCACGCTATTTAAGCACAAGTTACCAACACAATTGACTGCAGAACGACCATCTCTGAAAAAGGCAGTTCCTACACAGCATGTTGCTAATAGGGCAGGCTAGCTAAAGCCATCATCAATCAGAACAGCATAGCTCTACTGCCTCTTTGAAGTCTTTCTGCCTGTTGTATTTGTCACCTCTATTCAGATTTAGGACTGGCACCACGTTTGTATTACTGTGACCTATTTGTTTTCATATAGGTTCAACTTCACGCTCTATTCTAGAGGTTTTGACAGCCTCTGGAAATTTCTTCCTCTTATTTACATTCTAACTTATTTTCCCTGTACTGTTTCCAGTCAGAAATTTTGGTTATGCATTAATCTCACTTCATTTTGGACACACAGATAATAGCCTAGTCCATTACCCCATCCTTCCTTTCTAGCCATGCCAAGTATTTCTTTTTCTCTTTTCAGAGTCTCTTGTGAGCCTTTTAGCTTTAACTTTTAACAACCATTCCCCATTTTGTCTGGCTCTGTAGGAGATGCTGCCTTATTGGATTACTCTTCAGTACCTCACAGATATCCATCTTATGTCACATTAATTTCTGAGCACCAAGGGATCATGTTCATTTCCTCTGTCCAATGTTCCCTTACCTTCACTAGGTCAGCTACCCTCATATTCCTGCCTCCTTTCCATAGTGCACACTGATTCAATACTGCCACTGCAAAGGTGCCCCTGCCCACAGCAGAGGGATTGGAACAAGATGATCTTTAATGTCCCTTTCAACCCAAAGGATTGTATGATTCTGTTGAGGGTGGTGAGGCACTGAAAATGGTTGCCCAAAAGAGCACTCCCTTTTCCTGGGAGTGTTCAAGGCCAGATTGAATGGGCTCTGAACAACCTGGTGAAAGGCGTCCCTGCCCTTGGCAGAGAAGTTGGAACAAGATGATCTGTAAAGTCTCTTCCAGCTCAAACCATTCTATGATACTTAACTACTTCACTTCCACAGAACATTTCCAAAACTTCCCTTCTGCTTTTCACAATTAAGTGACTTTATCACGAGGATGGAATAAAGATGATTGCTTAGCTGGGACATAGCTAGTACAAGACGTTGTTAAGCAGAGTACAATACCCAGCAATCTTCCCCTAATCAGACTGCAGGGCTCCAGCAACCTGCAAAGGTCCACTGCAGGGAAGGCTGCATCATGATGCAGACATTTCAGCCCCTGGATCAGCAGATCTCCCAAGCAAAGAGTCACCAAAATATTGGTAACCTGCCCAGCTCAGCAAGACAAGATGTCAATGAGTCTCTTAACC
Organism: Hylia prasina; assembly: GCA_013397195.1. Classification (NCBI taxonomy): domain Eukaryota; kingdom Metazoa; phylum Chordata; class Aves; order Passeriformes; family Sylviidae; genus Hylia; species Hylia prasina. The sequence continues at coordinate 757,813 of VYXD01003415.1, forward strand.
AGAGACCAGATATATATGATAAATTAGTTCTTGGTGGATTAGGATGGCTGCTTGCTGCCACGTAAAGCCCTGTCAAAGGACCCATCAGGAGCAGTAGCTTCATGTGCTGCTCTCTGAGGTAACATACCATCTCCTACTAGGCTCAGGATACCTACAGCTGAAAGATCCATCAATTTCTGCAAATTTATTTCTCAAACCCTACATCCTTTTTCAAACACACCTAGCAGTGACTTAATAAAACTCATCTTCTCTACACATTCTCTGTGTTCATCTGAGAATGATTCTTCTTGACCAGATATAATCAGACATGGAGTCAGAGGTGTAGTAGGAGAAACTACCACAGAAGATTTAGGATCCTTACTCAATCTACCCTTGTATTTCAAGACTTGCTTCCTACAGATTCTTATATGCCTAATAATGACCTGTGCCCCAAGCACTCATCCATTTTGCTGCCAGGATGCACACTGCTTCAAGTGCCCATCCTCATGGAATGCTGTGCAGGAAGGATGTCTGGTTTGGTCTGAGTCAGGTAAGGGTCAAAAATATTTTCCTTCAAGTAGCAGTAGTCACCATTTATCAGCAAGGAAAAGAAGGGACAGCCCTGCCATAACACCTCTTTGAAAAAGGAGAAACCCTCTCTGCAGCACTGTATTTTTCTAGAAGAGGAGCTACCATACCTGTTCCCGTGGCAGGAGGCTGAGGTAGGAGGTGTCAGCACCTGCACAGCATATACAGTACAGTTCCTCCCAGGCACACTTTGAGCACCCACTTCATTTCATTTAAAGAGCTTTCACATTGTCTATGACAGTGGGTAGAAGGAAAAGGAAAAGCAGAGCATAGGTCAGGATAATAAAGACAGACTTGGCACGCTGTGAGGAGACAGCCACTGTGGACCCACAGTAAATCTCAAAGAGTGAGTGCAAAAGACCTCCCATCTTCCAAAGAAAGAACAGCCTGTCCCTAAAGCCAGCTCTATGCCCCACCCCTCTGCCATCAGGGAGGACAACAAATCCCCAGCTAACAGCAACACAGCTGAGGTTCTGCAGCCCCATGGGCACCCAGGCAGAACTGGGGACCAGGACAGTCACAGTGTGCCAGGTCTGGAGCCAGACACCCACTCAAACTCCTGCATGCTGCACCAGGTTGATAAAGCAATTTTCCCCACACTACTCTCCTTCACTCTACACTCTTGCCACCCACCTGCTACTAAAATTGGGTAGGAGGGCAAAAAGGAAAAATCAAATTTGCACTAATATTTTGTGCACAGTGACCCATAGTATAATTTTTTATTGTTTAAGTTTAGCTTCATTTCTCCAATTAGTTTTAGCAACACTTCAAAAAAATTTTTCAGCCTCACAAGAGCCATACGTTTCCAGATGAAATTGGAAACTGAAACTGTCACATCAGGCTGCACTGTCACATACAAAGCTTTTAGTGGCCCTGTCTACATCTGTGATTTAAGACTATTTCCACAAATACTCCACAAACACTCCTGATCCTTTCTTCTCCTGTTAGTAGTCACACTCTTCCTTTCAGCTTCCCCATGCCTGACAGAATTTTGTTTGAAGGTAGATAAAAAAGAAATTATAGACTAATGTTGGCCCCATTACTGGCTGCTACGTTACAGTTTTTCAAAGCAAGTATGCCTATGCATATGTAACATACACAATGATATAGGCCATATACATAGGACAATCATCAGCTGATACAGGTCTTTCACTGGGAAGGCATGCACATTCAGGTGATTTGATTGTCAAGCGATTTGTTTCTTCACATAGAATGCCCAGGCTTTTTGATGCACTTATTTTTAAATTATCAGAAGTCCTCTATTTTAAGCTGTTCATACCTATTTGAAAACTTAATCTCTCTTGAGAAGACCTTTTTCCCCCATTTTTGACAACTGTCCAATTTTTTTTCAATTAACCATGATTTAAAAGAAACAGAAAAATAAGCAATCATTTTTTGCTCCTCATTGCACTGAAACCCTCTGCTCTGCATAAGGAATTGCTGTGATCCTTTAGCACCTTCTCCTGTAACTACCACCATCAAGGTCCACAAACAAAGCTGCTGAAGCCAGGAAATCCCTGCATTCTCACAGACGGAGTCCTGAGTAAAGCAGCCACCTGTCAGTCCACAGCACAGAGAACTTCTCCAAACACAGGTAAGAGCCTGAGTTAGGGTTAGACAGCCATCTCCACTTCCCAGACCCCATCAAATATTGGCTACCTCACCTCTAATCTCAATAGTGTTTAATTGGGAATCCATGCTTGTTTTCTTACATTTGACACCAAGAGGGAGCAGCATGGATATGCATGCGCAGGTTTGTCTGCTTGTTTAGTGCAAGAGGAGCATAACATTCCCTTTTCAGCCAGGCACTGTGACCACTCTCTGAGTGAGGTTTTGCTTCTCATTTCACACCCCAGAGTTCACTGACAGTTCCACCAGCAGGCTGGTGAGACACAGCACAAGACTGGGATAAAGCAACCAAGGCAGAGGAGAGAAGGAACCCATGAAACACATGGCATTCCTATGGAAACGCAACCAGTTTTGTACCTGATCCAGGGAGAGTCACCCTTCCATAGGAAGAGCCTCCCACATGCTAGCAATTCTCCTACTTTTAGTTGTGAAATGGCTCAAAAAAGTGAAAAAAGCAGTTTAGCATTGGGGGAGTTTATCATGGGCTATCTTTTAGAAACAGAGATGGTTCTTTCCAGCCCTAGCAGATGGAAACTAATGGCACATTATGCACCTAACTCTGGCATGGACAGAAAAACAGCTGCAGGAAAGTAGATCTGAATTCTCCAAGCCCTTCACAATGCAGCCGCTTTCTAAAGTGCTTTAGGACATGTGGTAGTGTAATGGAAAGGTTTTATTAACACAGAACCTGCATAACTCAATTGTAAGTTTTAACCCAGTACAAATCACGTCAGTAAAGCCTCTCTGCCTAATCCCCATTCTGCAGTTGGAATAGCAGAGGAAAATGGCACAGCTGAAGAAAACACAAACTAGGACAACTCCAGTGCTTACCACAATTGCTTTTCAGAAGGGTCCTATATTTGTACATTGGGCAGGAATAGCCTGTAACTCCATCAGTCTGTGGAACTCTACACTCATTTAACATATCAACATAGAATCATATCATAGTTAATTAGTTGGTTTGGAAGGGACCTTAAAATCCTCTTGTTCCAACCAGTGTCGGCAGGGATACCACCCCCCAGATCAGGTTACTCAGGGCCTCATCCAATCTGGCCTTAAATGAGGGCAGAGGATGGCAACTGCTTCAGTCTTGCCAGGGTGACCCAACATTACCTGTAGGACAGGACCACACAATTGCAGTCAAAAGCAGAGCACAAATCTTTTACAGTTGATTTATGAGACCACTTGCACATCTCTAATCACATTTTCTGCGATACAGAGATAGCACTGGGCAGACTCAACCTGGTTTTAAAACACTGAAAACTGCACAAAAACCTTCCTCGCAGCAAGGTTGGGATAAGGATATCTCACCCATGGGAGCTAGGCTCCTCAGGAATATATAAGTGGAAGTAGAGAGATGCCCAGCACACACTATCTATTAGGAAAGCCATTTAGTAAGCCTGAAAGACTGGTCTCAAACCTAACATGGAAGATAATGAGACAAGGGTTTTATCAGTTACTATAGCAAAAGGCAGATGGATTTGGGGCTTGTGATAGAATGATGAAGAGTAAAGCAAAAATCCAGGGCAGGGCTTGCTTCACCACATTTGATCACTCAACTCTGTCACTTGTGATTTCAAATCAAAACTTTCACCCCTTCCTATAGCAGCACCTCCACCTTGTGTCACCTTACACACAGATTAGTGAAACATTTAGCTACAGTTTTAGGTCTAAGCCTGGGAAAAAGCTCTCCATGCTGCCAGGGTCCTTTTTCTGGTGTTCTGTGGACAGGGTCTCTGTTCAAGCATTTCTGCTTTTTTTGCCATGAGGTTACTCTCTTTCTAGACTAAACAATTATATCATCAAGGTTCTCAACAGCTGTACTATTTATTTGATGATGAAAATCTAGAGGAAAAAATTGCATATCCCTATTATGTTGCTGGATGTGTAGGGAAAGAGGAACTGTTTATTCTTCACTGACCCTTTAAAACAAATATTTTCCTGTCTGGATTAGAAAACATGCCTCATCTGAGTAAAATTTAACTCAAATCTCCTTTCTGTTTTTCTGTTGCTCTTCAACAGAATTTCAGAGACTGCTTCGCTGATGAGAAAAAAATGGATTTGGTTTATTTCAGGAGTGGAGGTTCTTGGTTCTCTCAGATATATGAAGCATCCCTTGATTGTGCAAATGCATCCTGATGGTGTCTTTGTGTTCTTGTCACTCCTGATTTATGGGGGCCTTTTCTACACTCAGAAAAAGAATGTACATTTCAATTTCCATTACTTGTTTCTCTCCTCACAGCACTCCAGTTCTGGAAGGGAGGCTGTTTTCTGGTTCCCCCCAGCTGCCTCACATTGCTCTGGCATCAGGGAGGATATAGGGGTACTACAGGCTCTGCTCTATGGGAGCAAGGCTCACGCTGCCATGATCTCTGGTGAGATATACCTTTGCTTATGCCCAGCAAGGACCCCTGGCATGTTTGGTCCTATCTCTCAGTCCTTCCTCCACACTGTGATGAAGGGGCAAGGCAACAGCCCTGTCTCAGGCCCTTGCTTGCGCACTCATTCTGAGAAATAGCAACAAAAATAGCCGACAAAAGAGTAAGGACAACTAGGAATGCTCACCCCTCTGCCTTCTCCACTTTCGCAGAGATGACAGGAGGACAAGCAGGAAGTCTTGGGGATTCGTCCCTTCCTTGTTTCCTGCAGGTTGTGCCTGTTCTAAGGTGAGCTCAGAAGCAGACTCCTATCCAAAACCACCTGAAAGCATATCACGTGTCTTGGATAGGTGGGTCGCACAGGGATCCAAAAGCCACTATCCCCTCTAGGCTTCATCTTTACCCCTCCTGCAAACCCTGGCAGCCGCAGTAAGTTCCTGTGCCAGTCCAGGCACTGCTCTCTCAGCCCTGCATTGCCTCTTCTCATTTGTGCAGTCTGAATAGGCTGTCAGAGGCAGCCTGAGCATGGTACAAACCCTCCAGGCCTGCACAAGGGGTGGGCTTGGAGCCAACAATGTGTGGGAAACCACATGGGATGCACTGCAGACCCCACCATCCACCTTGCAGCTAAACTGGAGCTTTGATAGATGTAGTTCATGTCTACCTAGGAAACATTAGAAGCTTTGAAAGAAAAAAAAAAGATTGCTTCAGAAATGGGAGGAGTTGCCAGGACACATCAAGCTTTAAAGATGTGAGTTGCAGAAATGCATTAAGGCTGGTTTTTCAGAGCTGTCAGCCCCACAGCCTTCATCAAAACTGAACTTGGTTTAAAAAAAAAAGAGAAACAAACTGAATCTTACTGAGCATTTGTTTAGACATTAAGGCCACAAATTCCTAACAGGTTGTTGGAAGTCAAACGTCATAGGCCATAGGCCTGTGTCATCTTAATTTGCAATGGCTTGAAACAATGTATTCAATAATGCATTTTGCTTTGACTTGTTTGAAGTACATTTGTTTTGACCTAAAGGTTTTGACTATCACCATTACCATGTTGACTTCTACACTAACATATAAAGCCAAAGGAAATGTGTTGAGCTGATTAAAACATGCACATCATTTCTAGGAGGCAGAAGGGTGACAATAAATTTGTGCTGACTTCACTGAATCAGTAATTTCCAACTGAACCCAGTTCCAGGGCAAAATTCTCCAGAAGCACCATTGGGAATTGTCATGCTGTCCCTAGTGCTCATCTGAGACACTATGCATGTCCAGACAGTTTCAAACACCCAATTTTGGCCCCTTTTTCTCCACTGAGCTCCTTTTTTTTTTTGACTTTCAAATGTTTGTAGAGAGTGCTGAAAGCCATTATGTTCAGCAGTATCTGCCCTATTTATCCAGCTCCCAGCTGGCTGCAGAGTAGCTTTCATCAGTGGGTCTGAACTCACAAATGCTGACACAGAGATTATCCACCCTGTGAAGAACAGTTTAACCAGATTAATCTGTGGGAGGTCCCCTCAGCTTCTTCCCTGCACAGCCCTGCAGCAAAAGATTGGCATAATCATAAAATAGCTCTCAGAGCCTATGGCGTATGCTCCCCCCCGGAGGAAGCTACTCGATCCCCCAGGATGCTCAATCCCGTTTTCCAAACTGGGCTTGGCTGCTTTGCAGTGCCCACATTCCCCCTTCAGTGAAGGGCCAATCCTGAAGGACAGTGGTGAGGTGAGGCAGGAGATTGCATTCATTTTCCATACCCTGGAGCTGGCAGCCCTTCTCCCAGCAGAGTATATTATGGTACTAGGGACACAGAGGAAAGCCCCATAGCCCTCAACCCCTTAAACCTATCAGGTTTACACAGCAAGGTGGAGTAAAGGGAATTACTGACAGTCCTTTCTCACCTGCTGGCTCCAATTTGCTTGTTTTCATTACAGCAGATAAAGAAACAAACCATTTAGTCAGCAAATCCAAGCCCAGAAATCAATCACATTCCCTCAGCAGCTCTTGCATTGTCAGAGGAGAGAGAAGCAGGAAAGACCAATCATATAACCCAGACTTAAATAAGGGAGAAAGGTTTGACATTAGCACTTCTACAACTACCTTTTTGGTTTCTTAAGTCCCCTCTCTCCCCTTCAAGTCTAGCTTTAAACATCTCAAAACAGGCTGATTTTAAGGTGAACTGAATATCCTGGCAATGGATGATGACTAATACACTATGAATGACAGAAACTTGGTGGAACACTAAAAAGCAAATGAGATGTTATAATACCTGGAAGCAAGTTATACAGAAAAGTGGGTTCAAGCCAAAGGGTTGAAGGAATAATGCAGTCTTTTCAATACTTCAGTGGAGTTTATTCAGAAAACCTTAAAGCTCTTAAGGGGGGAAAATACATGCAGAAGACCATACGATCAAATCTGCATGAATTCACAACCCCAGGAGTTGCAATACATTTATAATCCCATACTGCACATCTATCATCAGGGCTGTAGCTAAAGACAGCTGTGTATGCAGTTCTGAAAGAACACACAATTTATAGAAAATTAAGATGAGGGAATTCACCTGTGAGCTGGCACAGAGAACACTACAGCTCCTCCGCTCTTTAAACAATTGCTTCTTGGAACAGCTAATTCAAGCACCCAACAAGCAAAAGCAGCAACTCCTGACAATTTTCAGCAACATGCAGGAACTAAATCAAGAAGTGACAATATCTGAGCCCTTAAGTAATAGGGTTCACAATGTAATTAAGTTCAGTGTCCTAGGAGGAGGGAGTGAATGAAGAGATACACAAATGACACCGGGTTTTAGAAGACTTAGAAATTTCGAGCACAACGGCAGTCATTCAGATGGACATTAATTCAGTGTAAAGGAAGCAAGTGCTGTACAGATGGTTTAAGTAATATATAAATGATGTGGGAAGAGAGCTCGTGGTGGGGTCACAGAGTCTGCAGAGGATACAGGTTATTTTGGGGAGTTCAAAACAGCCTCTCAAGAGCAGAGAGAATTCTTGGATGTCAGATTGAGACTTAACCAAAGCAAGGCAGATGGCCAACACAATGATAAGTGACACTGTCAATTAAAACAAACTGATTATCCTGGAAAACCCACATTAAAGCTGCTCCAAGTCCCCTCACAGGATTTTGAGAGGCAACAGCCTATGCACAGCAGCTGGGGTCCCTGCCAAGCACAGAGTCATCAGAGAAGGTGCCCAGCTACAAAGGAGCAAAAGGAGGAGGGACACAGATAATAAGCAGGACTGGCTATCTCAGGTTGCAGTAGTTTTTGCAGAACCTGAGAGGGTTCAGAGAAAGGTGGCAGAAGTGATGGACAGCCTGGGAACATGTTGTCTCCAAGGAGGGGAAACTTTGGGTTATTTTCTTTTCCCTTTTACCAAGGAAATCTTCTTCCGCACTACAAGCACCAATTGCATTAGCAATACCCTTGATTCCTGCCAGGCAGGGCTGTCACCATAGTATATTACTGTCAGAGATTTTTGATCTGCTATTGCATTGGTCCTACATCTGCTGTAAAGCACAGAAAAATATTTCATAGCCTCTGATGTGTGAGAGTACATTTTTGGCAGCGCATTCTGGACTTAACACAGGGGCTCATGATTGCAGGGTGCCTGATAACGCAACCCCAATCATCCCTTTTGGTCCTGAACTCATCTGAACAGAAAAAAAATAGAAGTGCATAAAATAATAAAACCAATAACTGGCAAAATTCTGTGTTCCCAACACAGGGCCAGGAGGATACAGAGTCATTAGAAGATGGTAAATCCAACCTGGCAGAAATTAAATACTGCTCTGCTCTTACTCCTCTCCTCCCAATTTCAGTATATGATTAAACAGCAGAACTCTGCAACAGAAGGAAGCAAGACCAGGATCCCCACATCACTCAGTACAGAACCAAACAATTCATAGGAAAATAAATCCATATGCAGAGTTATCATTACTAGAGACTCGAAGCCCCATCACTTACACCCATCTCTAACCCACACACTTGCCTGCAGCAAGGTCTGGACACCTCACCTGGAGTGAGGTGCTCCCTGCTGTGGTTAATCACCAGCAGTTATGTACTACACCAGCTCAGCCATTCCTCTTTCATCCAAGCTGGATGACATTTATAATCAAGGCAATCACATTTACTGCCTGATTTTTTGAAGTGCCTAAGCATATTGGAGTCATATGCAGAAAAGCAACATCTCAGCCAGAAAATGAAGCAAGTAAAGGGCAGCTACGAGTTGCAGCAGATAAAGTGGGCATCAGCATTAACTTCTGCTCATTTGAATATTTTTCCGCTTCCAGGATCAGTTTCCTCTCATCATTTTGAGTCAGACCTTCATAGATCTGGCCAAGCAAGCCCCCCTTAACATCCCATTTTCTATTTATAGAAGCAATTGTTTATATTAGTACAACAGCTATGATTCTCATGCTAGTTAACAGCCCAGAAGGTAGAAACACCTTTCAGGCACCAGTCAGATACTTGTCACCTTCCCCACCAGTCACTGTCAGACAGAGGCTAGACCAGCATATCAGACTTAATCCAGCACCACACATGCCCAGCATCCTTCTCCCTCTCCACATCATCCACATTCTTCTATAAGATAGTCAGGCAGAGGAATGTTTGCTTAGCTCTGACTCCAAAGAAAATGCAGCTACAAGATGGTATTTCACTGAGAACTGCTGAAGTGACACAAGCCAGTTTCAGGATAAGTAGATTGCTTTGCCAGCCCATTTTTTTTTTTTTTTTTGCATTGCTTTATCTAGCTGACTAGCTTTATCAGTTTGCCTGACTGCCAAATGTCCAAGTTTTCTGTGAGCTTCCAGCTCCTTTTCAATCATAGCCCTTGACCATCTTTTCTTTATGGATTGCCAGAGAATGAGAACAATGCTCCCAATTCCTAATTAATTTGATAGTCATTTTCTTATCGTTGAAAAGGTGTATACGTGCAGGACTGAAGCTTACATGCATGTTTTATGAGCAGCTAGAGCATGTTGCTTCCTTTCAATGTAAGATTAGTCTAAATCTCAATAACGTCGTTCCCTGTTTGCTGCTGCTTTTCACTGCTCCCAAGATATTATTATTTATTCCTTCTCACATCCCTCAGGGTATTCCTCATCTCTTTTTCCTCTTGCATCACTTCCCGCTTCTTCCACTCCCCCTACCTACTTCCCTGCCTCACTGTAAAAAGTCCAAATTTCTTCTCCTCCATTACTGTCCTGCCACCTTGCTAGATGTCACTACATTTATTCCTGCACATTTCCACCTTTTCCCTAACATATTCTCACTTTGCAGCCCTCCCTCTTCTCAGGAAAGCAGAGAGGGGGAGGGAAACGCCGCCTCTCATTTTCATACACAGCATAAACCCAGCCTGTTTTTAGATCAGGTTCTGACAGACTCAGAGCACTGGAACTGCCTGGGATAGCTAATGATCTAATCTTCTGCAAAGCAAACCATAAGCTTTTATCTTGGCTCATTTTCTTTGACCTTAGCACAGCCTTACATACTGAGCGCCTCCATCCTCTTGGAATTCACCACTGGTGTCTCTTGTTCCTGCCCAGCTTCCCCTCATTTGTGATACACCTACTTGGGGGATTGGGCTAGAGCCAAGGTAACAGTGATAGGGCTTCCAGTTTGACAGACTAGTAATTGGCATATTCCCTCTTAATTTTGTGCTTGAGCTGATGCTTCTGTCCCTAGAAATCACAGAATGTTCCGAGTGGGAAGGGACCCACACAGATCAAGTCCAGCCCTTAAGTGAGTAGCCCATACTGGGATCAAAGCCAGGACCTTGTTGTTATTAGCACTGTGCTGTAGCCACCTGAGCTCATCTCAGCACTAAGATGCAAGTCAACAGTGTCAGAGATGTGCAGCAACCAGGCCCTTTCCCTTGAAGGATCCTAGCAACACAATTTCCAGTGCCTTTGAGTTGGGCTGCAAATGCCACAAGCCACAAGCAGGCATTCATCAGCCTAACACCTTATCATGCACAAAGCTCTTTTGAACACTCGAAATATTTTGTCCCTTTCCTCCTCCAAAAGCCTCCAGCATTTCTACAGCCTTAAAGTAAACCCCTCCTCATCCCTGGGACAGAAACTTTTCCTATTGTTATAAATTCCTTCCAGGCTTCCCCTTGACTTGTTGCTAAGCCAAACAATAATCAGAACATTTAATTCTTTCCTGCTAGGAAAAAAAAATATATCCATCCAGATCCTTTGGCACTTGCCTTGTTTCGTCTTCCACTGCTTTTCCTAATTTGCTCTTCCAAATATCCCTCCCAGAACCTAGAGTACTCAGCATGGAACAACTGCAATCACACAGGAAAAAGGAGGACTACATGCCAGCTCTACAGTGTGATTTCTTTCTGTGCACCTAAACAAACACTTTAAAGCAGGGATAGTTTTCTCTTCCTATGTTTACACAAGGTCTACCACAGCCAGTTCCTGATCCTCCCACATAACAATAAGAGCAAGGTGCTCTGAACTGCAGAATTTAAGCTTTTGCAATTTTTGTCTCTAACCTCCAGAAGTCCCCTTTTCAGGAGCAAGTCTCTCTGCCCGTGCTCCCCAGGATGACCCTTCCTACTAGCTGAGACACAAACATGAGGCATCATCACTTCTGCTGCTCACAAAACTAATCCTCTCTGTATTTGCCCACCTACCAGCACATGTCAAGTCAAATTCTCCTACAACTCTATGCACTCTGCATCACACCACAATGTTTTACTTCCTCCCTGTGTTCCCAAAATCTCCTCAAGAGTTTGCCACATACCTAGATCCGTTCCTTGTTCCCACCAGTGCACCCTACTCAGCAAAAAATGCCCTCCAAGCAGGGCAAGTGTTGGCAGCCACCACAGCTGCTCCTGCTCTGCATGGGTGCTGTTTGGCCATCGGGCATAGCAGGCTGCCTGCACAGGTGATTGCCTTTCAGCTGCTGGTGGATCAAGCAAAACAGACAACGTCTCTGCTCAGCCCATCCTTCCTTTGGTGAGGACATTACTACGACTGCTCTCCTCCATCCACCCTTGGTTGGATCAATTAATTTGGTTGATTTTGAAATCAAAAGTCTTTTACAGGGAGGTCATTCATCACCTCCATTTCCTTAGGAAACAGAGCAAAAAGTAACAGTAGTTATAGCATTAACACTGCAGTTGAAAATTACAATGAACTTTTTTTCTGATACTTTGATTTGTAACTTCCTATCTAATTTACTTACCTTTGTTACCTGTTGGACTCTCCAAACATGATGTGCTATACATCTGAATGACTTTCAGATGTGCAGAAGGGAACAGTTACTTAGGGAGAAACCTAATTAATCATCACTGCAGTTTTCCTGAGTCTCCCTTCAGTGCAACCTTCATCCACTTTCATTTCCTCTTATCCTGACCCATTTCACTCAACCATGTCCCCAGTATCACTCTTCTTGTTCATGTTGAACAAAAAAAAAGCTATCATCTTTCTTGCTCTTGAATAGAATAATTAATTTCCAATTCATTTAGGAACCTAGTTTAAATTTCTCCTTTTAAAAGTTTTGTCTTAGCACCCTCTGAATATTTCACACATGACAAGCTAGTGAATGAATAAAATTGGTCAATGTTTGTACCACATCAGTGTTAAAATCCTTACTATGGCAGTGAATTTTGTGAGAGATAAAGACTCATTTCTAGGCTGTGTCGCATTTTAATTAAACACACTTAGCTGGAAATGAGAACACACAGCAAGTGACAAAATTGAAGACAACACCAAGTTATTTGAGGTTGTCAAGACCAAAAGGAACAGGGAAGAACCTGAGTGAAACCTAAGCAAATAGACTGTGATAATAAGTTATATTCAATGTTGCTAAATGCAAATAATACCTCTAAAGAGGAGAAAACTGCATATTATTCACACGTCTTTGAAATTTATGAAATAACTCTCTTACCGAAGAAAGGAATAGCAATAGGAACAGCTGAATGCTGAGCTCAGCTTACTGTGCAGCTGTGGCAAAAAAATCAACCAAACAAAAAAAAATCATCATGATGTCAGAACACAGGAGGAACAGGATGAAGCAATACAAAGACTGTGCTGAGCCCTCTATAATTCAGGGCTGGAATCACACTCAGATTATTATATGCAGTGCTGATCACCATCTCAAAGAGGGGGGGAAAATGGGAAAAAAATTAAACAGGGAGGGTAAGTAAAGCTGTGACCATGATCCCACTGTGCAATTTAGGAGTAGATACACTAACAGCTCTTGCAGATTGAGTACCCATCTATTGTAAGGCCATTTGCTGTACCCCTGTCTTCTCCATTGCATTTCAGGAAAAACAGACACCTGGATTTCCTCCCATGTCACTCTATCAAGGTGTTTCAGTTGTTTCATGATTGGCCCACAAAAAAAAAAAAAAATCAATCTTGCAATGAATTTAACTCCTGTGTATAATAAAGCTCATAGCTGGAAACATCTCCTGTGTTTTTCAGTGGTTCATTACTCCCTTCCCTCTACTGTTGGTATTACTGAATTCCCTACTTCTGCTTTGTAAAGTAGTTTGTACATTTGTGTTCACAGAATACAGCTAGCGTAGTAGATAGCCCACAGAATAAGATTATATCGTATCATTTATCTGAAAATCTGTGCTTAAAGCAGAGGAGAAAGGAGAAGAGAGGGTGCCTGCAGGAACAGGAGGTGACGGTCTGTTAGGGGACCTAGACTAGAGCAGTAAGGTGGGCACTGCCTCATTGTACTGCACATGCCACTCAGCAGCCCAGGGGACACGGCACATGTGTATCACAAATCCTCATTGGTCCCCACCAAGGAACAGATACCTGGAGCAAAAGGGGTCTTCCATCCCTCTCTTCCTAAGCCAGGGAAACAGTCTGCAGCAGTGCAGGCTCCTGGCAGCTTGGAGGGTTGCCCAGCTACTGGATCATGTTTTGTGTGTCTGAAAGAGGAGCTGTGGCAGAAATTATAAAATTCTCCTTTTGGATGAAGAAAAGGATTTTGTAGCACATGGGTTTGCTTTGGCTAATTAAAAGCACAAGGCCATGCAAGGAAAGCAGCACTTTAATAGCTGAAAATAGCTGGAATTAAAATGAATCACAAGCGTTTAGCTTGCTACAGATAAAGATGTTTGAAAGCGTTTCAGCCAGGGGCCTGTGAGCTGCCTTTGCACAGCTACAGAATAAAAGGTACAGGGTCCCTCATTGATGCAGCATCGCATCCACCTTTCTGCCTGAGTGCTTTGCCACCCTTTTTGGGTGTGGGAAAACAGCTAGAAAGCAGGACTCAAAGTACTCAAAGTCCTGCTGAACTCATTACAGAAGTAGATGTGCTAGAGGGGGCTACAAGCCCTGGCAAGTCAAGGCACGACCCTGAAGGAGGAAGAGATAAGGGTGTATGTGTGTATGCAAGACAGTACAGGCCTGTACAAGTCTGCTAGCCCATAGTTAAGTAATGTTACTAAGAAACATAGATACTGTTGTTATGGTTGTTATTGTTTAAGCAAGCAGTTATTTTTAGCTAGTGCTTGAAAGGTATATAAACCAGCAGTGTGTTTAACAAAATTCTCTTCATGATGCAAACCATGGAGACTCTGTCTCTTCAATCACCTGACACTTGGGGGCTTCAGGGCCCTACCAGGGGGCACAGAAGATAGCAGGACTTCACTCCTCAAAAACCAAATCTTAGTTCCCACCTTGACACAAAGGTACCTCAATCCTGGATAAGGGAGTCTCCAGACTGTGCATCAACAGGACGTGGAGTGGGTATCTCTTTTGCAACGGGGAGATGGACAACCTCCAAGCTCCTATGGCAACCAGCCTCATCAGACAGCCAAGAGCCACCACATGCCTCACATTGCTGAGAGAGGGTGTCTAATTCACCCTAATCCACTTCCCACCCCAGCCTGAAGCCATGACTTGTGCAGCAGCTCTCTCATCCTCCAAACCCTGCTCTGACATAGACCCAAAATGGGAAACCACTTGAAGCACATGAATGCTCATTGCTCATGGGCCACTGGTTGGACCAGCTGATTCATTACTGGGGCCTTTCCTTTTACAACATTAAGTCTTGGGCTCCATTGAAGATTCCCTTAAGTGTGGACAGAGCATATGTTTGAAACAAGGTTTTTATTAAATTTGAGGTTACATCAAGACAGCGTACTCTTTCTGGCTTCCTAGAAGTTCTCTGTATCTCCATTTTCTAGCATCCTCCTAAGACCCTAATCATGAATAATTTATAACAAAATTCAAAAGAAAGGGGACTCAGATTACAGTTCTGAATGGCTTCTCCCTAAAAATCATCTGTTATTCCTTTTGCTGATTTTCTGCCATATTTCTGAATATTCAAATTGCTTCCGAAATGCCCTTTAATTCATTAATATTGTATTTCAGCTACTGAGATGTAAAGATGTACAAGTGAATGATTCTAGCCCATAATCACACAGTCAAAATCAGGACTGGAAGTAAAAAAGCTTTTGAACTGTCTATATTTTTCTGAACCTACAGCTCAGCGGTCACACCAAGCCATGCAGGTGAGGATACATGCTCGCATGAAGACAAAAATCCACTGTGTGAAGTGCAAAGATCTGTCACGCCACAATGGGACTCGGAATCTAAAGTACACATCAGAGCCTAGATCAGTGGGGCACCACTTTTGCAGGCATGCTCTCTGTCCTTAACAACACTCAGCAAGGCCTTAAGACCACAGGACTGAAGTTATTTAAACTGCCCTCCTGTGTGACAGATGGACAACATGACAGTTACCCTGCAGACCTAAACAAGATTCCAGTGTTTTAGCAGTACCTGCCAGCACACGTTCAGCCATAAGAATACCTGGCCATGAAACTCAAAGTGCTCTTCTAATTGGCCTGATATAATATTACTAAATGGTAGAACCCATAATGTAACTATTTTCCAATGAATAAGAGAAGTGGGGAGTTTTGTTTGCTTCTCCCTAAAAGAGGCATGGTTTTTTCTTATACAAGCAGCAGTTTCCTTTGCAATAGCTTCCACCCAGTATCAAATCATCCCTTTATTTCTGATTACAAGGTCAGCAGCTCCACCTTACCTTTAGAGGTCTTACCACTCCCAGCAGACTGTCTCCTAAATGCCAAAATCATAGCAAAAGTGATGAGCCATATCCTTTTCCTTTAGGACCTAGATGGGGGATAATCAGCTGTCAAGCAGGGTGTTCCCCATTCAGATGCCACACTGGCCACATCAGACAGCTTGCTTCAGGGCCAGGAAAGGTTCAGGTGTACATGTTCTGCCCAGCAGCAGAGGCAGCTAACAAGGAGCATATAAGACTATTTGCAGGACTTTCACCAGTAGGTTAAGGAAAGCATTTATTTCCCTTCATGCTGAACACTTGCTAGACCATACACGGATCAGCTCTGGATCTGCCAGCACAAGAAAGATGTTGACAAACTGGATCGGGTTCAGTCTAGGGCCACCAAGGGCCTCAGCAGGTTGAAGGACTTGCCCTGCAAGGAGAGGCAGAGAGACTAGGGCTTGTTCAGCCTGGAGAGATTTCAGACAACTAACAGCCCTCTATCCAGTACAAAGACGAGATGGAGCCAGTCTTTTTACTTCAGTATGTAGAAGGATATAAGGAAACAATTTTTAAATTAAAAGGAAGCAAAAGAGTCTTCCCTACTTAGTACAGCTATTGCAGCCAATGTCCAGAGGGGTGGTTGCAAACTCCACACTCTGAGGTTTTAAAAACCAAACTGGACAGCGCTGAGCAGCCCAGCCTAAGTTCAGTGCTGACCTTGCTTTGAGTAGGAGACTGGACTTCTGAGGGACACATTGAGCACCCTTCCAGTCTGAAGGATGCAATTTTTTTTTATTTGCCCTCAAAATTACAGCACCAATTTCCTTAACTCTTAATCCCATCCAGACATTCAAATATAGTGGACATCTCAATACCTAAATAAAATGGGACAGCTCTGAAAATCTAAACCTGTTCCTCAACCTCACACACACACAAAAATCGATAGATATATCTGAGGGAATCTTCCCTCTCTTCATCCTACACAAAGGCAATGTCCCTCTGCCCTCCACAGAGTGCAACCTTTCCTGAGGACAGATGCATTATTTGACCTTTCACTCTTGTTTACTGTATTACAGCTCTACAGCTACCTTACTCTATGATTTGACAGCCTTGTTCTCTTGCCAGAGAAGGAAGAAGTTTCTCTTCTATGACATGAAGAGATGTCACTTTTGTATTCCTGTCATTTTCCCCAGACACACATCACTGTCCCAGTCTGAGGGAATGTGCATATTCATACAAAGTTGGAAACAAATATGCCTGAATCAGCCCCTAGACTGGGCATGCATACACAGCCTTGTGCTAACACACCCACCCACTCAAAGATTAACTAAATTTTGACCTGATTGCATCCAATTAACCTGAATTTCTCACTCTCTTGCAAAGCAGTCTCCTTCGCAAGCCTGTTGGCCTTTACCTCGTGGCTATATTGTAAGTGTGATGCCCTAGAAAAATGCAATGCAATGACAGAAAAATAAAGCAGAGAGCATAAATGGAAGGAAAATGAGATAGAAGAAGCAGGAAGGTGTGTAAATAGAACAAAATAAAAGGACAAACATGAAGAAAGTTCAAAGCTAAATAAGGCACAGAAGCAAAGTATGTAAATCTGGTAAAAGTCATGGGGGTGCAGTGGATGGAAGAAGAGTTACAGAAATATATTTGGACCAAGAGAAAGAGGCTCCAGTCTGGGGGACAGGGGAGACAACACAAAGCCAAACCCACAGAGCTAATTAGAAGGCATATGAGAGAAAGCTACAAGCTACAATCAACACAGGTTGAGTTTCTGGAGCCCATCACTCCCCAGTGCTTCCCGGACAGCTGCTAGTCTCCTTCATTGCAGGTGCATCTCTGGCACAGCAGACCCAGTATGAGCTGGGACATCACATTCCATGGTGACATAGCAGAAAGAATGGGGGCAGAAAGAGAGCAAACCAGAAATGGTATTAATGAGACCAAGCCCATTTATCAAACAAAGGAGGAAAGAAATAGAGACTTATTTTTGGATAGTGCTTCTGAAGTGAGTAACCCTGCCCCCTTCCCTGCTTGATCCTCTAGCTCACCTCCCTCCCTCAGTTCACTGCACTATTTTGGGTAAAATTACACATTGTGCACAGGGACAGAACACACCAAGATATTCCCTAGTGCAGAATTCACACTCTTCTATTTTACCTTTCCCCCTTTTCATTTCACACAGGCTTATTAAAAGAAGGAAAAGAAAATAATTTTCTCAGATTAACCAGAACACCATTTGTTTTTCTCCTGACTTCAGTCAGGCCTGTGTGCCTCAGTGTCAAGGCAGCCCTGTCAATCATGAGCAAAGATTTTATGAGGTCATTTTTTTTAGCTCCTTTTAAAGGGGGACATAGACTGAAAGGAGAAAAATGTAAATAAGTAAACAGTAGAGTAAAAAAAAAGGCAACCAAGAAGACAAGAAGGGGGAAAGGCCATAGTGAATTTTTCTGCAACAAAACAAAGGATCTCACCCAGATACTGGAAACCTTTTCTGCTGCTCTGGGCATGTCCCCCCAATACCACTGGAGTCCACCTGACAAGACCAGGTAGTCACTCTTGGTGCAACAGCAAGGTGTGCCAGGTCTGGTGTATATCCCTGGCCACTGAGGTGGGAGGTGGCAGCAGGGAGAGACCTGCAGGCAGTGACAGCCCAGGGAGCATAGGGCTAGAGGAGCCTATCCCATACAGAGAGCCCCTCACACCAAGAGACCAGCATCCCCCCTCCAGCCCTGGGCTGCCCCTGCAAGAGGTGCAAACATCATTTGGAGACAACCTGACAAGGAGGGGAGAGGAGAGCAGCAGTTTTGGGGATAGCAGAAAGCAACAGCGGTGAGCAGGCTAAAATAAATTTGCTCCTCCCAAGTGGCAGGTCAGAAGTGCCAAGAGCCCACACAAGATTAAAGAGAAGCTGGCACCACCACAAAAAATCTGTGCTGATGGTACCCAGGATAGACTTGCAGCTTCTACACACTTCTTGTCACAAAATTAAGCCTTTCTTTACCTAGCCATCCAGCTCCAAAGTGTTCCTCTGCTGCCTGAGACCTTGCAATTAGCACTACTAATTGTTTGCACAACTGCAGTGCTTACATGCCCTAGTCTAGTTAGGGCCCATATCCCAGATGCTACACAAAGGGAGAAAAGGGAGATGATGCCTGCCCTCCACCACAAACCACCAAGCACCCCAATGTGAAATTGGGGTGGAGGGGGTGGGTGTTCCTCTGCAACCTTTCAGAGCAGGCAATGCAGTCCATCCGTGCAAGCATGCTCCCAGCAAAGCAGGCATACACGACTTTCAGATGAAGGGGAGGATGACAAAACAAGGCACAGGGCACAGACAGATGTCAAAGCAAGGAGCCTCTTTTGTGCTGAGAGGTACTGGTGTAGGACCTTCCTCCTTTATTCTTTATCAATGGAAAGATGAATCAGTATATGCATATGACAGACTTAAAGCTCAAATATGTCAGCCTGAGGAAATATGGTTCTTTAGTGAAGAGATTAGGCTCATACATAGAATACAAAAGGACTGAGCAAGTCACAGACTCATGTGCAAAACTGATTTAACCTTAATCCAAGCCACAGAGATTTTGAAAAAATCTGTGAAATGCAAATTCATTTTACAATTAAATGCAAATTTAGGCTCGAGACAGCAGAAGCAGCTATTCCAGGTAACATCATTCAGAAAAGAGACAAAGAAATTCCCAGAGCCAAAAGATACAGAAAACTAAAGCAATCACAGATCATCAAACTAGAAGTACAAAAGGCCAACTCCACGCCTCATCACAGCCAAAAAGAAGATCCTCTGCTGCAGCTACAACAAGCTTTACACTAACAGGAAAATAAAACCAAAAAATGCTTAGCGTTTAGTCAATTACATCATCAGTGCTTACACACAAGACATACTTTCTCAAAGTTACATTACAGCTACAGAAAAAACTTCCTGCATGCTTGGGCTGCACTGGGACAGTGACCACATGTTTTGGTAACTCTGGTGACCACATTACAAATGGCTTCAGGAGCTGGACTTCCACAATCCTTGTGGCTCCCTTTCAGCTCAGGATATTCTATGATTCTGTGATTGCAGCTACAGCTGAATAGAGCCAGAACTCTATCTTGTTATGCCAGACACTGGTGCTCTGAGCAGCAATGATCATCAAAAGTAAATAGCATATCTAAGGAGAATGCTCAGAAATCATAAGGCAAGGCATGCTGCTTATTCAGGACTCGAAGTACAAGTGCAAATAACTATTTCCACCCTGGTCACAGAGAAAAAAAAAAAAAATAGCAGTAGCACTTGGTGACAACTTTCCATACAGTGCCCCCAGATTAATGTGTTGTATCTGTACACCTGAATCACTGCAGTGCCAGACACGGGGATATGGGCTGCAGGTCACTTCTGATACAGCATGGCTGTCTGCAAGGCCCGGCAGAGAAACACAAGGATCCTCTGTGGAGTTGCCCTCCCTTCATGAACTGCATTAAGATGGAGGGTAATCACCACTGAGTCACTCAGACAGGGCTGGAAAACAAACTCCAAGCAGGAGGAAGAGGAGGTGGAAGCAGCCTTCAGGCGGGAGGTCAGCTGTCAGATGCATTTCAGAGACAGACCCTCCAGGAAAACTAGTTTTTAAAAATAAATTTGAAGAAAATCTCACTCTGCTGTGGACAAATATTAATCTTCCAAGCTGCATGGATAGCTGAGGGATGAGCATTTCCCGTCTGCTGACATTAAAGCAGATGAGTAGCAGACTCCCAAGGCACAGGAGCTCTGCAGGGAGCAGGGTCTCCCTTGCACGCATCTGTTCCAAGGCTGAACAGCCATGTTCAGCCAGGTCTCTGCTGTGTGATAAACTGAGTGCACACAGCAGGATTTCTGCTGCATAGACCTTTGTGTGGTCTTTTAAATCCATGTGACCTCCTTGCAGTAGCTTTGCTTTGATACCTCTGCTTCTCTGCCAAGAGGGACTCAAGTAGGACCGAGGGATTCAAGAGATGGATGGTACAGGCACCTAGGCACTTTCCTTGAGGAGACAGCTAAAAATTTTATTTCTCTCAGCATGCAAAAACTATAGTAGTAGAGAAAGTCAGAAGAGTTGTAGTAAAGTAAAGCTTCCTGTAAAGCCAGTTTATGGCTGTTACTGAAAGTGTGAACACTGCCTGAGAAAATCCACTGGTGGAGAGACAAGCCAAGTTCCCAAAAAACCACAGGAGACTGTATATACAATATATTGGAGGTACATACAAGCATTTTGGCAAAAAGCAAGGATTAAGCTTAAATTAATGATCGCGCATGTTATTTGGATATCATATGGCTTTATGTCTAACTGGCTTTAAATCTCCTCTTCAAGTCATGCAAAGACTATGTAGATCATTACAGAATTACAAATTAGTGCATTTTAATTATTAAATAATGCATTTCTAATTAGGGTAATCCATTAAAGGAATAATTAGAGAACAGGGCCTAATTCTCCCTGTTTTATTCCACTTCTCCTGGATTCTGCCATCAACATGACATAACATGTGGTGAAGAGCACCCTACAGACAAGCTTTGATACAAATACACATGCATGAACTAGTAAATGCATTAAAAGCACTCTTATAATAGCAAAAAAAACATTTTCTCTCAATAGCTGACATTCATGAGATGACATAGCTTTCAGCAAGCCACACAACAGCTCAACTCCAAACCATATCACAGGTTTCCCAAGACAAGATTCCTGCTGTTCTCCAAGGTCACTCAACCCCACCTTTTGAGATAAAGGTCACAGATGTTAAAGTATTCTGCCACAGTAACAAAGCTCAGTGGCTTTTGCTTACCATGCTTCACTTACCTTCAAACTACAGGGTGGCAAAAATTTTCTGGTCCCAAGAGGTGCTGAACCTTTACTTGTTGAGGGGGAAAGGATTCTGAGGAAAAACTGGATGGCCACTCACATGTCTCATTAAATGCTGAGAACCTCAGCATGCTGGCATAGGTGCTCTCTGGAGCTGCAATAGTCTCGTATGGGCTTTTAAGTCTTGCTGTGTGTTCAACTCAAGTAACCCACACACAAAATCCATAAGCTATGGGCTGATCACAGCTGCACTCATCCATGCAAGAAACCAAGTGAAGAGATGCATCTTCCACATGATAAACTTGTGTGCAGGGTTTGCATGTATACAGGAAAGCAACCTTATTTCATGGCTACGTGTGCACAGAAAAACTAATATGAATGGACGTATATTTAGATGCAAAGCTTTAAGCATACATTTCACATCTGCTGGAGCATCCAGCAACACTTTGGTTCAGAAAACAATGTGGACATTCCTTTGTCAGGCAAACAGTTCATCTCTGCACATAAAGCACAATTCATCTTCATTTCAAAAGCCCAGCTAAGGACAAACACACACACACACAAGCTGATAAAATACAGGCAGATAATATAGAGGAGAATTCTTTATCTATGCTCAGCTAGAAGTCAAGCAACAGCCAAGCTCTGGATCATCCCCCTTTTATAGAAAATTTGACTTGTAGTGAACAAAGACAGCTTAAAACAAAATAAAGGCTATGGGAGAAACAGCCATACCAGAATCTAATCTGCAAAGATTTGTGAGTGTGATAAAAACTGAATGAAAAAAATGCAAGTCTACTATTAAAAAATAAAACCACTCCAGAAAAGTGCCGGAACATGGCTTGCCTGCAGCAACTGGTTTGAGGGATGTAGAACAGTTAAACACACTGGTCAACAGGCTAGCTATGAACTTTAATTTAAATAAGTCAGCTGTAATGCCAGCACCATCTATCCCTTTCCCCCTCTGCTCCCAAAAAGACTCCAAAGGATCAGAAGGCATTTTGTTCCCTCCAGAGCAGCTGCCAGTTGCATTTGGATTGCAATCTTGTCATACAGCTAACAGAAAACACATCCAGGTATTTTGTAACCTTGCTTTCAAACATAGTATTATATAGTAGAGAGAGAGAAAGATTTAACTGGCTGAAAAATGTCTGAAAGGTTGTATGCCCTTTACCTTAGTTTATCTTATGCTTACCTTTTAATACAGAATAATAAACTCCCTGATCTAAAATTACAATCTCATAAATATCAAACAGATGGCTGTGAGCTCCTCTTAAGAGCATACTTTGGAGCAGCACCTAGACTACAGTATACAATGCCAAAGCTGAAAAAATGATGGAGCCTGTTTCACCTAACAGATCCACTTTGCTTTTCTAAAAATGACTATGTGGTGATGCATGGGGGATAGCAAAAAATTGCCCTTTATTTCCAGGTAGAATACAAACAGAGAAAACTCCATGTCAAGGGAGGTGATTGTCCTGCTCTGCACTTCTCTCATGAGAAACTCCCTGGAGTTCTGCGTGGAGCTCTGGGCCCCACAACACTGGACCATGGACCTGTTGGCACGAGTCCAGGGGAGAGACACAAAGATAATCAGAGGGCTGGAGCACCTCTCCTGTTAGAAAGGCTGAGAGAGCTGGGGTTGTTCAGCGTGAAGAAGGTT
Source organism: Hylia prasina (assembly GCA_013397195.1). Taxonomy (NCBI): domain Eukaryota; kingdom Metazoa; phylum Chordata; class Aves; order Passeriformes; family Sylviidae; genus Hylia; species Hylia prasina. The sequence goes on from VYXD01003415.1 coordinate 780,913, forward strand.
CTGGGGATATCTCATTACAGCCTTTCAGTACCTGAGAGGGGCTTAGAAGAGACCTGGAGATGGGCTTTTTACAAGGGCATGTAGCAACTGAACAAGGGTGAATGGCTGCAAACTGAAAGAAGGTAGATTTAGATTAGGTGATAGAAGAAAGTCTGTACTATGAGGGTAGTGAAAACTTTAGCAAGTGGAAAACCTGGCATAGGTTGTCCAAAGAACTGGTGGATCTGTGGAAGTGTTCAAAGCCAGGCTGGNGGTTCTGGGGATATCTCATTACAGCCTTTCAGTACCTGAGAGGGGGCTTAGAAGAGACCTGGAGAAGGGCTTTTTACAAGGGCATGTAGCAACTGAACAAGGGTGAATGGCTGCAAACTGAAAGAAGGTAGATTTAGATTAGGTGATAGAAGAAAGTCTGTACTATGAGGGTAGTGAAAACTTTAGCAAGTGGAAAACCTGGCATAGGTTGTCCAAAGAACTGGTGGATCCGTGGAAGTGTTCAAAGCCAGGCTGGATGTGGCTCTGACCTCCTCTGGTCTAGTGGAGGGTGTCTATGCACATGACAGGAAGGTTGGAAGTAAATGTTCTTTAAGGTCCCTTCCAAGCCAAGCGATTGGTGATTTTATGAAAGAGCTGAGCACACCCACATCAGCAATTGCTTCAGAGTGACATCTGTAAGTATGCAGGTAACAGCAGACCAGCTGCTCCCACAGGCAGAGGAAGAGCACTTTCCCATCTACACTTGGACTTGCAATTCTCATGCAAGCATTACAACTGGCTGTCTAAGCTTTCATTAGAAAATCTGCTGCCTCAAAGGAAGTCTCTCCCCCAAGCAATTTCAGCAGTCTTGAAAATTGGCACCACTATAACAAAAGAACAAGAACTGCACATTCATTCTCCAAAGCTAAAGGTGTTTTTAGTGTTTATTGCCTGTGTATGTGCATTACTCTATTCAGAGACAACAGCACTCACATAAGCAGGTTTTCACAGCTTTGGGGAGGACCAAAACCTGCCCTGGCCTTGTTACTGCTCAGTTCTAAGATGTTTCATACAGAAGCTATGCACACATGTATGGCAAGCAATGCACACCCCACACTTGTGCCCAGAAGCAGTGGGAAGCTGTGACCACACTAGCACAGCACTGAGCACAGGGAAACACTCAACATGCTTTATTGCTTTCAGTGCCACAGGTAACACCAGTTCAGAGTGCAGGTGATCATGGTTTGTGCCTACATCCAAAGGATGGCAGTCACAGCCTTGGGAAAGCAGCTGTGTCTCCACATCCAGATGTGCAGCATTTCAAGCCCAAGAGATGCCTTGTTTTGCATAAGCAGCAATTAGCAGTTTCCCAAAGATGGCTTGCAGCAGAGGCAAATTGGGATGGCATTGGCCACCAACAGAAGAGATCAGCAAGAGGAATATTCTCACATGAAGCAAGAGAGATTACTTGAGAAACACTGAATAAAAGACATTTGCTCAAATGCATAGTGGTCACTCTTGCCTCAGAAACAAAATGCAAGTAATAAAGTGACTTAATTTTACAATGGGAAGAAAAGCCCAAACAGCATACTAGACCATTTACTGCAAACAGAAACACAGGAGACCAATTCTTAGCTGTGAAGTTTTCTAATTATGCTAAACCACATTCATTTCACCTTTTTACCTCCTCATCAAGATGCACACAGAGAACCAGACATCCCACTGGACAGCAAATACATACGACTAAAAGAAGCTAAAACTGATAATAGAGCTATATCTGTCTCTGTTGGATCCTAGAAACACACCAATGGAAAGATAGATTTCCTATCACAGATGCCAACAAGTAGACAAACAAGTACTTTTTATCCCCCACAAGACATCAGTTATCCAAATCCAAGCAAACCCCAGGCTTGCAAACACAGCTGGGTGAGAGGCAAAATAAACCAAAATTTTACTAGGACATACAAAACCATCATTTAGACAATCAACCAGTATGGCTGAGATCAAACAGTTACAGCTGGAAGTCAAAAAAGCAGAACTGCTAGCCCTGCTAGCCATGCAATTATGTACTGCAGAGGGCAGCAGGTCAGAAAAAAAAAATCTTTACTTTTGGCATTAAATCAAAATACCGATTACAGGAGAAAAAATTAACCATTTGAATTCTGAAGTCTGGCTCCATGGGGCTCCTATCCAGTGGTTCAGCATTCAGACTTCTCCCTGTATTTGGTCCTTGTTCATACCACTTTTGTAAAGCAGGCAGCTATTTTGGCAGTCAGAAGTACCAAATCCTGGCAGCCAGACATCATCAAGAACAGGCGTCTGGCTGCTGTCATACCCTGCAGATGACCTGGTCTGTTAAGAGCCAGACCTTATTACAGAGCCTGGATACTCAGGGCTTACAGCAATCATTGCAGGCCCTGTGGTGTTGTGCTTGTTGCCCCACTCAATCCTTTTTCTGTGAAAATGAGACTCTTTTCATGTTGAAGTTTCTACGAAACTGAGAAGACTACTTTCTGTTGAAAGACAGCTGTGATGAGAAGATCTCGGAAAGAGGTCAAAATACAAAGGCACAAAAGAGCAAATAACTAATATTTACCTGAAACACCCAAGACAAAGCAGACCGAAGTTCAAACATGTACACAGATAAAAATGGGATTCTTTCAGTGGAACCGTATTTCCCACATAGGAAATTTCCCACATATTCCCTGTACTGGAAAAGCAGAACCCATATTCCCCTGCTTGCAAAACAGATAACAGTTTAACAGAGGTGTTTGGCTCCAAAACAACAACTGATGGATGCTCCTGCCAAGTGCCAAGACAAAATCTCAGTGAACAGCTGTCCCTGAGGAGGCTGCAGCTCCCAGCCCTGCTGAAATTCAGCAAGGGCTACACAGACAAGGGTCTCACCACTGTAATCCAAGGGAGCAGCTGCCATGGCACCACATGATCCCAGTGCAGTGTGAAGCAGCAAGGGTGGTTAAGCATTGGAACAGGCTGCCCAGAGAAGTGGTAGAATAACCATCCCTGGAAGTGCTCAAGAAATAACTGGACTTGGCACAGAGCACTGTTGTTTAATTGACACAATGGTGGTTTGGTGAAAGGTTGGACTTGATGAACTTGGAGATCTTTTTCAAATTTAATGATTCTAAGACCAGTCATTTCAAGCACGTAGTCACCAATTCTGTTATTTTCATCATGCGCTGCAGACCAGAAATCTCAAGTACAGCTTGGGGGGTGACAGCTCACTTCTACATCTAAGGCACTTTGAATATAGCAAGTGCTACACTCCACAGACTGAAAATTACTAATCCCATGTACTTCTAATTAGGATTTCAAAATTATTGAATGTTTCTGATTTCAATCTGTGCCCACTTCCATCTCCTCTGTATAAGCTGAGAGCCAAGAAAAGCCCTTTCCTCCCAGGAGCACTGTAAAGATAAATTAATGTTTGTGAAGCACTTGGGTTCTATAGTGATGAGCACTCAGATACCACTGTGATAAAAAAATAGAAAAAGGACTATGAGGAAATCAATAATCCCATCTCCAGAGCAGGACTTACACGGTGTGTTGTCAATAAGGCCCAGAGCCACACATTGAGCAAACACAGGAAAACAAAGTGTAATCTCGCTGCTCATTAAGTGAACACCATCCTTCAAGCACCTGACAGAAGTAGAACAATGGGAAAAAAACATGGTCTGTGAAAATGTAAGAAAAGGCACTGGCCAACTTATTTAATTCTGCCCCTTTGAACAGCAGAGGACTTGGTTCTGCAACAGTTCCTTATGTTTCCATCCCCCTCTCCTTCTATTCCTCAAAGAGGCCTTAATTGGACAGCAAGTGGTAAAGCACAATTATTTTTATTTTCAGGTGAGCAAGAAATATAGACAAGTCCAGAAACACGCCTAAGGTCAACCTCAGAGGAAAAGGGAAAGTTTGGCTGATTTCAACCTTAAATTTTCATGGCAGGACAGCTATCCTATTTTTGGCTGGAATGGAGTTAATTTTCTTCCTAATAGCTGATACAGTGCTGTTTTGGATTTAGCACAAGAATCCTTTTGATAACACACCAATGTTTCAGTGGCTGGTAGGTATTTTCTTACCCTAAGTAGAGGACTTTTCTGTGCTCTGCCAGTGAGGAGTTTCACAAGAAGCTGGGAGGAAGCATGACCAGGACAGGTGATCCGACTGGACAAAGCAATATTCCATGCCACAGAACACCTTGTCCAATATATAAACTGCAGGGAATTGGTCAGAAGACACCTTGCTGGTCAGGAACAGGCAAGGCATTGGTCAGCAGGTGATGAGCAACTGTATTGTGTACCCCTTTTTTCTGTCAGGTGTTATTCCTCTCTCTCCTTCTCATTACAATTATTATTATAATAAGCAGTATTAGTATTGTTATTTTACTTTGTTTCAATTATTAAACTGTTCTTATCTCAGCCCACAAGTTCTATCTCTTCCCATTGGGATTGGGGCAGAATGAGTGAACAGCTGCAAGGTACTTAGGTGCCAGGTGGGATTAAACCACAAGAGCAGTTCATGCTCTAGTCAGATCCTTGACTGAAAGATCAGGCTTGACACAAAAGCTGTAATGACAGTGTTTTCTGCATCCCAATTCAGGCAAAAAGGGAAAAGTGTTGAAATTTTAATACTGACATTCTAGTAACAGTTATAAGAGAATGGGCAGCTGAGCACCCATAGTTGTTTTCTTTCTGTGGAAAACAATCCTCACAGCAATCTAAAGTGGCATTTCCAGACAAAACTGGGGCAATAAATCCAGTGCTCAGTTCCAGTGGACCCAAAATATAGTGCTGTGACTCTTACCTAAGCTGAATAGACAAACGTGGAAAGACTTGTTCCCCTGAAGGAGTAGTCCAGGTTTTCCTGGACTTCCATTGCTTCAGCCAGAGTTATTTTTTATATCATGAATAAAATTAAGAGGATAAAACAAAACAAAGGATACTTCCTCTTGTCCTAGGGTTAAAGAGCAAGCATTCTCAATAGGGTTAAATTACAGTAAGTCTGTACATGCCAGGCAATAACTATTAACCAAGGAGAACAGCAAGTTTGGAGAATGCCAACAACCACCACACATTATTGGATTAATGACAAGATACAACATCTTTATATAATAAGATCCAGTGCGTCTAGCACTGTAAACTGCAAGGAAAAATTGAAACATGTACAAAAAAGCTGAAACACTTCCAATTCTTGCCTTTTTTTTTAAGCCTTGTGCACACTGGGACACCTCTTCCTGCTAAGGCATTAATAGAGAGGATCTGGGGAGGGAAGGCAGAGAAAAGGCAACAGCAGAAAGAGCTCAGGAGTTAGGCAAAGCTCCTCGTGTCCCTACACCTAAGGAGCAGCCGCACATTCACACACACACAGCTCCACTGACAGCCTCATCAGCTCCTAGAAACCAGCACCAGGGAACAAAGCTGCCAGCACTTAAAATGCCAGTCTCATCCCTGATGAAAGCACCCCATGAGGACAGGATGCCATTACTGATGAGCACAGAGATGGTGCACTCTGGCTGATAGCAGTCCAGGAGAGCAGGACAACAATCAAACGATACATGTTCATTACACATAATGGGATAATGGCAGATAGCTCTCTCACACAACACATCCAATTCAGATTCCCCTCGTGTCCCTTCAGCCAGGAGACAGAGAGCCCATGGAAAGGTAGGGATGAAGTTTAAATTGGTAAATCAGGCTCTCATTCTAGTCATTGGTGGGGTACTGGCATCTCCATGGGCCTTCACCTCCACATCTCACCTTCAGTGAAAAGCCTGTCTGAAACTGAGAAATCAACTCTCAGACAAATAAACCCACTCTTAGGGGATCAGGCTCTCTGAAGTGACTTGGGTCTACCAGCATAGTACTCACCTGTGTTCAAGAGCCACTGCAATGCCAAGGTGCTTCAGATACACACTAAAGCCTGCAAATGCTCCACCATGAGGTTGCAGCTGACCACAGCCCCTTTGCTATCCAAGCAGCTCTTCTTAGCAGTTCTCCTGGGGGTGCCCACACAGAACAGGTCTGCACAGGCTGGAGGCATCTAGGGCTCTCTGCCTCTCAGGTGAGCTAGGTGATCACACGGGTAAACTCTGCTGAAGGTGGATAGAAAACTATCTTGCACAGCAGCAGCAGCATCAGCCCTCCTGCCAGTTTCACATCCTTCTGGCCAGTTCCCTGTTACATCATTTAGGAAATATGGGTCTGTCCCCAGGGCCCAAGCAGCTTTAATACATGTTTATTCCAGGTTGCTTTATTTTCTGCTCTCATCATCAAGCCCTCTCTCTCCATTTGATATACAATGTTTTCCTGTCCCTCAGCTGCCACCCAAACTGGCCTTGTGCACCAGGACCTGGAGGTTGAGATGCATGGGAAGAGCCAGTGCAGGAGCAAAAGGCTCACTAATGCAACATTTCTGAGCATCACTTGCCACACTGGGGAAAGTTTCTGAGCCCCATCAATTCCCTCCTTGCATGAACATAAAGCTGAGGTTTTCAAGACTGGTTTTTCTTTGCCACCAAAGATCAGAGTTGACTTAAGTTACATAGGGAGCCTGGAGGGGCCAGTTCCCAAGCCAGGGAGCACCAGATGTCCAGCTCCCCCAGGGTACTACAGCTGCACTCCCTTTCCAGTACCCACCAAGCAGTGCTTCTCACCACTGCTCCAAGGGCAAGCAGAAATGTCAACTGAGGTTGCAATGCATCATTGAGGGGTGGGAAAAATAGCATCAGGTAAAGGAGAACTGTAAGAGACAAAGGAAAAAGCACCCTGGGGAAGTGATGTGAATTGATTAGAGAGATAGAAGCAGACATACTTAGTAAGGCAAGAGCTATCCATGTGATAAAACATTAGATAGGGACCAAGGTGCCTAAAACATAAAACAGGTGGAGAGAGTGGTTTGGGAAGAAGGCAAATACATTTATATTCTACTACAGGAGACTTCAAAGTAATATTGCACATACACCTGACTGCTTTGCCTACAAACCACCCCTTCTCTGAGGAGCACAATATTCATCCTTCCTCCTCTTTTAATCAGGGCTCTCTCAGAGTCTGATCTTGCCTTGTGCCCAGATAACTGACAAGGGAGAGCTCAGCCACATGATTAGTAAATCAATCAGTGTCCCCACCCCACTGCCCATCGGGCTGCACCACCCACTGGCAAGTGAACACCACTTGAACTCCCTCAGTCTTGTCAACGGCTGCTGAACAATCGTTTTCACCTTCTAAACTCTAGCCCAGTGCTAGGCAGAATGTTTACAAATTGTCATTTTTCTTTAAGCAACCTCTAAGGCAAATTAGGCACTTTATCCAATTTGAATTACTCCCTCCAACATCTTGTCCTGCCCTCAGCCTAAATTCCCTTCAAAACTGCTAACATCAGCTGTATGTAAACATTTTCATTTTCCCTTTTGACTTATTTAGGTGTACAGGATGCTGCTAAGAAGGGGGAGTGGGTTCACTGATGATCCACCCCTCCAAAGCGTTGGTGACCTTTATCTCCATTAGCATTGGTCTGTGTTACTCTCGTATAACACCTGTGAACAAGGACCAGCTCCTGAGGCTTGAAAGCAGGCTTTACCAAGGCAGACAACATTTGCTCATCATTCTCATCAAGAAGTTAAATAATACTCCTTCCAACCACAAGATTGTTTCTTGGATGCCCATCAAAGCTTGTGTTCATTCATCCCATTGCCTTCCTTCCAGACTACTTCTTGCTTGCAGTATTTTATTAGGGGTAGTCCTGAACATGACTTCAGAAAACAGCTTAGTAGGTCTTAAAACCTCAAATGATATTGAGTCTAAAGAAAGAAGCTTGGGAACAGCACCCACAGCTAAAATCCATTATAAAAGAAACATTGGGAGGATAGGAGAACAACTTAATATAAAATAACACAAGTTACTTTGAATATGATTTTAAAGAAAAGTCAGAAATAAGTGATTCTCTCACACAAATACCCATCCAACAGCAGAAGAAAACTGGTTCCATTTAAGTCACCTGCATCTCTTGCTGGCATATATTGGTGTTATGATTAAATCATAACTCCTGTGGGAGTTTGAGTTGCTTTGAGAGTATAGAAAATACTGCAGGTCTGGTGTAAAGCCACAAATGGGAAATGCAATAGTAATGCAACAGGTCTGTGCTTTTGTGCAGTGGAACAAAAACTTCTGCCCAGACAGTGCTTTCCTTCAGCAGCCTCAGGCTGCTGGATCACCTGTGTACTAGATTGCTGTGCTACAGACTTGTTCTCAAATGAGCTTCAAGACTTGGCTGAGCATCCAACAAGCACATAAGTTGGCCCAGATTTTTCTTTATAATCATGGACTGTAACTATCACAGCCCAGAAGGGAAAGATCACCATAATTAAGCGTTTAGACCAAAGGCTCATATGCACTCAAAAAAGAGAGGGAGATGACAAAGGAAGCAAGCCTTAAAGTAGGATTCAGTGTACAGGTTAATCAGAGCCAAGCTAATATGTCCAACTAAGGGTCCTCCACTTGGAGGACATTCCATCCTCTCAAAGCAAGCAGTTCATCTCTATGTTGCATCTATTTTCCCAATAGGTGAGAGTCAAAGCCTATATTTACCTCCCTGTTGTGGGAGAGCACTTACTCCTGACCTGCTTTCAAGCAGGATGGATGGAAGATGGGACAGCACAGAGCCTGGACACCGACATTGTCCAGCCTGCTCCCTCAGTGCTCTAGGCAGCAAGTAAAAAATGTTTTTACTGATGGGGTGGGCACCATCAGATGCTGAGATTGTGGTCTCCAATCCCACACATTTACTGATCACAAGCAAGAAATCCCCACCAAGAGGTAATGAGTAGAGCAGATCCTGTTTCCTCCAGAGCTGGAGGTCCTATGTCCCCCTAAATGGGAACACCGATCAAAAGGACAAGTGAAAGGGGAAGGGGAAAGAAAGGGGAAGGGGGATGGCAGATGGTAATAAGAAATAAGCAGAAAGGAAACACAAAAACCACAACTGACCTGAGAGTTTACACACTCCTAGCCTACACAAGTCAGGGAGCAGTCAGAATAATATAACAAAAACAACTAAAAATGAGCATCTCAGGTTGGACCAAACATCTGTCCAGACTGGGCAGCAACACAGCTGCCCAGATAAGTGTGTAAAAATGGGATGAGCAGACGCTATACTTCCCCTTAGGCACTCTTCCAGCTGCCAACCACTCTCAGCTCAAGGACTTCCTGAGCCAAATGAGGTTTCTCTATTTTTCACTCCTCCTTCATGGATTCCTCCTAATGAGGGAGGAACGAGAACAGCCAAAGAGAATAACAGTGTTCGAGGAGACCTAAGGTAATGCTCAATATCAGTGGTGATACAGGATTATAGAGAGACAGCATCAACTTCTTTATAATATACAGGATTATAAAGAGACAGCAGGCTTCCTATGCATAATCTACTCAGATATGAACTGCCATACCGCTCTTGCAAATTCATATACACATTTCACATCTTTGGAAGAAATCAGATTACATGCTACTGTCTTGTACTGTGGCTGTTTTATCAAAAGCCCTAACCACATATTTCAGTACCTATGTTCAGGAACATTTACAAGAATGATGGAGGAAAAACCCAAAAACCCAAAAGGTTTTCTGAACATTTTCTCTCTGTGAATACCAAAGAGTAGAAAAAAACCAGCTCAGGTTTTTTGGAAGCCATCTATCCTAGGAAGATATGCTAGTTCATTATGAAAGCCTGTTATTTTGTTGTCTGAGATAACATTTACTTTTTGTTCACTCCTTCACATTTATTAACTCATGCTGATATAGACCCGTAGCACATCCTGCCTTTAAATACAGTAGCAATTTTCTGTCCTGTGATATTTTCTGATGACAGAGAACAATCAAGAAAACCTGGAGAGCAGTCCCAGGCTCACTTGCTTCACGAACCATGTCAAATGTACTTCATATCCCTCCATTATTGCCCCACTCAAAAAACCCCAAACCCAAAAACTAACATGGACTTGCCAGCCTGTCACCTGCAGACCTCAGCCAGATCAGCAGCAGGAACAGACAGTTTCACCATCTTAGAAAAAAATCAGGTATGGTTCACAGGGACAGGGAGACAGCAAACAGTGGCCAGGACACACCACACACAAAAGGAAGATGCAGTACCTGCCACCCTTAAATGAGGTCTCCAGAGCTGAAACGTTCAGAATTAAGTCTGGACTCCTTTCTACATTTAAAAACTGCATCTGCTAGAGGTGTTGAGATTTTTTTTTAACACAACCAAAGCCTGATCTAAATTACTAAGTGAATTTTAACACTGGATTTGCAGGGCATGGGGAGAGGACATAGTAATTTATTGTATTTTTTAACTTAAAGGACATAGTTTTCTCTCCCTTCTAGATTTGGTTCCCAAGCTAGGTCATGGTGATTACACACATCCAGTCTAAAGGCAACAGGTCTCTCTGCTCTCATGGAGGGAAGGGAAGCAGGAAAAGCAAAGGCATTACATAATGGTATTTTTATATAGGTAGAATGCAGGACACAGTGGTCCAAAACCTCATGAGCTGAGACAGTTGGGCTTTCTGATTTCTCTTGAGCTCTGCCATTGCCTGGATCCTCAGACACTCAGTGACATCATTACACTTCAAGAGTTTTGCCTTTGTCAGCCAATGTGGGAGAAAGTCAGAGAAACCCTTGCAGATACTTTTACAACCAGATTCTGTTCCTGCATCACCTCAGTTGAACTCAAGGCTTCACTGAACTGATGCAGGTCATCCCACACCCAAGAGCAGACCTCAAAGGATCAGGCACCAAGTGGAGGAAGAGAAGGACTTGAGAGGGTCATGGAAGACACATTTGTATCTAAAGGGCACAGAGCTACACCCTACCCCAGCAGTAGGAGGGGAGCAAGACCCAGCTAGACTAAAGCTGGTTACTGTGTAACAGGTGCTGTAAGTTTGGGGAACAGGGAAAAGAGGAAGAATACAAGGAAATATAAAGCAAAAGCAAACTAAAGCCTCAGAGGTTGAAGAAACCTGTCCTTGTGTCCAGCATAACTACACATCTCACCTCTGGAGAAAGTAAGATCCTAGAATGACTTGAGATGGAAGGGACCTTAAAGATCATCTGGTTCCAATTGCCCTTCCTCACCCACCCCAAGTGCCACCAGATCAGGGCCCAGGGCCCCAGAGATAAGAGGAGAGATGTAAAGAAGAGAGCTACATGTTGTCAGAATTTTTTCTTTTAAATTTTATCAGCCAAATTTTTGAGGTCCCTCCTACCCAGAATCTCACCACCATTGAGAAAATAGTTTGATGGAGCATCTTAAATATTTCATGCAGCCTTCAGGCTTGCAATTCTTCTCTCCCCATCTGCTTCAGCCTGGCCCTGCTGACTTCTCAGCAGGCCTGTGGCAGACTGCCTAGGCAAGGGCTCCTTTGACCCTCCTTTCTCTCCATCCACCTCCCTGTCCTCTCTTGCCCTATTAAGACTTAGATTTTTCCTTCTCTCCACTCTGCCTCCAGAGAAATCAAGTCCCAAGCTGAATTTCTTCCTCGCTTTTTTCACACTTCTCCCTCACAATTCCCTGTTCATGAGCTTTCAGCCTCTTCATTTCCTCTTCTATTAATTTTCAGTTTTATTTTCATTATTGAGATATTGCCTTAGGTCAGGATTAACAACCCATACTTCAGACACCATCCATAATCAACTGTGGGCACAAGAAGCCTGGCAGCTCACTGTGAAGCAGAAAGACCCACTGGCAAAGCTGCACGGGGGCCTGGAGACCCCACAGAGCTGAAGGGGGCACAGAGAAAAAAGTGGAGAGCAGCATGGGGCAAGAGAGCAGCAGGGCTCCCCAAACAGAGCTCCCGTGGGGTACTTCACCTTTAACAAGAGTCAAGTCCAGTTTTCCCAAGCAAAGGGTGTTTGCACTCAACCCTGACAGCAAAGGGCTTCTTTTCACTGGAAGAGCCTCCAGCTAACACAGGAGTATTTTTGGCTGTTGTGAAAGGGGAGCTGGCATGGGACAGAGAATCTCTCCATGGAGAAGCAGCTGCTTATAAAAGCAAGGAGAGATTCAGCATGCTGCACTCTGATTGTTTCTTCACTATTTTGGAGCTCCCTCCCTGAGCAGGGGTTTGGCTCACTCAGGAGCCCCTGCAGCAGTTCCATCCCACTGAAGGTCACCTGAATGGCTCAAGAACTTTAGAATGGTCAACCCCATGCAGAGGAACAGCAGCAGCTTCTCCCTCTACTACCACTGCTCCCTCTTTAGACATTATTTCCCCCTTATTAGATGCTGAAGGAATAGTGACTCAACTATTGTGTCTCCAAACAAGGGGAGTGAAAGGAGAAATGATTTTGCAGGTGAAGGATGATTGTAGGCACAGACAAATGAGGGCCATTCTGGCTGCACAGGGGCTCCTGTGTCACAGCAAGTCTTAGAGAGAAAAAGACCATGACAGGTAGTGGGGCAAGACATTGGGCCACAATCAGAGGACTGGAGTGAGCAAGTTGTGAAGGGACAAGGGGTGAAGACAGTGAGATTTGTTAGGGCTGGCCCCCAGCACCCTGCAATGGAACAGTGTGGCTTACCCAGCTGAGGGGACAAGGCAGAGACAGCAAAGGCACCAGAAGGTGGGAGGTCTAGAGACAGTTGGATCACAAGGCAATATGAGGCAGACAACAGTAAGAAAAATTTATGGGAGAGACAGAGCTAAGCAAGATGAACAGGGTTAAAGTGGTATCCTGTGTCTTTTCCTTACCACTAATCTTTCTAGGTAATGTTACCTGTAATATCTTGTAGTCAAGGATCTTTTGACACTTCTGCTACAGGACTATTAAGACACTCAAACAGCTGAAGAGGAAGCTAGTTAACACCAGACCACCACAAACCCTGTTCTGTTCCAGTTCACCTTAGTGGAAATACTGCCATTGGTTCTGCTGCCTTCAGTCCTACACCCACACTCCTGGCTTCCCAAAAAGTTCTCTCTCTCTGCTTTGCTGTCCATGCAGAAGCTGTGGCAGGTGTTTTCCCAGGCTCCCACAACATGAGAGAGTGACACATTAGCCTGGGGCAGCAGGTTCCAGGGAAGTTGTTTCACCCATCCCCTGCTGGGGACTGAGTTGCAGAGAGACCCGGGTGGTGAAGGGTGCAGGAGTCAAGGAGAGCACTCTACAGCAGGAGATAGAGCGCCTTTGCTCTGCATTGTTTTTAATCCCCTCACCATTCTTCTTTGCCTGAATGGAATTAGAGAAGCAACAAGGGAGCTTTACTGCCAGGCACACCATGGCAACACATCAGCTTTAAAAGACATACCAGCTCCTAGGAGCGCTAACACACTGTTTCCTCTCATCCCCCAGGTCCTCTTTCCCGTGCTGTCTCCACGCTCCAGGCTGCCTGGCCATCCCAGGAGGTCCTCCCTAGCAGTTCTCCCTCAGACAGCTACAGAGGATCAGTGAAGTACCCAAAACTGGGAAGCTTCACAATACTTGGACTGTTGCCTCTTCTCATGGACCTCTCTCCTCTTTCCCTCCAGCAAGACCTGCTGCATGAGCATCCCCCTGGAGCAGCACCCCACTGATGCACAAGCAGCAGCTAGGCACCAGCCCCTCTGGGAGCTGACCTCCCTGCTTGCCACCAAAGGAGAAGGCAGAGGATGTTCTGCTTTGTCTCCTCTTCCCACTGTGCCTTTGTGAAAGCAGAGAAGTGACAATAGCTGCCTCCCTGTCTGGGGGATGGGGTGGGAGGTACAAGCATTTGGAGGAAAAGAGAATTAATCTGAACAAAGCACAAGCCAACTGAATCCAATACTCAAACTCAACTTGCCAGCTCAGATTTAGTTTTGTTTCAGTACATGCCTGGTTTGAACAGAAGCATGAAACCAGGACAGATACAAATGCTGTTCTTTATGGTATACTCACCCTGACCAAGACAAGAAAGGTGGCCAAAGTTCTGCAAGAGAGAGCTTGGTCTCTGTTCTAAAATTTACACCCCAGTCTGAGAAACCCAAGAGGCCCTGAAATGGAGTTAGCAAAGAGAACTCTGTAAGTCAGTGGAGTGGTGCGAATTCATTAACCACAGCACATACAACTCAAATGCTTGAGCACCTACCTACACTAAACCCAGAATCTTTGGAGGCTCAACACGCCTTGCATGCAGCCAACAGGCAGGGGCAGCCCTATGCCCACCTCTGCCAAAACACGGCTCTCCAGCCCATTTCCTGGGTATGAACTCTAGTCCCTGTAGCACACCCCATTTTTTAACCAAATCACACCTCTCCACTGGCTTCCTGAATATGTCATCCCACAAATAAGTGCCCAGCAAGAGTGGGGAGGACTTCCACCATCAGCACAATTTCTTGCACTGGTGATTTACATTGGGATTTCAACACACCTGAAGAACATTTGGGAGCTCACTGATTTTAACTGTCTCATGCCTTTCAGTCCCTACTCTTGCCATCAGTGACCTCCAGATAGCCCACTAAATTTCTACCACCATGATCTATTCTCTCCTCCTAACTCCAGACTTCCCTCTACCACTTGATCAGTAAAAACAAGTTTAAATCCTCACCTTCCCATCAAAACCTTTTCAGTTCCCCCAGGATTTTAAACACCAGTGAAAGGCACCTCCCTTCCCCCTGCATCCCTCTGGCATCACCCAGGCAGATGCACGGGGGAAGGCACAGCAAATCTCTCCAAGGGATAATTGCAGAGGAATCCACCAGTGGGTCAAATATTTACCCAAGACTCATCAATGCAAATGTTTTCTAATCCTCTTGCATCTTTCAGCGATGGCAAAGGAATACTGAGTACACATCTGATTTATACAGATGTATATAAACTAGACTAATAAAGAACTCAGATGATTTATTATGTAGTAATTGTATCACTTAGTCAAAGATCTTTGTTGTGTATGTGTATCAATATAGGAGGTAATAGCATAAAAGCAATACATACATTGCACTAACAGTTCTTACTCTTTCTTCTGGCCAATTTTCAGTACATTTTGGTGATCTGACTACTGCTTGTCCACATTTCTACTGCGAATGACTCTGGCTCCATGAGGTGCACAAGGCACACAATTCCCACAGTTTCTAAGTACAAGCTTGTAGCTATGTGCCTGAGAGGACCAGGCATAAGCAGCACACTTGGTGGGGAAAGGGTGCAGAGATAAGCCTATAACTACAAACCTACTTGGGAGAAGCAGCAGTGTCTCTGAAAAGGTCATTCAGTGGGATGAAATAATCCTAGGTCTAACTATTACACCCAGCAACTAAAGTCTTGGCATCATATCCTCCATGGGGAATGTCTTTGTGTTCCTAAAAAGCTACCTGAGACCCATGAAAATATTAATCATCAGAAAAGAATAATCCTGAGTCCAGTGGTGAGAGGTATCACAGCAATGGATGAGGATATCCTTCACACATGCAAACAAGAATGGGAAATGCCATAGGTACAAGACAAAGTCTCAAGTGCATGACCCTAATCAGCTTAACTGCACTCAAGAAGTACCCAGA
This sequence comes from Hylia prasina, assembly GCA_013397195.1. Taxonomy (NCBI): domain Eukaryota; kingdom Metazoa; phylum Chordata; class Aves; order Passeriformes; family Sylviidae; genus Hylia; species Hylia prasina. Next base: position 796,391 of record VYXD01003415.1, read on the forward strand.
GAACTCAAGTGGCTGGGAAAGGAAAATTACTTCTGTGCTCTCCTGCTAGATCTGTCTAACCTGTCACCTTTGCTTCCACTGATAGGATGACTGACACCCTCAGTCCATTGGGGGACATTCCAGGTCACTCACCCACTCAACCCCTTGCTTCCATGCAGGAGGCATGCCCCCATGTCTATATTTCCAGGGATATCCAGCACCTTCCTGCTTTGTCAGCTTTGTGCCCTCAGTGACAGCTTCCCCCAGGGCTGTCATCCTCAGTCCCTAGGAAACTGCCCAGAAAAGCCCCAACAGCATGTGCCTGTGCTCAGACATACCAGCAGTGAGGACCCCAACTGCTGTCACAGACAAATAATTCTTGGGCATTTTTACTACCCAGAAACTCAGGAGTGTGTCTCCCAGGTTGTGTGCAAGAGGGGTGTGCCAAGTGCCACAGGCAAAATTTTGAAATATAAACCTTGAAGGTTCTTCTGTCCTAACATGACAAAACAGGGACTGCTGGTGCATTTAACTACTCTGTGAGAGACACCTGGTATTTATCCCCACTGCATCTGTCTCAGTAAAGGGGCGATGCTGGCACAGGCATTACCTTCAGAGGCTTGCAGCAGTTTCTCTGCTCAGCTTCCTCCCTTCCCCTGATATTGCAGGGGAAACAACAGAGGGGCCTGCCCCAAGCACAATGCGCAGTCAGGGAACAGGAAAGAAAATGCAGGGACAGCTCACCATAGCACAAGGACAAGGGGGCACAAAGCCACATTCAGACAGAGCAGGGAGGAAGGAGTCAGAACAGAAACAGATCTGCAGACAGAGATTGTTGGCCAACACAGATGACAAATTCCCTTCTGTCTGTCCATAAACCACAACCATGCAATGGTGGCCTGGCATATCTAAAGTGATTGCAGCTGTGGCATTTATGACTCCTTTCCAGGAGTCAAACTCATTATCACACAACCCTGAAGTGCCAGCTCACTTCAGGAACCTGGGTCACAAGTATCAGGAGTTTCCTTAAGATTTGAGTAACCTCAAAGCTGCCACCTGTCTCCTCAGAGAGGAAGGTCCAAGCACAGACTTACTGTTACTTCTGTATGTCCAAGGCATGCTGACAAGTCCCAAGGAGCAGGATATCCTAGAGCAGACCTCCCCATCCTGTTCCCCTCCTTGTAGCCCTCAGAGGATGTTCTTCAATGGGAAGTCCCCCTTTACCCAGGGAAGGGAGCACATCTTGCCTTGTGCAGTTTATGTATGATCTGAATTCATGTCTCACACCCAGACAGAGAATCTCTGATGTGACAGCTCAGGAAAATCAAATGAAGTATCAACCCTCTTTCATTTTGCAGTAAAATAACCCCCATATAGGAGAAAATACAGTTTCCCCAGATATTTGCCACACATTCCAGAAAAATGCATTACAGACATGCTAGTAAGTGTGAAATAGATTTTTAAAAGTCAAAAAAGCTATTGGATATTTAAAGGATGTGTGACATATCACAATATGCTGTAAATGCATTTTAAAGAAATAACAGCACCTCAAAGATACTGTTGAGGGATGCAATTAATTCTGTGCTTTGAAAAAAATCCTGGGTTATGGTTTTCTGGAGGAGGAATTTTTTTTAAGTACCTACTTTAATAGTTAATTATTGCATTGTAGGGGAAACTTGAGTCTTTAGAGAGAGCTGACCTATATGGTGGAAGGCTCCATGCAGCTATACTGATAACACTAATTTTAATTAATCCTACCACAAACCTTTCTTCCAACACCCTGCCTCATTTGCTTAGAGCTTCATTTGATTGGCAGTTTGAGCTGAAACCTACATAGCAGGTATGACTGCTATGAGGAAAAACTAAGTTGAATGACAGTGACTGCAAATAAAAGTTATTTTGTCTACTCATAAGTGTCCCAGATGTTTTTCTGACTAGCACTTGCTGCTGGATGCTCTGAAACACTGCTTCCACACCGAGCAGCAGGGTAACCTAAGACCTCTTTCAACTCATCCTCTAACAGCCCATCCAAATGGAGACAAATTAGCAGCTGCAATAGAAAAAAAAAGTTGTGCTTTGAATATGCTCAGGAGAGATCGTTTGATATGACTCAATCCAATAAATTAAGACAAAATTAAGGATGAATATGGAATCTCAGTTTCTCCCTCTCCACACCACCTTCACAACACAACCTTTCACTGCATATTCACATGTTCAGGTTTGGTTTTTTCACCCCCCTCCGCAGGATCCCTGCACCCACAGGGAGGGATGGCATCAGTGAAGATAGCAATGTGACACCTCTTTAGCCAGTGAGCTTACAGGACTTTGCTGGCAGCAGGGAAACAGAAATAAGTAGAAATGCAGAGCATGGAGGCTCCAGGGTAGGGGTACGACTTCACCCCACTCCACGGGGCACTCGCATCTCACCCCTTCTTGCTGCAGGCTGAGCCCTCCAGCCCTGCCTCTGCTTGGGCTTACTGCCCCAGCCTCCTCAGCCAGCTTCTCCCACCCAGACCTTCTCCTACCCACCCTGCTTACTCGCCCCTCCATTAGCCTCACCCAGCCAAAACAGTCCACTCTCCAGGCTGCTCCCGCATGCCGTTGCTGCCGAGTCCCTCCACTCTGGACAGATAGCTGCTGGATAAGCTTTCCACTTCAGATCCCTGCTGGCTGCCTGACCTTGTAGCCTTATCTTCCTCTTGGGCTTCTCAGTCCCCCACTTCAGTATTCTTCCCCAGAGTTTTACCTGGTCCTTGCCTCCCAGACCTCAAATTAAGGTTTTATTAATGGATAAAAAGACTGTTACAATGGAAAAGTTGGACAGCTTTTGAAAACCATGCTACTACCTCCTGTAACAATGGAAACTACTGTCTTCCATTTCTTTGGTTCTATTTGTGTTCTGGCCCTTGTATGAACTGTGAGAGATTCTTCAGAGATCCTGCTGGGCAGGAAAAGAAGGAAAAACATTACTAATGTAATAAATAACATAAGTAAATTCATGCTGAAACTACAGGAATCTTGACTGATAAAAACCAGCATAAATATTCGTCTGAGAGATGTATATTCCCAGGGAACCTCCCCTGATGAGATTACATGAATACATGAATATGCACAAGATTACACCGAAACCAGCATGAAAATCCATCTGGAAAGAAGTGTATTCTGAAGGATTTTTCGGGTGCTGCGATAAAGAAAAGGACATGTCCCAACATGTAAGAGGAGACAAGCCCAACAGAAGAAGTGATCCCCCAAAAGGCTTGAGAACATATAAAAAGGACTCTGTGACAGTAGCATTTTGTGAAGCACGGTGAGGTGGTGCCAGAGAGCCCCTCCCTGTCTCACCCAGCACTGTTCACCAGGCACAGTGCCGATCTGATTCTTGCTTGTGGCCTTTTACGATTGTATTTTAATTATGGAATAAATTCTTTTTATTAATCAATTTGGCTATCCATTTATAACACTAAGCACTCCGCAAGGAAGAAAACATAATATGAGGAGTTTGTCCACACAGAGAAAGATAACAGGGTCAACCTACAAGAAAAAAGAAAATTGGGAAACTAGCATGGGATGAATAAAAAATGCTACAATAAAACAGTGAGAAGACTGCTGTCTCCGAAGGATTTTCCTGTATAAAACAAGTAGGATAACATCTAGAGCCTCCTCCACTCACTAAAATCCCACCTCCAAAGAGGGGTCCACATGGGAAGATAAGAGCAATTGCCAGCACAGAGGCTGCTAAACGGTGGGTCAGCAAGTACAGAGAAGAGAGGAGAAAACTCCAAAGCTGGGAAGGATCCTCCTCCATCAAGAAAATGAATCAGAAAGCAGCTACAGGGAAAGAAAAAGACAAGAAAAAAATGCCTTGAAGGAAAAAAACCCCACTCATTAAGAAATATTCACAGGTGGCCAGTGGCACTGAACAATCATCAGGCAGTACCAATAGCAATATATTATTACTGTTGCACTTCTATAAGCCTCTCTTTTTTAATATAACTCACTGTCTTGGTTTGAAAGACAGGTATCTGCTAAGGAGGGGCAAGACCTCCCTAGTAAATGGAGAATTCAAATCCCCTCCCTCCAAATTATTATCATTTCAAAAAATTAAAGGGGGCCTTCAGGCAGAGGTATGGGGATAGGAATAACAGTTCTTTACTAGTATATATAACAAGACAAACAAACAACAACTACAGCATTAATAGTAAGCAGAACCAGGAAAAAACCTCGAGAGGCTTTGTTTCACAAAACCCAAGGCAGTCTGATCTCCCGAGAGCACCAAGCTGGAATGGTGGAAAAATCCCGGGCTGATGGGTGAGCTCAGAAGCTCCGCCGGTGGTGGCTGGAACGGCGGGGGTGTCCCGGCAGGGCAGGGCAGTGCGGGGCTACAGCGCAGCAAGAAGAGCAGTGCCGGAGAGAACGGCGGCGGGACAGGGCCGGCCCGGCTCCAGCAGGGCAGGAGAGGCAGCTCAGAGTTCGGGGGCACACGAGCAGATGATGGTAGATTTTCTCAACCCGGTGGTTACAGCGAACTCCTCCCGCAGCAAGCAGCAGGCTCTCAGTACTCTCTCTGATGCCAAGAGCGAGAACCAAAAGTTGCCCCCACCCCCGTCCTTTACCTGCCCCAGAACTCGCGTTTGGCCACCTCTTTGTTCTGGTCCAGCACCCATAAGCACCCAGTATTTAGTCTCGTAGCAACTTTATGGGGAAAAATTCTCCAAGTAAAAAGGAATAAACCTAACCTCCAACACTCACTCATGACAAATATTTTCACGGTCTGGCCTGAATCTTACATGTGGACAAAGCAGAGCCTACCAGAATCACCTACAAACCCAAGAGACTTAAAGCAAAAATTACTCACAAGTTGGTAAACATGTGAACAAAAACAATTACATAAAAACTGCAATACATCACAAAACCTACTTTTCTCAAATATGTTTTAGCTTGATTATTGTTAGCAATTCTTGTTAACATCTGCTAGCTGGCTGGTAAATGATCTGTAGAACATTTTGTAGAAAATAAGGACACGGTGTTCTTAGGGGAACACTAGAGTGAGGCATTCTTGGCTGAGAAGCAAGATGTAGGATACAGGTAAAGACAGGGAGCATTCCTTTTGGGGTGTGTGAATGACAGGGCAAGGCAGATTTGCCAAGTACTGATGTTTCAGTATGCTTCCAAATAATAATCAGGGCTATAAAAGATAAGCATATATATTGGATCTTTGATGTGAGAAACTATCATCCTCTGCATGGAAGAAAATATTTCTCCACCCTCAAATATTGAGCTGCTACATCTTTCATGCCATGAAAGAGAACAGCTGCTGTTTGTTGCAAACTGCCTGTTCCAATAGGGAAGTTAATATTTTACCATGTGCTTTCTTTCCTTCCTTTCCTTCTTGCCTGTTGAGGCAAATCTCAGAACTAGCATTACAAGCACTGCATTCAGCAGCTTTCTCCTGGATGAATTTGTACTGATGTTAGCCTTTTTCATCCATGACTCTTTGAGTAGCGAAAACCCCCAAGAAGTACATTTGGTTCACTCTGCCTCTCACTTGTAGAAGCATCCAGTTCCTACAAGCAGTCTTAAAGCTCTTGCAGTATTTCAGCATTTATTTTTGCTACCCTGGGGAGGCAGTGACAAACAATATCAAGTTATTAAAGTAGAGATTAAACAGCCCGCACAAAGGTCCAGGGGTCAGGAACAAGGCTGAGATAGCACTGTTGGTTCAACTTTTGTAAGCAAATCCTTGAGCACCTTGCCCAGCTTCCAAGCTGGGGCACAGGGCCAGGAGATTGCAGCCACACAGCTCCCAGCCAGCATGTGGAGCTCACATCTGTCTATGCCAGTCCACAAGAGCCAGACCTGGTTAGCAGGGATTAGCAGAGCACCAGCTACATCCCACAGAAGGCCAGGGCCAGCTGATCCAGCAGCCAGTGTCACCCAGGCTGGCTTAGGAAGTCATCACCTCCCAGCAGCCTGTCCCTGCTCGTGGGTAGATGCACCCCTTGGACTCTGCTGCTCAGAAATTAACTCAATCCCCCCGCACACTGACAGTTCAGGATGGGGATGTCAGAGGTGCCACTAGCATGTCGGAGAGCACAGGAAGATAGCAGATGACCTGGGCTTGGTATGTTCTAAAGGGAGATGGAAGCAGCCTGTGAGCACAAGGAAGAAGCAATCCCACCCTGCCACGTAGAAATCCCCTCTAGAGATAGCAGAAATCTGCTGTTTTCACAGGTAAACTCACCTCTGCAGAGCCATGGCCTTTTTCCTCATTCTAAATAAACCAATGAGTGATGTCCTCTGTTTAAATGCTACCTCCAGGTCTTCCCTTTAAGCCCTGACCTTTCACCGCAGAAAGCCTGATGTCCACAATACTGGCCAGGAGTGGCATTTAACAGAACGAACCAATTCAAGGGCAGGAACAATCAGTGCAGACAGGCTGCTAGCAGCAAAACCCAGAAATGACAGCAAGGGACATAATAAAAGAGGGGGGAAATGACAGACTGTCACAGACAGGGAGGAAAAGGGATAGACAGGGTGGCTAGTCATAGGGGAGTCTGCCAGAGGAGTTGCAGGGACTCAGAAGCATCAAATCACACTCAAGGAGGGGGAGCAATGGCTTCTTTTATAGATTGGAGCACAGTAGGTGATGACAAGGGGAGACTGGGAAAGAGAAAACTAAAGGAAGAAAGGATAAGCAAAGATCATGATGTGTCATTAGCCAGGACAGATTTATCTTTCCTCTTGGATGAATTGCAGTATGTAAGTGTAAATGGTACCATTGTTTTAGGGGGACAGAGGGTCCCCCACATCACAGCTTTGCACATCCCCCATCCCCCATCCCACCTGAGGGAGTTATTTCAATCTCCAATCTGCACTGATGAAATGGACATGGAGAATGCTGGAGAAGGGGAAGTCGGGGAGACCAAGCTAAGCTTTCCATCTCCAGCCCCACGTGCTGACCTTGCAGTCAGAGATCATGCTCATGCTGATTGTCTCAGATCTATCAGCTGCCTTCAATACCATTGATTTTAAAGGTTTGCTGAGATGCCTGCCAAGGTCAGCATGGATTTGCATCACCTGTTCCCAACCTAGATAACCTCCACTTGTCATTCCCCATCAGTATCTTACATCTTCATCATCACACTTCATCTCTCATGTTACAAGTCCAGCTGCACTCCCATCTGCCTTCCTTGCTCATTTCAGCCTCGTTCCCTGGATACTGGTCACAACTCTGATGTCTTCTCAACATGGAATAAAAAACCATCCCCCTGAGCTAGCCTCTCTCCTCCTCCAAAGCTTTTATTGAGATGATTCCTTCTCATTTCCACAGCTGAGCTCAGAGAACCCCTCCAAGGAGGGGAGGCAGGTAGGGCAGCAGACCCTTCCTGATGGAGGAGCACAGCGGACAGGAGGTAGCACAGCACAAACTCACAGCCCAAGGAACAGCAATGACAAAAGAGCAGGGCAAGCCAAATCCACCACCAGATCTGTCCCTCTGAACAGGCAGCCCCAGCTGGTGGTCCTTCAGCCCTCGTCCCATTGCCCCCATCAGCCAGAGGCTGTAAAACCCCATTTAAGAGAAGCACTTGTCAAACAGGAGGGCCTCCTTCAGCCCTGCCCCTCAGCAGACAGGGAAGCACAGGAGAGACAGTGGCACAGAGAGACACAAGGCACTCCAGGAAGGGGCTGACCAAGGTGCTCTGGGCCAACCAGGACCAGTGGGTAAAGCAAGCACAGGACAGAAGTGGGTGCAAGTTTGAGCCTGGTCCAGACTAGAGTCTTCATACACCAAAAGACAGTGCCTATCCAAAGACAGTGTCTTCCAGGACCATAAAGATCTTTCCAGCTTAGAGGTTGACAGGTTGGCTGGCTCTTTGTTCCTGTTTTCTCCATAGGTCTGTAACTGGCCAAGTTTTCCATAGCCTCATCTTAGCCATACTGGGACCAGCTGCAGGCCATTTGCTGCAGAGGAGCTGCAGTTCTGTTGACTGTTCCCCACCTGAAGCAGCTCCTGTCAAGTATTATGCTCACAACCCAGAGCTGCAGGCCCTTTCCCATGGTCTAGGGTGGGAAGAGTGTCAAGTCCTCAAATAAGCACCTGGTCAATTTGTTAGTGGTTAATTTCATTAGTTCACATTGTTATAACAAGACATGCAATTAGAGGTCTGGTCAGAGTATTTTATAGGTCTTGAACTCAAAATGAGCATTTTTATTGCCCTTTCTATTCCTAAAAGTGCCCCTTTGGCACTCTAACACACGCTGCTCCAGTGTTCACAAAGGCTGAAAAAGGCAAACTAACCATTTTTCAAAGAATAAATGGTTCTCATCTCCAAGGCAAATCCAGTGGATAAGCACAATATGCTCCAGAAAGGCTTTTCAGCATTTGTTTCAGTTCAGCAATGCACTCCTCAGAGGGATGGGGTTGTCCCCCAGCACAGGCACTGCTACCATCCCTGCATCCCAGCTGAGCACACCATCCCTCTCTTCAGGCCTAGCACTACCAGATACCCCCAGACTGCCACAAAAACACAGTGCTGCATGACAAGACAAGACCAATCTCCCCAGCCTCACCTGAAGAGCCATGGCTGGTGCACACAGGTCTGTTCTTAGTAGGTATAACAGAATAACACTGATTTATACCAAACAATTATATGACTTGCATCTTCTATGCTCTCTCCCCTGCTTCCCTGTACTTTCCACATTCATTGGCCATAAACCCAGGGACTATATCATGGCACCTCATCAAAAGCTGTTGCAGTAAGAGTCCTAGCCCCACTTTCGTAAAGCATCAGGGCATGGACACCTACAAGATCTTTTATTGGGCTTGAAACATATTCGGGAAACAGGGCATTACAAACACACAGCAGAAATACCCCTCTCTCAAACCACAGGATCCTCTGTGCTTTGCAGTTAGCCCATCCTTCAATAACAGCAAAAATGCTCAGAGCTTTGAATGAAGACAGTAAGGATGCACCACGAATTTTCAGCCTTATTTCCAATTTTGTTAGACCCTACAAATTTTAATTTTGCAGTCAGAGCCCTGGTTTTGTATGCGCTGTTGTCCTGCTTCATTTCCAAACCATGGTCCTTGAGTTCTCAGTATTGAAAAAAGCCTCCAGGGAACAAGATAAAGAGATGGGAGGGAGAGATTTTTCCTGTTTCAACATTTGTGCCTAGATACACAGGGCCATCTTGCAAGCCAACCAAATTTAGACCTTATCCCTTTACATCTGCCCACTTGCCTGGAATTGCATCTCATATACACACAACCCAGCCAATTTCTTACAGATCTCAAGCATGCAAATCCCCTTCAAACATATCCAACCCTTGTGTGCTATTAGTGATAATGCACAAGTTTAAATTCTATTTACACCACATTTGACTGTGCATATGGCTCCCCTAAAACTTGCCCTTGTACATTTGCACATCAAATGACCCTCACTAATGGCACTCCCTTGTCACTAGTTTCCTGGAGACAACTTCCTTCCCAATTACTTGTGAAGGCCCTGAGCTCTATCATGCTTCCCCTGCCACCTGACTACCAACCACAATCAGGAAATAGTTATCCTAAGAAACAGATGGAATTCAGAGAATTACTTTTCCCCAGTCCAGAGTCCAGGTGGATGGGGTTCTTCTCCCACAAAACCAAAATTACCCAATATTTCATTATGGAAACTTCAAACTGTTCAGACTGTGCAATTTCCAAAACTAAACCTGCTCCCTGTCTTTGCCTTCTTCTAGAGCATCTGGGAAACCAAACAGCATAGCAATCCTAAATGCAAAACCTACATCCTGCTATCCAGAAACTTCTTCTTTGATAAAGGAACAGTAACTTCCAGAGATCTGCTTTACCCTCCGAAGAGAGGGGTTCAGTTAAGCACACTGCATTTCCTGCTGCAGTCTGTCAAATATATACAGAGACCTTGGATGGTTTTCAGACAGGTAGAATTAGATGGGGGAAAGCCTACCAGCTTTCCAAGGGGAGAATTAACAGGGAAATTAAAGATCAGTTCACAAGGGTAGGACATGTCTGCTTTAAGGCACATTTCTAACACAAAATGGGAGGAGAGCACTTGATGATAGATTGATCCACTGCATTCAGTGTCTTCAAATATTAATCAAGATAATGGACAACTGACTTATTAGAAGTCACCCTTATTTGCTAATAGGAAGCTTCATTCCAGCAGGGAGGCTGGTAGAGTGGCAGAAAACCCAGCAGAACCTAAAGCGGTCTTGCTCCCTCTTAAATCTTAAAAAGCCTCTGGCACATGCCCACGGAAACGCCACTGCCCCCAACACTGCACATGCACTGCAGAGCTCTGGCCAGCTCAGTTTCCCATGCACCAGGAACAACTGCAAAGTTGACTTTGAATACAGTGGAGTACAGAGCGGTTAGATAACCTCTTACAGGAAAAAAAAAAAAGTGCACTTAGTGGGGCTGGAGTGTACAGATATGTTCTCCTTGGCTGGAAGGAGGGCACACCAGCAACATCTGCCTGATTACCTAGAATGATACAAAGCTGTCAAAAGTCCTCAAATAAATGCCAGACTCTTCATGTGTCTTCTGAGATGGACTTTTTAAGAGAGACAGGAGAGCTGCCTCTAAAATGGAGACACATGAACAACATATACATTGTAGTGTTTTTCAAATAAACATGTAAAAGCTGATGAGCCCAAGAGCAGAAAGCCATGATCCCTAGGCCCTCAAGAATGATGAATGCTGCTTAAAAATCATAAGCCACTCAATTTTTTAATGTATTTTTATACTTTCTGGTCACATTTCCAAGCTTCTCTCTATCTAGTAGAAATACAGAAAACTATTATTTTTATTTATATATACACACACGTGAAAAAGTAAAATTCAGATGATTACAGCTCAGGCCTTAAGATAGTCATCAACTACTACAAGATTTGCAATAAATTTGCAGATTATGCTTGTTTATTATATAACTACATCCAGTCATTATGAATACAGTGTCCAGGGTTTGACAGCGTACAAAATTAAGGCAGAAACAAGTACAACATTCTACAAAATCTGCACATATAACTTCACTGAACATAAACAAATGACCCAAACTGGTATTTGACATGGACATTCACCCAAAGCTTAATGAGCAACAGATTCTTTGTCCCCTTAACCATACAGCACCCAAAAAGCAGACATTCTGGCAGCCCACAGTCACCATGGACCGTGGCACCACCTGCCACTGTCACCAAGAAACTTATCAATTCACACACACATTTTTTTTCTCCTCCAACATTTGATTTTGCACTTGGCTCTCAGAGGGCAGTGCCAGCATGAAACACCACTTTTGCCATCACCAGCCACCCTATCCTCCACTGACTCATACATAAATAATGCATATGGAACCAGGCAGGGAAGAGATGGGGAATAAATGTGGAGGTTTCCTCTGTTTCCAACCAAAATGTTTAAGGCCAGTCTTGTTTCCTTGTGCATGGAACACACAATCCAAGCCGACAATGCTACCAGTAAAAGTTACCAGAAAGGTACCTCCAGAAGCAAGGTGGGATTTTTAGCAGCAGGTACAATGCAGGCACAAAAAGCCCCCGTTCAGTGGATTTTAAAGGTACTGAGCTACAAGGCAGCTCCTCAGTACACACAATCAGACCAGCTTTAAGAAGTCACCCTGCTCAATACTCTGTAAAACACAGCTCCCAGTACTAAAAATTAAGTGTGCATATAAGCTTTTGCTCATCTGGGACCTGACCTGCTGCTCCTACACCACTGAAATCAGCTGGAAATGCAACACTTCATGCTTGAGATCGAAACAGAAGCCCAAACGGCCAACAGCTTCACCAAGGGGTTGGTACATGAAAAGCAAGAAAATGACATAGTAGTGAACTGCAGAGCCTCTCATGAGGATCCACTTGTAAGGTGCCATGTGGCATACTCATTATTTAGTCCCAAACATTTTATTAATTCATAAGATAAATGTTATGGTGTTGGTTTGGAAACATGTTTTTACACTTTTCATCCTATTTCCCCATCCAAGCTTGACTTCAAATCCTATATGACAGAATTTAGGTTTTATAAAAGAAAAAATCCTCTAGCCATTTTCATAACTATATCTCAAATATTGACTGTATTAACTTTGTAGCTGCAACAGCTCCGTGATCTACAACTCCAAGAGGTCCAGCCTTCAGTTATCAAAGCACAAATTAACCTAAACAAACCAGCTGGCTGGTTGCTCACGTGCTGCATCACAACAACTCCTTTCTAATCAGGAGACAAGCCAAGCTCCTGGTACGTGTTGTGTTGCATTGCATACCCAGTTGATACAGCACTTACCTGTCTCTAATAAGGCATATTAGGAATAAAAAAAAAAATCTGCTTCCCAATAAACTAAGGTTATTCAAGCATTCACTTGTGCTGTATGTAAAGCCATCCCAAAAACATGCAAATCACCAAACTTGAAAGCATCAGGCTCCTTTTCGCCACACACTACAACAGCAAAAAGCACAGTAAATACTCTCTTTGGGGACCAACACCCCAACTTTCACACGGATCATAGTCCTCTTCTAAAAAGGGAGTTTGGATCTACAGTTTTTGCAATGATAGCATCACACATCTCTACACTAATATGCTTCCAGAAGCAATTTTAAACAAAGAAATAAGTGATTCTTTCTCCTATTACTGCACTGCAGCAAAGCAGTATGGCAGCTGTTTAATAGCACATAACAAAATTGCAGGACTGTTCACAAAAGGAAAAAAATCTTCAGGAGAGGGGGATTTAAGTAGTTAGAATGCAATTACCTAAATCGGAATTTGGTGGTTAATGACCTTGTGCTTAAAAAATTTGTTACATAGTCCTTAACTATCAGAGCTTCCGTTTTAAATCTCATTGACAGTACTTCCATAACAGCGATCATGAAGCTCTAGGCTAGTAAAAAAATTCCACAAGATTAATAGGTGTGGAGGTGGATAAGCCTGCCAGGCCTCTGCCCTGGAGGGCTGTCCCTTGAATGGAATATGATAAGCTCATCTCAACCTCCCTGGGAGAAATAACCCTTAGATGAGGCAGTTCTCTCTTTGGTCAGGGCAAATACCCACAGTGCTCTGATATACCCATGTAGATCCCTTCTAACCCATTGGTTTTTCCCCTTTGGTACCACCCCTGCTTTCCCCCATAAATACCCCAGCTTCTGCCCTGTTCAGTAGGGAGCTGTCATCCCTGGCCCCCTTCACAGGGCACTGGACAATAAAGGCTGCCCTGTGGCACTGACACACAACTCTCCTGTCTCTCTGTCCCTGAATCAGTCTGGGATCACCTCACAAGGCAGAGTTGAAATCACGGCTAAGAGCTGAATCACTTGCAGCCACAGACTGCACCTTGCTGAGGCTGCCTGATGGCCGGATGCCTGCCTGAGACCCTCAGCAGCTGTCTCCAGCGAGACCTCTCTCTCTGGGAAGATTGCGGCATTCCAGGTCAGACCACAGACTGTCCATAAATAGGCATTTAATTAATGCCCCATCTTTTTGATGAATCTTCACAAAAGGCCAGGTGTTGACCTATGACAGCAATTCATCCTACCCCTGCTTAGCTTAAGCACATTGGAGACCCAATAGCTCAGTATACCAAGGATGAAAAGCAGGCAAGCATATCAATCCCTAGAAGACATGATTTGATTTTCATGGAAGTATCTCCTATGAAGGGTCCGATTCCCAGCCAGGCATCTGCCACCAGGCCATGCAAATGTATCCTTTCTATGGTGCAGTTAAAAAAAGTGTGATGCCAAGAGCATATGATTATGTGTAAAAAGCCTTCAGGGTGCAGAAACAATCCTTCATTTGAGAAAAGAAGAGAATTATTTTTTACAAGAGACTTTCAAAAAGAGGAGCACAAGGGGTTGAAAGGAAAACAGAGGAGGGGCTGATTCCTCACCTCTCAGTCTCCACTAGTCACATAATCTCCCAGCTTCACACAGCTGAGCTGAAACCTCAAGTTTGACACAACCCTCCCAAAAGATTACCAGCAGCTCCAACATTGCCCTTCACTCCCTGGTGGCACCTGTAGCCATATGTAAGGTCATCAACAGGTGATTCGATGAGGCTTTTTCCTTCTTTGTCTAGTTTCTAATAAGAAAAAGTCCTTTTTTAAGTCAAAGAGCACATTTGTCTGCAGATTAGGACAAAAGCAGCACTTTAAAATAGCCCAATTTCTTGAATAATAGTTCCAGCAACTTAAAGCAAACCCCTTGCAATATACCAAACTGGAGGTATTACAGGACAGTTATAGGTAGCGAGACAGAAATCATGACTCAAGTCCTCTTGATCATAAGACACAGCCTGTTTCATTGTTCAAAACCTTCTTATATAGGGAGTTCAAAACTCCCGGCCCTAGACACGGATTGGTCCGAATCTTAGCCCTGCCCAGCTCTTTGAGCCGTGATATGTCTGCTCTCTGGACTGGCTGAGGTCTCTGCATGAGCTCTCCTATCCACCTAGGGCCTTCAGGAAGCCAGGTCAGCCAAACTGGACTTGCCATGATTATTTTGTCTTAGCTAAAGACTGTGACATGGAAGGATTATTTTGAGTGACTTTTTAGCCAGCAATAATGACAGGTTCTTATCTTCTTCCACCACAACCTCCTTCCCTCATCCAAAAGCAAGCCTTCATCTCAAATGCACCTTTCTACTCTTCTTTCACTTCCCAAATCTAGCTTTTTACCATGACACAAATGTCTCATGCTTTACTCTGAGTCCTGTTCTGAGTTCTGCTCTACCACATGCTGGTACAAGATTCCCAGGACAAAATAACTAGCACAGGCACACAGTGATAGAAAAATAATGCATAATTCAATACAAAGTTTTAAAATTTCATAGAGCAGCCAGTAGAAAGGAAGGCAGAATATCTATATCTCCAATTTCAGCCATAACCTCTGTTTGAGACTGCAACATCTCTTCAGTAGCTTTTGAACTTTAAGACAAGAGCTCAGAGCTCAAACACAAACCTTTACTTACACTTGAAATTAAAACAAATCTCATCCATTTAAGGTCAGGTGTTACTGCTGACACTACTTCAAGTCCTCACCTGGAGTTTGGCTCTTAAGCTGAAAATACTGTTGGAAGTATTTTGTTAGTCTCCACTGTATGCCCAGACATTCAGATTTAATATAGAAGCCTATACATCAAAAGGAGGAGCACAAGATTGCAGAACATGCAACCTTATAGATAATGCCTGCCTATCTAGGAGCTGAGAAACTTCCAGGTAGAAAGTACTGCCACTTGAGGTTTCCAGCTAGAAAAATGCTCACATAAAATCTCAGACCAACCTCTCTGATGACTCATCTTCTTCTCCATTTCCTCCATACCATCAATGATCCCACAACTCAAGGAACAACAGTTCTTCTCTACCTGGTTTTTATACCACATCCAGCTCAGGAGCCATAGAGCCCAGCAGGCAGGCTTCTGGAGATGAGCAGTGTAGGTCGCCATGATTTGCACTGAGGGGCTACAAGGGCCCTCCCACCATCAAGGAACTGATTGTGAGTGATAACACATGTGTGTGATTGCTGACCATGGAAAGGTGGACATGCCTATGTCCCAGAGATCTCTCCCAGGGTGTGTGGAGCGCACACACTCTCCCATTCATTTCTGGCCAGACATCACAAGACACTGGCAGGCCAGTGATGTACAAAATGGAACGGCAAGGGGTCACCTAGGTTTTCCTGCAAGCAGGGTGCAGAAGGGGTGGTGGTTCAGTCAGTAAGGGCAAGGTGAGCTCTCAGTAAAGCCTGTATTTTCAGACACCTCTACCATTCATGGCAGTCTGAAAAGCTCCTGGGCTAGCAAATCCTACTCTGTGAAAAGGAAGGTGAAAATGGAGCTGGTAAGGGGAAGAACCGGCCTTTCTAATGTACCCCTCCTCACACCTCCATTCTCCCTTCTCCCAGTCCATAGCAATGGAGTCCATAGCAATGGGGAACAAAAATAGACAGACCCTCCTATGCATCCGAAGGAGATCACTTTATTGTAGAAATCACGCCCTTTTTATACCTTTAATCTCTACCTGACATAACTGAAACCAAACCGAGGCCTAACAGAACAGAAACAGAGCACCCATTGGCTGGCTGAGCTGCAGCGCTGCTGTCCACACGTCCTACCACCCAATCAGCTTCCCGCTCATACACTGTCACGCGTTCCTCCAGCCAATCACAATCCCACTTCCAACTGTCACTCAACTGACCCTCTCCTCACTCCTAACTGCCTCTCACCCCTCAAATGACTTTCAACCGCCCGGCCTGCAGCTGTGCCTTTCCCATAGGGCCTTCTGGTGACCATAAGCCTTAAACATTTTAACAATTATAATCCCATATCCTACACCAGTCCCTGTGCCTGGGACTGTCAGCAGCTCTTTCTGAAGTCCTTTCATTATCAATTTCTTTTGATCACACACTAAAAACAGCAAAGGTTCTGATTAAGCACAAGCAATGAACAAAGAAGGTCATGAAATATGTAATAAAAGGTATTCCTTACCTGCAAGGCACCCCAAGAGGGCAGCATGAGGGGAGGATGGGGCAGGAGGGAGCCAGAGGTGGGGAGGGAGAAGGGCAGCTCAGAAAGGATATGGGTTGCACACCATTTTGATGCACCAGCTCCGTGGGCTGGTGGTCTGCTTCAAGCAGAAGAAGACAACTGGGGCCAAGTCTGGGTAGGGGATATCAGGATCCAGAGGTGAGGTGACTTCTTCATCCTCACCCAGCTCCAGGGAGGACGGTGGCTGCTCCGGTGGGGTTTGTTGCTCTGAGATCCCCAGATCCACAGGCTCCAGTGGGCAGATGGCAGAAGTGTGAGGGGGCTGTGGGCCTGTGGGCCAGGTGGAGGTAGGCTGGGGGATGTACTCTGCCATGCTAGCCACAAGTGAGAACGCCTGGAAAGGAAGTGAGAAAGAGAAATTAAATCCCATGAGGAATCAGCAGCAAAAGCACTACACATCTGTGTTCTCCAAGCAAGTCCAGAGCAGGGCAGAGCTGCAGGACTGACAGCTCTGACAAATGATAAACCACTTTGTTATAAATGCATATTACATAGTCGGCTTTTTGCAAATATTGAGATGAATGCTATATGTATAATTTGGGAAGGTTGTACTGTATTTTCTTCTATTAATCGAGTTTATAAATGTGATAGTGTAAATTTTCTGAATGTAACATAGTGTTAAACTAAAGACTGGATTTTTTTTCTTTGTAATATCTAAACTGGCCCAACCAGAAGGTAGGGGGAATCATCCTGCATTCCTGCAGGAAAATTGTTGACCAAAAGCTATTGAACTTCTGTTATCAAGTATCTTATCCAAATGCAGATGAGCACAACCTCGGGAGAAGAATTTATGGGGACTTGTGCTATCAGACGGAATGGAGTCACCCGCAGATGGATTTACCAGATAAAATGATTGAGGGGGAGTTGAAACTTAACAAAGAAAATCGTACCCAAAAGAAATGTTTGAATCATGCATGTGAATTTATAAATATGCAACAGGCTGATACTTTTAAGGATCAAGCTTTTGGTAGCAGGTGTGCTGGCTGGGTTGGCACCAGGCACCCTCGGCCGAGGTTTGCTTTAGTCTGTCTCCTAATTGTCTAAATATTTTATTTTTATTAAACTTATAATTTTTTCTAAGAAAGTGAAACTTGTTTTTCACAACTTGGTGCTGAAGCGGTTTTAAGCTCTCTTCTGCCAGTCACTCTCTCCACCAAGACTCTGGCTACTCCTCTCCATCACCATTTAAACCCTCCCTGTAGGCCCTGAGACACCCTGTCAGAGTGCTGCACCCTGTCAGAGGATGGTGCCAGCTCTTTTGAGGCAGCCTGAGCACCATAACAGAACACAGTGTTTTGAACAGTACGGACCCAGCCTGACACAACAGAGCCATCCTGCCCTTGCAGCCCCTAACAGAGTCCTGCCAGCTCCAGGTTCAACTTTGTTGGCCCAGCTCTCCCATCCAAGGGCACTCTGGGCTAGTCCTGTGTCACAACATCATACGGGCTCCATCAGACTGACACTGACAAATACACGTCAAACCCATACATGACAGTCACTCATTCAAACAGCAAGCTGTAACACCAGACAGACGTGGGATTAAACATTAAGCACCTTTTACTCAAGCTTCTTGAGCTCTCCTATGCTAGAGCAGTGGAAACACCATGAACACAAGCTGCAAAAGTTATTTCACTAAACAGAATGGTCGGAGAGCATGGGTGGGCATGAGAAGAGTAGGTCTCAGGCTCACTGGCAGCCTGTGTTGGTTTTGGTTGGGAAAGGGTTAATTTTCTTCACAGTAGCTGGAGTAGGGCTGTGGTTTGGATTTGTATTGGAAACACTGTTGATAATACCAATAATTTAGTCACTGCTGAGCTGTGGTCACACAGCATGTTCTGTTTCTTATATCACCCCACCAGTGAGTTGGCACAAGAAACTGGGAGGGTTGCAGCCAGGACAGCTGACCCCAACTAACCCAAGAGATATTCCATATCATATGACATCATTCTCAGCACATAAAACTGGGGAAGAAGGAAGAAAGGGGGACATTTGGAGGGATAGTTTGTATTTCCAAGTCCGTGTTATGTGTGATGAAGCCCTGCTTTCCTGGGGATGGCTGAACACCTGTCTGCCCATGAGAAGAGGTGAATAAATTTCTTTTTTTTTTGCTTTACTTGAGTGCACAACTTTTGTGTTACCTATCAAACTGCCTTTATCTCACTTTCCTGCCTTTTTCTTCCTTTTACTCTATTGATTCTCCTCCCATTCCAGCTGGAGGGTAGTGAGCAAATAGCTGTGTGTGGCTTAGCTGCCAGCTGGCGTTGAACGACAACACTTCTTCACACTGCAGAGCACCAAACTTTTGCTAAAAACCATCGCTCTGCTGCCTGGGTGCTATCCATTCAACAGCAGAGTGGAAGTGGCTTGTCAAACTGAGGGGAATTAAATAAACTCCAAGGCTTGGCTTTGGAGGGGTGTTACACGGACACTCTTAGGAAAGAGAGCTTGGCCAATGACTCCCTGATTTCTTCCCTTCACCCTGTTGGCATGTTCAACCATCTGGAGTGCCCATGCTGCAAGCACAGATTTAAAATCCACACAAGAGCCCTCAGACACGCTGCAGTACAGAAAGGGATGATGCGCAGCAGGAAAATTTGTGTCTGTCCAGACCTCATCTCCTCACATACTGGCCACAGGTTATCCTTCCTGGCACTTGTCTCAGTTCTCTTCACTTTAGGATCACAAAGCCTGTGAGCAGCTCTGTTGGCACAGCTCTGCTTTGGCAATGCACCCTTGACATTTCAGCCCATGACCCTTTTGATGCTCACACTGCTGGATCCATGCTCTCCAATGCTCCCCACACCACTCATCTGTCAGGCTTGCCAACCACTCCACCTTAGGTTGCAGTGACCAGTCATTCCCAGATGATTGACCAGGCCCTGAAACCTCTGCCGACCCATCCTGTTTTCTCAGCCTCCTGCTCCCAACACACACTTTGATCCAAAGCTTTGCTTGTTCTTCGAGGCTTGGTATTTGTCAGAATAAAGAGCAGCAAGTGCAGGGGTTTAGAAAGCAGACATAGTGTCCCTTAGGGGATAGCAGAGAGACTCTTCGAATTCATTATCCCAAAGGCCTACAGCTATTGGAAAGAACAGATACCATGTCTCCTGACTGGCTTGGGGATGCTGTTCATAATTTTTTAAGCCTTGTGAAAAAATTGCCAGTGCATCCTTCTCACCATCTATCACTGCTCTTTTCAAAAAACCTTTCAGCATGTTTTTCACTCTGGGCACCCACATAACTACTTGTACCACTTTTCCATTCCCTATTCCTACCAGCTCCCCATTACCTGCTCTGAGCTGGCTCCCTTGCAGGCTGTTAACATGCAGTGGCTGAACTCAACTTCCATTACAGCACAGAGGAGAAAGATTAGCAGAGACAGCCAGGAGGAATTACTTATTATGGTGCTCAGAGCATGCACACTGATGAGGGCATGACAGTTCCAAACTGCAGCATACAAAGCTTCATAATTACCAGTACAACTGAGAAAAGGAATAGGAGAAACAAGCTCATCAGCATTTCCCTGCTTTCCCTTCAGCAAGCATCCAGGGCCTCTTCTCCATATCACCACTGTTAGGTGCAGCTGGGATTTAGGGATGCTCCTCTGCCCATGTGAAACACACATGCACAGACTGGGTAGTATGTATATCACAGCTAGTTCATCACTCTAATTTGGGCAGTTCAGATTGACTCATTAGGGCTCATATGGACACAGGGCCAGGTAATCCTAAACTTCCCTTTGGAAGTCCTGAAGCTAAATACAGTCCTTGAATGATAGCTGCCCCACTGGAGATGTGAGTAATACTTATCACCTTCCTGAGATTAAATCCTGTTCTGCCTCCCAAGGCTATGATCACAATGTATTCCCTAC
Source organism: Hylia prasina (assembly GCA_013397195.1). NCBI lineage: Eukaryota > Metazoa > Chordata > Aves > Passeriformes > Sylviidae > Hylia > Hylia prasina. The sequence continues at coordinate 816,798 of VYXD01003415.1, forward strand.
ATTAAACAGGATTAATATTCTGTGTCAAAAGAGAGAGAGAGGAAAATCAAGCAGTGGGGCACTTCTGAGATCTTCACACATTGAGTCCTCCCATCTCAACTTCAAAGAAGAGTACAGTGGTTTTTTTCTGCAAGAGATAGGTCCCGGGTTGTCTCTGCTACCATTTCAGATGTGGAGGTTGGAATCAGCTATTTCCCCTATTTTGGTCAAGCTGCAACTCATGCAGTACTGCTGTTTACTCTGGGTTTGCAAGCACCGGCCTTGCCTTGCTGTAGCATTGCTCTGTAACTTGGTTGGAGTCAGCCTGTTACAGTATTTCAACCCAGGGGAGCCCTGTTTAAATCAAAATGAGGAATGAGTTTGGCAAATGCATTTATCTGCATACACAGAAAAATGTGTATCAATGGAGAGGGTTCCTACCCAGATAAAAGGCAGTTATAGTAAGACTCAACAGAATTCTAAATCTCCATAATTTGTCTTTGGGATGCCTCTAACCTCCCCTTTGTGCAAGAGCAGCTTACTGTGAAAATGGCAATACAGGAGGACAAGGATACAAGACGACGGTTATGGGGTGGCCAGATGCATGTTCTTCCCTCTCAGCCTTTTGCTCAGGCAAGCCTAACCCCAGCTGGTGCAGCAGGCCAGACCCATTAGAAAAAATCAAATCCTCCCCACTCTGGACTTATCTGGCCAAATGTCCCCCAAATACACAAAAATATTCCACTGCAAAAGTCACATACCAGTGGAAGAGTGATGCTACACCAGCTACACTTCCCTCCCAGGGGAAGGGAAGTTATTTGGGGGCTGGCAGCTCTTCCTGCTTCTCTCCCTGCACAGCCTGTGCCAAACCCTCCTGTGAAGCCAGGTCTTAAGTCTGCACTGTCCGTGCCCAAGGACCATTTAAAACCACCACCATACTGATCTGAGCACCCACTGGTTCTGCATCCGGCACACACACCTGCCCTGGACATGTGTGCTGGCAGGGAGCTCACTGCCTTGGCAAGCACAAGAGAAGTTGACAGCCTCTGGCTCAACCCTTCTCCAGAAGCACATGGTCCTGCCAGACTACTGAGGAGAAAGGGAGAAGGATGCTAAAAAACAGCAAGAGAAGTTGTGGTCTTAATGAGAAGTGGAAACTGGTTAGGAATAAAAGGAGAAAATATCACAATGCAGGAGAAGCGCTACAGATTAGGGGTGTCTGTCCAAAACGGCCAATGTCACCTCCTGGCATGCATTGCAGAGGTCTCTGCTCAGACACACTCCCCCTTTAAGGCTGCAGCAGGCATCCCAGGGCTGTCAGTGCCATGACCTGCCATGAGCGAGCCAGCCCAAGGTGTACTGCAGGCACCACACTCCAGCCAAAGCAGCCCTCCAGCTCCTCACTGTCCCCTGACAGAGAGGCTGACAGGGGCCATGGGTGAGGGAGGACTGGTAGGACCTTTACAAGGCTCATGCAGCCCTTTCTGGACTATTACAGCTTGACAGTGAAAGGGCCTTTTGTAGACAGCCAGGTGAGGGAAATACTGGAGAGAGGTCCCCAGAGCACTATCACAGTGCTGGAGGGGATCCACCCAGAGTCCAGCAGGATACAACTCCACTGTCATGTGGGACCATGCTCAGAGTTCACCTTCTCCACCATCATCCTTAACCCTGGATCCCTTGCCAGCCCACACTGCCTCAGAGCTCTTCCTTCCTGCCTGCACACTGCTCACACAGACAACACTGGAGTCCACATCAAAAATGAAAGTGTGGAGTATATTTCCTTTAAGAGCAGCTCAATGTACAGACAGCACCTCCCATTCTGAGGGCACACAAGTCCTTTCCAAACCATCCATCACCATCAGTCACCCATTACCCAGATGCAGCAGGAAACACAGCAGCCACTCTGTCCTGCTAACACCCTTGTAGAAGAGGGACAAAAATGACAATTTCCAGCTGGTGTTGCGGGGGAGAGCAAGATGGTCCCATAAGCTGCAGCAGCACCTGAGGCACACATATTTATCATCTCCAAACATCGATCCAAAAGTTGACAAGTGTCTGCGGGCACTGCTTTTGCAGCCAGTCATACAGGCCCAGACTTATTTAAGGAGGTTTCTGATTGTGTTGCGTATTTAGGAATCCGTGTGGGTGACCCCGTTTGGCAGCTGTGTGAGCCTCCCAGGGTGCTCTGCTGAGCACAGTGGTGAGCCCGTGTTTGTTTGTTGCTATAACTGGCAAGCATTACCTTTGATGCATGCGTCTGGCTGCAGTGATGTGTTAGTCATACAGGTCTCACATTTGGAGTGTTTGTCGTGGTACAATTCATTAGTGGTAACCAGCTCCCTCTGTGTTTGTGTTCATCTGGCACTGGCATGTTTTTCTGCCTGTTGGTGTGCGACAGCATCTGTTCTTGTCTGTTTGTGTGTGTATGGGGTTGTATGAGTGCCAGTAAGAAACAGGGTCACTTTTCTTAACACTTCATTTGAAACAGGAGCTTTTACATCTCCATCATCTCAGCACCTCCAAATGCAACGGGACATAGCAGAAACCCAGCAGGGAGTTTTCCAAACAGTGCCTAAATCCATTGCTTGCAGATGGTGGGGTTCCCACACACCCCTGAAGCACAACATCCATGGCCTGCAGCAGAGCCAATGTCTAGCAGCTTCCCTGCCCTGGTCAAATGCCCATGACTTGTTGCCTTTCAGCTGCATGCTGATTGATTGCTGTGTCTTCTTTCCAAACATGCTACTATCCTCTGCTAGATTTGCTCGAGTGCTTGACAGCCTCTCTTTTTCGCCCTGGTCATTTTGCACCCTTCCTCCTGTTCAGGACAGGGAGGAGAAGAAATTCCTGCATCCCGCTGAGCAGGGGAAGGAGCAGTCCAGCCAGCGCAGGACAAAATAAGCAAACTATCTGTCCTGAAGGCTCAGTAATACCCTGTCTTCAACCTGTACTGCAGGCAGCACCCTGCAGCTGTAGGAAGAGCAAGCCCTGGTCTCCTGGACACTCCCACCCCCATCATCACTGTCAATGTCCAGTGTATCACTTTCCTGTCCTGAGGCTGGGATAGCCCCATCCTGTCCCTAGGTCTGGTCCCTGCTCCTGGCACAGCAAAGTGGGGATCTGCTTACATTGCTAAGAAGCCTTTGGCTAAGCCAAAGGAGATGTGGAGACTAGTAAAAATTTTGCTGGAGAGATGGAGGGAAAAAAGTAAACAACTGGAGAAGAAAAGGCATAGGAGTAATATGGCCACTTTGGTTGTAGGCAATACAGAGGAGAAAGGAGTTTCCTATTGGAAAAACATAACTTGACCTTAATGTGGAGTATTTAAGACTCAAAGGTGTGTGCTGCTGAAGACCCTGACCTTATCTCACTGCTTCCCAGAGAATATGCCAACTTGTTTTCAACAAAACATTTTCATTTCTGGTGCTCCAAATGAACAAGCTCTAAAAATCTCCTTCTGGGTATGACTCCATACTGTGTAACAGACCCATCTATGTGGAGACTCTGCCCCAGAGTCCCCTCTCAAACCTGCCCCACTCTACCCCTGCACTGCTTTGGTCTGCACAGCTCCCAGTGATTCCTCCTCCTTGTGCACACAGACAGCTTTCACATGAGAGGATTCCTGTCATGCCCGCTCACTTAAACCACCGCTTAGCCAAGCCGCACATCTTTAGCGCTTAATTCTTGCTCTTAAATTAATCTCCTTAGCTCCGTGGCCATTCTGTGGCACTGAAAGCTGCCTCTTGCCTAGCAGCGCTGTGCCAGTACTGATGTGCCAAGTGCCACCTTTCCGCAGCGCTGGCGCCTGGGCCGGCCGCAGGGCTGGGCTGCCAGCCTCACGTCTCCTGCTGGCCCTGTCACGCTGCGAGTCCATGTCTGATGTGCCATCTATCATCATATCTTGGTCTTGTGGCCTGGGCTGTCCCTTTCTTGCCCCTCACCAGGTCCTCAGACCCCATGTTTCAGATTTTTGATTGCCCCCAAATGCATTAGCTTGCATTTTTCCTAAGATTAATGTCATTAAGTTATTTTCTGCCCATCTTTCTGACCTCACTAGTTCCCTTTGTGTTAATTTACTGCATCTGCACTGGCAGGCAAAAAAACTCGTTTATTGTCACCCAGGGAAGTCATTAATGTGCTGTTTACTCTCTCCTTCAGGTCAGCAGTGAACATGGCAATTAAGATGGTCAGATGAAGTTGACAGAGAAGAAGATAGTGGTGTCATAGGCTACCAGCATTGATGGCTCTGAGGCCATCCTCACACTCTTAGCCCTTGATCCAGATCCTGAAGTGCTAGCTGGAAAGACAAAATGTGCAAATACCTCAACTGTGCCTCTGAGAGAAGCCCATACTGGGTGAACAGAGCTGCAGCTCCAGCCCCACACAAGAACAGATGCCCAAAGCTGAAGCTGCCAGCATTATTGCACCTGTTCAAGTGAAAGAGGCAACCTGGGGCTGCTCCCACACAGGCTAAGTCAACAGTGAGAAGCTCTGCTGTTTCACACCATCCTTCCTGGACCAACCTCTGCCCTTTTTGTCTCAATCCCAGTGCCCAGCCCAACCCAGTGTCCTCTCAGGGCCTGTTGGAGTGAACGGGAGCAGGGAAACAGCAGCATACAAGGAGTGGGGAGACTCCAGGAGACTCCCTGGTCCCTGTCACAGCACTGAATGCAACTCCCCACTTCTGCACAAGCATCCTCATCCCACTCCAGACTTCTTCCCAGCTCACTCTCATCTGGAGACGAGACTCCCTGGGGTGAAGATGGAAATGGGGAGGTGAAGACAGTAAGCAGCACGTCTAAAGGGAACACAATATAAGAAGCTTTGGGAAGCATCAAGAGTTACATCTACAACCTCTCTCCTCCCTAAAAATTACTGCTCCCCCTCAATCCCTCCAAAGGAGATAATCTGCATAAACACAGCTAAGCATTTGGAGCAAACTAACTCTTGGCAAAAACAAAAACAGGAAGGGAGCTGAAGCTATGTGGAGTGTGATCGTGCCCCAGGCTCTGCCTCCAGAAAGGAGAGAGGATATGGGAAAGAAATGCAGCTATGAAGATGGGAGTCTTCTAGAAGCAGAGAAGAGGTAATGTTGCTAGCTCTTCTGCAAAGGCCTACAGGCTGTTCAGTCTCAGGTCAATAGATGGACCAGGACCTTGTGATGGTTCCCTGGCATCCCACATGATTACTGTCACTGCTACTCATTTACATATGGTTAAGAGTCCCCTTCTCTCCCTGCTGTCACCAGGGGGAAAAAAAGCAAAGCTGGGACAGCTGCTTAAATAGAGATCACTGAAAAGCAGCAAAGACACCAATGCAAGGGTATCTGACCACAGATCTGAAATGGACCTCTGTAGTCCAAGCCAAATCCTTGCAACCTTGCCAGAAAACCCAGTCTGAAAGAGTCCATAATGAGTTACTCTGCCCCCTACCTCTGCCCACCCCCACTGTCAAATTCAGAGTGGGTTTAAAGGCAAAAATAAGGAAAAAAATGCCCAAGGAAGAGAAGCAATTGAGGGCATCAACACTGCCAAAAGTCCCCACTCAGAGAGGAAATGCAAGACAGTACTGGGCACATTGCACACTTGTATACACATTTGCAAACACACACATGCAGCAGCAGAAACAGGATCCCATCTGCTCCTGACAGTCTGACTTGCAGCAAAATCCATTCCTAACCTCTGTCCTGGAAAACAACTTAATTGAACCTGTCAGACAGACACACTAAAGTCAACACCTGAGAAATGTCTAACACCACTAACTCCACCTGTGCTCCTATATACATGTTTTTGTAGCCATGGACAAACTCTGACACTTCAGAGAAAGGAAATATAAATTTTCCATACCCTCTGCCCTCCCATCTCAATGGTCATACCAGACAAGCACTTTCAGCAGTCACATCACAGCAGCAAAATCCCTGGCATTTGTCACTTCACCAGCTACCAACAGCACAGGTCAGCAGCTCCTCTCCATCCTGTTCAACCCCACAGCCACAGCCCCAAATCCAGCAGTTTCACAAGGATATGTCCTTTGCTTGCCCTCCAGGGATGCCCCCCTTAATGTAATGCTTTACATTAAGGCAGAGTGGAGCAGGATGTGGTGCCCATGCTGTAAATAATGGTTATGTCAGAAGCAGAGACCAACAGTACCCTTTGGTACTGGCTTTTTTTATATACACCCACACATTTGATGAGGGTAACAACCTTTGCTTTCGAAGGCACCCTTCCAATCCTGCCTTGATCACACAGAGATACAGCTTCTGCACTGCATTCTGCAGGTGCTGGGAAGCACAAGCTACCGCAGAAAACACCAACAAGCGGGATTCCACACCAGGAGCCCACTCCTGGAGCATGTCCACTCATCCACAGGCTGCAAGGACTGATGTGAATCTGCAAAGCCCCTGGTGACTGAGCCTGGCTTGGCCCAGAGACACCTTCCTCCTGTGCCACCACAGCAGCACACACCTCCAGTTCAAGGCAAGAGAGAAGGCATTTTTTGACATCTTCTCATTGCAATTAGTCACTGATACACTGGGCTGATTGCTTTTCAGGTCACCCTGCCATGCTTCAAACACCAGGGCCTGACAAGTACTGGGAGAGTGAGTTTATTACAAAGTTACTGGGTTGATTTATGCAATTTGAGTTATGATTAGAGGGCTTAAATAATTTTTTATCAGTATAAGACATTTTTCAAACCACCATGTGGTTTTCTAAGATTTCTAAAAGCCTTAAAGTATGCACTTCAGACACAGATGAATAAACTAAGTAAGCTGACTATACTAGGTCATTATAAACAACAATGCACCTCTGCATAACTGACAAGAAATTTCTACTTTCCAAGGCCAGTTTGGGGTTTTACAGATCTTGAACACCCTTCAAATCAGCCCTACATTATCCCATCTAATATTGTTTTTAAATACAATTAAGAAATGGTACTACATGATCTTGAAGATCCACCTGCACCACTTGATTTCTGAACCCATCCATGGACTCAGAGGTTCCAGTAAGGCTCTGGGCAACTGCAGAAATTCACCTACTTGCTTGAATGTGCAGGATTGGGACTTTGATTTAATAAAAGATTAAATTTATTTTAAATCGGTGTCCCACTCTTTTAAAGATTCCTAACACTGTGTGTGCTTTTCATAATTTTTCCAGCTGTAGACACTTGTTCTCTTTGAAAAAAAAAAAACTGAATAAAAATTAGTTTCAACGTTTTGGGGTGGGTTTTTTCTCACTAGGAAAAAACGCTGACCAAGCATGTGGCTTCTTTGCAGCATAGCCTGGAATTGCAGGCTTTTCCCAAAATCAGAGGTGGCCAGGGCTCAGCATAAGCCACCCTGGTGTGGGACATCCTCCTGGTGTGCCTTGCTGTCAGTGGGACAGGGCAGGGCTCTAACATTAAACAGGGCTGTAGGCTGGCACCATGTCACACTGGGCATGGACACACGGGTTCTCCAAAACTGGATCAGGCAGCAGAGAAAGAGCCAGGTGGGAAGTGGTGGAAGGAAGCAAGCAAGCAAGGCCAGGACTAGAAGAGATGCCAGAACTGCAGCCTGGGGCACAGGTGCATTATTGGCACTTTGAGCAAGGAAGGTGCTGCTGTTGGTGGGGGCAAGAGTGAGGACACAGGAAAGCTCACCCAGCATTGTAGGGGCACTGTGATAGACCCCAGGAAGCCCAGCTGGTCTCCTCCTATCCCAGCCAAGGTCACCGTGTCTACCCAGAAACACCCACAGGGAAGCACTGAGCTCCTTGTGAGACAGCATCCCCCTCACATAATGCTTCCCTTCACTCCCTTGATAGCTGTGGATGTCCTGGCCCTGCATCAGCCAGATCCACAGCCTGAAAACACTCTCAAGGCAGCAAAAAGGGGAGATTTTGAAAGATAAAACATGAGACAGGTTGGCATAACCCCCTTTATAACAGGCACTGTCAGACTGATCCAGGCTTCACAAGGGCCTTAGATGTGGCAGATCAAAGCTTTCTCTTTGTCCCCCTGACTCTCCTGTGAGATATTCACTACCAGATCTCCTGGCAAGGCACGTGCGCATCTTCTGGTGCATCAAGGTGGCCAGTGTTTAGACACAGCTTTCCAGTGAGATCTGCAGGAAAGCTGCTTTTCCCCACCTTCCTGCTGCAGTCAGGGCCAAGGCTTTCCCAAACAGGTACTGCACTCTTGCCCAGCCAGCCTGGTGCAAGCACCCTGGCAGTGGGCAGGCAATCCAGTGCAATGCCCAGATTCCATCCTTGTCTGCTTCCCAGCTCACCTGGGAGAGGATCGTGGCACTAGACCTTCACTGACAGGCATGCACTGCTGCCCTTCTGAGGAAGCTCACATCCAATGCCCATGCCATGAAACTACTATGTTATTTTATGGAGAGAGGAATAAATGCTCTCAGTCCCTTGCAGGCAGCCCGCAGCTGCCTCCTGCCTGAGGCTGTGTGCCTGCCCAGACCTCAGGGATAGGGCAGTGCTGGCTGGAGGAGAGATGCTCAGGTGTCCTTAAAACATAAAGGGGAAGGGGGGCAGAAATGCGGCTCTTGGATTCCCTTCACAGTGCTCCAAATTAAAAGTTTCTTTGCAGATAGGGTGTTGAGAAGAGAATGTGACTGAATGTTTTTTTCCACTGATAGAGAAGCTTACATGTCAAAGTTAAAACACTGAGGGGTAAGCGAGATGGAGGGTCAGCAGACCCCTTCCTTTTTTAAGATAATAAATCCTCAGTCACCAGCCCAATCTAAGACAAGGAGCTCTGCAGTAGCATACAGAAACAACTGACAATTCACATAGCAGTCTTCTAGGCGACAGGGACAGAGAACCAGTAGCAACCCCCAGATCAAAGAGAAAAACACTTCGTATTAACAGAGAGAAAATGCACAAGTTCTGCTTTAGATGTTTACCATCTTTCTCTGCAATAATTTGCAGGGAAAATATACATATTTGGGGTTTTTTTCTTTCTGACTTTTTTTTTTTAAAGCCACTGCTACTTTTCACACAGCGGCTGTTACCAAGAAGCAAAAGGTAACCATCAAGAGGTTTACGAAAACCAGTACTGGCAGAAAATATGCCTCATAATTGCCAGTCAGCAATGTCTAACATTATTTCTGTTTCTCTTCTTTTTTAATTCTTCTATTTCCACCCCGCTCCACCCACTGACTCCAGCCAACAGCTTCCAGTGATGTACAGAAGATGATGCATTTGCTATATTAAAGTACATCCTATTCCATGTCCCTTTTCAGGATGTTGCACATGCAATTGAAATGCAATAACAACCATAAAAAAAAAACAAGAAAAGACAATTTGTGAAACCTGAATCCAAGACTGAACTCTTGCTTGAATTAAAAAAAAAACCAATACCCCAAACCCAAGAAGATCCTGAACAGTGAAAAGGTTTTACGTAAAGTTATATATTTACAAGTCTCAGGTGGTTACCTCTCCAGGGAGGAGATTTTGTAACCCTCCCTCTTTCCCACCATCCTTCCCCATCATAACAGAACAAACTAACCAGGGCTAATTTTGAAATTCCTGGAATTATCCACACTACTTGTATCCTTTATAGTCGTGTATAAAGAGCTGCGGATTATCTGTGAGACACACATTCCCTGCTGCAATTGCTCATGGACATGAACTACTGGAAACACAGTTGTTCCCTTTCTGCCACCACCACTGCCCAAAACACACACCAAAATCAATTATTGCTACTTGTTGGGTAAACGGAGGCAGTCTCACATACATTGGCACTGCACTCAGACGTACACATACCACCGGACATGCACACAGAAACAACTTTCCTCTCTGGAAAGACAGAATTATTCACATCACAGACATGTCTACCCTCAGCTTTTACTTCTGCCAGAGAGGAAACAGGTATGAAACAGAACAGGAATGATGCAGGTACATGGGTGGGTGCATGTTTCTATTAAAAGGACAGCAAAACCAAGCAAAACGAGACAGACACAAGATTAGCCAGGTGTGCATGCGTCTCACCTACCTTTTCATGGAAAAGAAATCTCCAAGGGAGAAGTCACCAAGTCAGAGAAGCAAAATAAAATAATGAAGATGCTTTGAAAAAATTCCCCCACCAAGGAAAAAAAAAGGCTCCCCCACCTCCCCCCCTTGCACACAGGCACACACACACACAGACACACACACCTCGGTGCCCGGGGTGGGGAGAATAGGAGAAAAAAGATCAGGATCAGCTGAGTGATGGGGAGCAAAGAACCTGCCGGCGAGAAGCGGGGAGTTGTGTTAGATCCGTGCCTGCAAGGACTGAGCGTGTGCAGGAAGGAGATGGTTTAAAAGGAGAATACATGGTAAGAAATTGAGGTTGCTCAGGCTGGAGTCTGAAGCTCTGGAGTCAGAGCAAACAAAAAGAGGTTAAAAAAAAGGACCTCTTCCTTCACAGGAGGGCTTGGGGGGTTTTGCCTCTGTGTGTTTTTCCAGGCAGTGGTGTTGAGAAGTGACAGAAGCTTCCTTCCAAAAAGACCAGAGAGAGGGTCAAAATAATTGCAGGAGGCTGAGAAGTGATGGAGGTGTGGGTGGGGGCAAGGTTAGCTATTCCATGGTAGGAAAGTGAAGAGGAAGGGCTGGTGTGTGGTTTCTGTCTCGCTCTCTCTCTCTCTGTTCACCAATGGCTTATGAAGCAAACTGCATAGAGAGAGAGAGAGAATAACTGTACAGGCAGAGAGGCAGAGTGAAACACCGTCCTTACAGTGACACCAAATGTCTTTAGGGGAACCTACAATTAGAGGCACAGAATGCAGGAATTCTTACAACACAGGAGGAAAGGAACACCATCACACACCTGCATCCACGCTGGGGTCTCAGGACGCTGGTTTGCCCCTGCCTTCAGCACACTCATCCTCCCTTTTCTGGTGGAGACTGGCTTCAGCATGATTGCCTTTCCTTGAACTTTTAAGGATGTGTCCCTCCACAGGCCAGAGATCAAGCAGCTTTGAGAATTATCATTTGGGAAGAGTTAAAAAAACAAACTAACAACCCTCCCCCAAAAGTCCTTCCCTCAAAACCAATCCCTCCTCTCCACCCCATCTTACTCCCAGATCTGTTACTGGAACCCAGGGGGTGGGAACAGCTCCCTGCAAATTAGTTTCCCATGGCATTTTTTGAAGCCAGGGGAAATGAGAGGGATGATAATGTGCAGGAATCCCACCTTCCAGTGGCTGGAACAGAGTATGGCCTCCCCGAGCCTCATCCAATGGAGGGCCAGAACAGCCACCTGACCCCACTGGTCCCATTCTGTGGCTGCGCAGCCCTACCCCACATCAGCACAGGCCGCTCATTCTTGAAGCATCAACCTTCAGTTTTCCTACTGGGGATCCCAAGTCAGCTCTGGGAAAGAGACGCTACAGGAAGCCATCACAGTCCTCAAGGCTTTTCATGCGTTTTTCCTGTTCAGACCAATAAAATTCCAAATGTTACAAGACATGGAGACATTCTTGCTTCTACCATGGGCATATATTGTAAACAAGAATCTTAAAAAATGCCCAGTTGCCAGCTAGGCTATGATACAAGATACACTGCAGCCCAGAAGCTCCTCTGCTTCCTTGCAGGGTTCCACAAAGCTTCTCCAAACTTTCCTCACCAAGATGGTGTCCAATCCAGCTGTCACAGACTTTGCAGTGCATGGCTAGAATAGCTGGGTCAAGGTAATCAACACATCTAAACTAAAAATGGCTGGGAAACCAAGCACTGTCATCATACTGTAAAACAGGCCCTTGGATGTTAACCCTCCACAGGAGGGAGATGGAGCAAGCTCACCTTCTGGTAAAGTCAGGGCCACTCTGGTTTTACCTCAAGGTAGCTCACATGTGTTCACCACCTAGGATGAAAAACATTCTGTAAATATCCTCTCCTCTGCAATTCATCTCCATGTGGCTTGGCTTTGCTGTGCCAAGGACTTGAACCAGCAGCCAAGGAGCCTCTAGCCATTTATATCACATAAGCCAGGCTCCTTGGAGCTTGAGCAACGTGGTTGGCACCATCACTGTCTCTCACCAGGCCCTTAAAAGTCTTGTGAACAAAGACAATGGCTGCTGTTCACTTTTAACACAACACTTTTGTGTTTTTTAAAGTGGCTAATCTTGATACCTCTCCAGAAAGGTAAACTCATCACTTAGAGGATCCTCAGGCTGCTCCAGAAGTCCTAAAAGAGAAAGGAGAGTAGTGATATAAACAACAGGAATGTTGTGAGCATCAAAACTTACCTGATTAACAGCTTCCATGAAAAGCAGCTCTTCCTCAGACAAGTCCAGCCTGTCTTTTTCATAGGTTCTCACCAGGGCTGCAGTTCTGTGGTGTACCCATGCATCTTCCGCTAGCTGGAAAGAGATTTTATTCCAGGATAATAACTTTCTGTGGTGGTCAGACTTCTCCCTGCCCAGGGTCAGAGTTTGTTTATATGGGAGCTGTGCCTTCAGTCCCAAAGATGGTTGTGGTTACCCTGGGTTCATTGTCCTGCATGAGCTGGAAGGGTCCCATCAGGAGCAGGGAGCCCATCCATAACAGAAAGCCCTTAAAAGTGAAGGACTTTGTGACATCCCAACCTCAGCTTCTCAGTGTGATGGAGATGTGGTGCTGGGCACAATCACACACTCACAGTAGAGTTTGGTGTGATACCAGAACTATATAAGTGTCACAAAAGTTGGCTGAGGCAGATGCCCAAAAAGACCTCTAGACAATCTCTTTAACTACTCAGGTGTCAGGCTACTCTTTCCTCAACCAGCTCTGGGCAGCCCCCTAAGAGATTTAGTCCTCCCTAAGGTCCCCACTAGCACCACACAGTGAACATGTAGCAATCATAGGCACTTGCATTCCACATACACACACCTACCTACATGCCTTCCCCATTCCTGCAAACAGAGGAGGGGCTGGCTGACCTTTTGGTCCCCTCTGCTAGCATGTCCATCCTGTACTGCCAAGGTTAATCTCCTTGGCTTCTTCCTCACCAGCCACAAGACACTCGCCACTCCCTCTCCTCATGAAAATCATCTATTATTCTGTCTCAAGAAATAGAAGGTCTTCAATTCTGGCCCTGAAATGATGAATCTGAGAATTATAGGATTTCAGATGTCTGTAATTCACCAACAAGCCCCTTCAGGGGGAACAGGGAAAAAATGCAATTGAATTTATTCATCCATGAATATCAAATGAGAAAAAGAGAATGAGGAGGAGGAAGACAGCAGAGAGAGGGTGAGACAGGATGGAGAAACAGAGCAGTAAGGAGAAGCAAAAGAAACAAAATGGTAAAAGGAGATAAAGAGTACATGCAGAGGGGCACAGGAGGACAGAGGCACATAAACACAAGCTCAGGGCCATCTGAGGGTCATCTCTCATGTCTTCACCCCAGGATCATGTCTGTTTGCCTTCCAGCACATCCACAGCATGGGGATAAAGAGACATTTGAACTCTCACTCAGACAAACCCTCCAAATTGAAAAAAAAACATGCAATAAGCCTGGAAGAAAGGGAGAAGGAAAGGGGCTGGGTAGGGAAATGGAGTCATTCAACACATCACAAATTTGGAGCTGGTGAAAAGAGCAAGCCCAGGGCAGGTCATGCTCCAGAGCAGAGCCCACTCATCCTCACAGCCCCTCCTCATCTATACATTCTGGGTAGGATTTCCATGGGCTTGCTGGTGCATACACCACAGGCATCCCTCCAGAGAGGCAATTCCAAGCCTTGGGCTGGGAAGCTATTGCCCTCCCTGAGCAAGGCCCTCCTCTCCACTATCGACAAGGGAAGAGACTGACAATGGTCTTCTCGTCCTGCAGCTCACAGTAGTTACAGGGCTCCATCTTCCACCCCCAGTGCACTTTCAGAGTTTTGTCATCTGCCCTGAGTGATACAGGTGGGCTCACTTGGAAGTGACCTAGGGGTAGATGACACCAGACATGAGCATGGCACAAGCTGGTCCCACCGTTGCATCCAGAGCATTTCCAAGAGTCCGTCTCTGTCCTCCCTTGATTTTTGAGAGGAACAGGAAAGCCCACCTTGTTCCTGTCACTATGTGAGCCAGCAGCACTGGCTGGTGAGTTAGTAAGGAAAGTATGTGATTCACTGCAACTGCTTAAGAAGGTGGACCAGGGGAGAGGGAAAAAGCAGGAAAGGGGGAGCCGTATCAAAGCAGAGACTGCAGAGATAGCTCAGTGAGATTCAGCTCTCCCCTCTGCAGGTTTGCAGGTGGCTGTGGGCTGAGCCCACCAAGCAGCAACCTACACTGGATTTAAAGGAATCTTCTAGCCAAGTCTCACAGTATCATCTTGCCTCCTGCCACACTGACCCAGCACCAGACCTTCTTTGACAGCTCTGACCACAGATCTTGCTCCCCTGCATGGCACGTGGGAGCCAAACACAGAGAATCCTGTTGCTGTAGCCACAGGAATGGCTGTGCAGCCCATTCCATCCTCCAGCTCATCTGCACACTGCACAAAACCCCTTTGAGCTGGGTCCACTCAGCCCAGATTAACCATGGCTGCATGTTGGCTAAGGTCATCCCCAGGCATGCAGCACGGAAGAGGAGCAGTCAGACAGAAAGCAGTATTTGTCACAGTGCTTCCAGGTAGGTCAGCAGGTCCTGCATCTGTTGCTGTTATGGGTTTATGTTTGCTGCTTCCAGGAGACAGTGCCCAGCTTTTCTCACAGCCTTCAAAATAGAAAGAGAAAAATAAAACAAGAGAGAGAGTGTAAGCTCTGACGTTAACCTAACTTTAGATCCAAGGGCTGATGACTCACTCCACTGGGGGAGAAGTGGCTGAGCTGGCTGTAGGTTTCTGTTTATATAGCTCACTGAGCTAAATATATAGACTGAGAAGTTCTTCTGTTCTGGCCCAACAACTTCAATTTGCATTTTATCCATCTAAATCTTAATGTTCCCTTCCCTACTAAATCTCTCTCTCTTTTCCCCCCAGCATTGCCTTCCTAATCCCCTTTATGCTTGTATTGTTGTAGAAAATTGAAGAAACACATGTCCCCACCTTCCACTCTGGTGTTTATGGTTAGACTGACAAGGGATTTCTGGGAAATGATTCAGTGTTGTGGCTCTTAAGTACAGCTCCTCACACAGATCTGCCAATTTCAGACCTGGCCCAGTGCTCCCAGCCATGGTGCTCGCAATCAGATCCCATGATGCCTCCTGATCCCCTAGTCCTGATAGCTACACAGCTCAGGATGAGCACCAGTTCCCTCCCAGGGACCTCTTGTCCCATTGCTCCAGCATGGAGCTCCAATCCTGACCCCACCCACTGTGTCCTAGTGCTGACAAGGGACACAGTCTTTTCTAGCCCACCGCCCTGGCGCATGATGTCACTTTGCCATCATGCCTTAGGCCCTAGCTGTCACACCATCAGGTGCTCCATGAGGAAGGACTGACAGCCACTGCCAGCTGTTGTCCACTTCTGAGACCAGAAAACAGATTTTTGTCATCAGCAAAAGGCAGCTCTGTGAGACCTCCACAAATCTTTTCACTTGCCAGAGCATGGCTGGCACTCCCAGCATCGTTCCTCACACCTACACTTGTTCCTTGCACATTTATGGCACATAGTGCCATGGTCACTCTCTCATTTGCCAACCATCATGTTTCACACATGGGCTGCAAATGGTTCATCAGCTGCACAGGAGGTCACTGTGAATCTGTAACATATTGAAGCTGGAATATCCCCGCGCCTCATCCCTCCTCATCTGAAACAGCAAAGGGGATTGTAAAAAAAGAAGAGCTCAGGAAGAGGCAAGAGGGAAATTATAAATTAACCCCTTCAGCAGAAAAGAGAAACAGAGTGTGTAAGAGAAAAAGGAATCTCCGCCCCCAAAGGGCAGCTCTGAACTGTGGTAGCAGACAAGTTTCTAGATAAGAAACAAAGACCATTTACAAAAAGGTGGTTTTTGAAAAGTAACAGTGGAAAAGAAAAGTATAATGAGAGTGTGTATTTGACGGAAAGGTCTCCAAGGGATGAAATTCAATTTAACACCACAGCTCAGTCCAGGAAAGGAAGATCACCTTTGCAGTTTGCTGAGAAGCTGCTGGGAAGAGGAGCATTTTGTTCAAAAGCCCTCTATGAATCTTCTCCAGATGTAAGTCTGTGGAACCCAGTGGGGAAACCTGGATCTGAGGCTCCCCAAGGCATCCTTTGGGTTTGGACCTAGACTGTGGTATGTCAGTCTCTAAGAGACTAAGACTAAGGTACTCATACAGTACCTAATTTTATGCTTGGTCCAAACCTTCTCATCTTCACTCAAAGTATTAGAGTTCATTTCCCAGCAAGTATCAAAGCTGAGCCATTCTGACCTGCTTTACCCCACTGATCATCCAAAGGACAATGTGGAGCGTCTGGACATTCTCCATGCAAGAAGCACCATCATTTGGAGAGCATAAGCAATCTACCAAGTGTGTTTGCAAAATGCCTGTTTGTGAAGGGTTAAGTGTTTACAATTTTATGTATGACTAGGAAAATTCAAAAAAGCAAAACAGGCTCACCTTAAAATTACAAACAGATAATTTATTTACACACATTAAGAAGAAAATAAGAAAAAAAACCTAAATAAACAACACATGAAACTTTCAGACCATCCTTCTCTCCGCTCACAAGTATTCACTTTCTTACACACAACATGAAAAAGACAAAACCTGTAACTTCAGTCAGTTTTACCATACAAAATAATCTTCCATCAGTTCTTTAGAAAAGGAGTCTTTTCGAGTCCCATTGAGACATGGCCACACGAGGAACAGTCCTCGGGTGGCTTTTATGCCACAAACCTGCAGCAGCCTGAAAGAAGCTTCTGCAAACTGTGAAATCCCATACATTAGCAGCTTTCCCAACACTGCATATGGGTCATAATCTGCTTATTAGGGGTACTGTTCAAGGATGCCTCTTCTAGTATAAAGCAAAGATTCTTTTTTGCCTGTTTCCAAAATCATCTTCATCTCAAAACTCAAAATCTCCTTTTTTCCCATA